>CM073769.1:44938559-45248764 GCA_037158775.1 Hetaerina titia | reverse complement strand
AAAGGCTAAGCTAAATATTAAAATAGGCGGGGAAAGAATAGAGCAGGTAGAGCAGTTTACATATCTCGGAAGTGTTTTGGACCAACACGGTCAAAGTGGTAGGGGACGTAAGGAGAAGAATTGCGCTAGGCAAGGAGGCTTTCTCAAAGAGGAGGGAGTTGATGACGGGGACGTTGAGTAGGGATGTTAAGACAAGACTCGTAAAAACTCTGATATGGAGCGTAGTTATGTACGGCGCGGAAACGTGGTCGCTGAAGCAGGAGGATAGACGTAGATTGGAGGCTTTTGAAATGTGGGTATGGAGAAGAATGGAGAAGGTGAAATGGACCGAAAGGAAAACAAATGAGGAAGTACTAGAAATGGTGGGGGGAGGAGAGGGGTTTGTTGAGAGAAATCCTATGGAGGCAGGAAAAATGGATGAAAGGCGTATTGAGCGGTAGTGGAATGTTGAAGAGGGTAATAGAGGGGAGAATGTTGGGCAAGCGTGGTAAGGGTAGGAACAGGATAGGGATGTTGGACGGGATGAAGGGAGGAAAGAAGTACACCGAGATGAAGAGGGACCTGATATAGATTAGTTTGCTAGGTGGGGAGTTACAAAATGTTTATTTGATAGTTGTGTCCATCCAAAAACCTACCTTAACCGGTAGATTACCTAATAATAATATATATATATATATATATATATATATATATATATATATATTCAAACACGAAATACCGCCATATGGCGAATAAATATTCATTCAAATTGAAATAGAGATAAGGAAAATGGTAAAGGAACACATATAAAGGACAAACACAACAGAGGTGGGGATGGCGGATGTGAGCAGATCACGAATGTAAAAATATTTTTATTTTTACAGTCCCGGTCGAGGAAAATATTTTTACATTCGTGATCTGCTCACATCCGCCATCCCCACCTCTGTTGTGTTTGTCCTTTATATGTGTTCCTTTACCATTTTCCTTATCTCTATTTCAATTTGAATGAATATATATATATATATATATATATATATATATATATATATATATATATATATTTCAACCATAAACACAGTAATCAACCCGAAGGTCGGTTTAGTAGATGATAGTAGAGCTCACCCGTGTACCAAGCCCGACGGCGTGTGAATATTCACACATCAGGGTAGGGGGGGGCAGTTCCTTTCCCTGTGCCGGTTACATATATATATATATATATATATATATATATATATATATATATTTCTGTGTGTATATATTTATATACACACAGCACGAGAACACATAAAAAGAACACTCACAATAATATCATGATAATTTCGACGGACTCGAACTCCGTCTTCTTCGGAAGATAAGATATGACTGGAAGATATGACTGTAACACTTCCGTGTTACTTCCAAGAAATCATCTACATAAAAATATATACTTTATATATATATATATATATATATACATACATATATATATATATATATATATATATATATATAAGTTTGGGGTTTAGGAAGGGAAGAGGTACGCGTGATGCCATTGCAGTAATGAGATCACTAATTGAGAGGAATATAGAATACAACCAGGACGTTTTTGCCTGTTTTGTAGATTTCGAAAAAGCGTTTGATAGAGTGAATTGGGAAAAATTAATGCGTGTATTGCAGAAAATAGGAATGGATTGGAGGGACAGGAGACTGATCCGCAACCTGCACATGTCTCAGACTGCTCAGGTGCGAGTGGGGAACAGAGTCCGGATGGGCAGTGTTAGGAAGAGGGGTAAGGCAGGGTTGCCCATTGTCACCGGTGCTGTTCAACGTATATGTGGAGGAAATGATTAAAGAGGCATGGGAAGAACTGGTGGTAGGAATGGAAGTCGGAGGGTAATTGGTAAAATCGGTTAGGTTTGCCGATGACCAAGCATTAGTTGCTCAGTCAGCCAAGGGGTTGCAAGCATTGCTGAGTGAATTGGAGGTTCAGTGCGATAGATATGGGATGAGAATCAACATTAATAAAACAAAGGTTATGCGATTTTCCAGAAAGAAAAAGGCTAAGCTAAATATTAAAATAGGCGGGGAAAGAATAGAGCAGGTAGAGCAGTTTACATATCTCGGAAGTGTTTTGCACCAATACGGTCAAAGTGGTAGGGACGTAAGGGGAAGAATTGCGCTAGGCAAGGAGGCTTTCTCAAGGAGGAGGGAGTTGATGACGGGGACGTTGAGTAGGGATGTTAAGACAAGACTCGTAAAAACTCTGATATGGAGCGTAGTTATGTACGGCGCGGAAACGTGGTCACTGAAGCAGGAGGAGAGACGTAGATTGGAGGCTTTTGAAATGTGGGTGTGGAGAAGAATGGAGAAGGTGGAATGGACCGAAAGGAAAACAAATGAGGAAGTACTGGAGATGGTGGGTGAGGAGAGGGGTTTGTTGAGAGAAATCGTATGGAGGCAGGAAAAATGGATGAAAGGCGTATTGAGCGGTAGTGGAATGTTGAAGAAGGTAATAGAGGGGAGAATGTTGGGCAAGCGAGGTATGGGCAGGAACAGGGTAGGGATGTTGGACGGGATGAAGGGAGGAAAGAAGTACACCGAGATGAAGAGGGACCTGATATAGATTAGTTTGATAGGTGGGGAGTCACAAAATGTTTATTTGATAGTTGTGTCCATCCAAAAACCTACCTTAAATGGTAGATTACCTAATAATATATATATATATATATATATATACATACATATATATTTTTTTTCACGACTTCCTTTCCGTTCAAATTTCCTAGTAATTCCATTATTGTCATTACACCTTAGTTGAAACAAATATCGTGGAACAGGTATGGACCAGCGTGTCTCTCTCTGAACCGTGTTGTATTGACTATACTCTCGGAAAGTATAAAAACCATTTCTCCCTTGGAGCCGTGTGCTTCTTCGATGAGATGCAAGTCTCTAGTGTCAAAACTCGACAAAGTACTTCCCCAGTTACTCTCTTACCCGTGTGTCCATTGTTGACGATGGTGACTTCGTTCAACTGTTCGTGAAATCCGTGGAAGCGAAGAGGCGGGAACTTCACGTGTAGGACATCGTGGTTGTCAATGTTAATCGGAGACTGGAATTTTCCGGAGCACGTCTGGTAGATCTTTCCCCAGTTGTCCGGGCCTGAAGAGGAGGGAATCAGGTGTTAAAAAAACGTTATATTTTCGAAAATATCAACCAAAGCTTACAATTCGTTATATATTATGTGTTGCCACTGGTAATGTAAGAGATTTTATTCCGCACAGTCAACGTTAACCTAAGTAAATTCATATGCGTGATATGGGCGTCTTTTCTCCCAGAAAGTTCTTAAATCCTGTAAGGAAAATTATTATCAGACAAAACACACGATAACGCCCAGAACTGGAAAATATTCGTTGATTTTAGTAGACTGGGCTTGTATATTTGCGTCTTTTGTGTTCAAATAGTCATTGAAATTTGAAAAATATGCCAAATTATTTTCCTTTTAGACACTCGAGAAATACGGTGTCATATTAAAAGATAAACCAAATTGTGTGTACTGAAATTAACAATCAAGGTGTAAGAAAATGTAATGCTGTTTATTTGAGGTTCTTGTCATTTTTATGCCATATATATTATTATAAAAAACCAGGTTGAAAATAACAGCAATTAGTCTCTATTCTATAAAATGACTTGTACTTGCATTGTTCATCATTAACCGTCGCTCCCAAGGATCTAGCTTTCGTGGGCATTTTGGGGGTCTTGTCTATCAAGTCTCTGGTATTTATAAAGACGCAGTTACCAACGAGTTACAATTGAATTCTTTTGCGTTGAACTCCTTGCATCAACTTGACAATTCACCAACTAGGGGCGATAATATTCTTGATTGATTAGCAAAGAACATACCCGAAAAGGTCTTTCCTATAGAAACTATAAAAGGAATTAGTGACCACAGGGCAGTAAATGCTAAGGATTTGCAATTTGGATCACAAAGCGACTTCACCAGTGTCTTATCGAATGTCGATGGCCAAAATTGAATTCTAATGTGATGGAATAGAACATTTACTGAAAAATATCAAATCTAATAAATCCTCCGAGCCCAATGAAATACCCGCTCGTATATTTAAGGAGAAAGGAAAACAAATGAGGAAGTACTAGGGATGGTGGGTGAGGAGAGGTGTTTGTTGGGAGATATCCTATGGAGTCAGAAAATATGGATGAAAGGCGTATTGAGCGGCAGTGGGATGTTGAAGAAGGTAATAGAGGGGAGAATGTTAGGCAAACGAGGAAAGGGCAGGAACAGGATAGGGGTTTTGGATGGGATGAGGGGAGGAAAGAAGTACACAGAGATGAAGAGGGACCTGATGTAGAGTAGGTTGCTGGATTGTGTTTTGTTAGGAGTCACAAAATATTTATTTGGTCGTTGCGTCCATCCAAAAGCCTACCTTAACAGGTAGATTACCCAACAATAATAATATTTAAGGAATTAGCGTCGGAAATTGTGCCATATCTAGGAATCGTATTTTTAAAATCCCTAGTAGATCACAAGGTTCCCAGTGCCAGTTCCCAGGGCTAGTTCCCAGTATCAGTTCCCAGTACCAATATTCAAAAATGAAGACAAGGAGGAACCGAGCAATTACAGACCTATTTTCTTCACATCCATTTCATGCAAGGTCATGGAACATTTAGTTGCTATTCGATCGTGAGACACCTCGATAATCAGAAGTTATTAATGAAAAATCAGCACGGGTTCCAAAAGGGTACATCCTGCGATACACAACTTGCGCTTTATGTTCATGATATCCTTATTTCGAGAGATAGCAATGTTTTTCTTGTTTTCGTGGTTTTCCTTGATCTTAGAAAGCTTACGACAAAGTAACCCATAGTGAAGTACTTATAAAGGTTGAAGCATATGGCATGGATAAAAATATCCTTGGTTGGATTGAAGACTTCTTTAATGGTCGGGTGCAAAGAGTAGTCATAAATGGAGTTGGCTCAAATGCAGCAGAAATCACTTCAGGTGTTCCCCAGGGAAGTGCTATCGAACCTTTATATTCCTTTTTACGTTAACGGCATTGATTCCGTGAGGAATTGTAAGATACGTTTATTTGCTGAAGATGCCTTGATTTACAGAGACATCCGTAAACCTAAGAACACAACAGCTGATGGCCTAAATCCTATATAACGAGGGTGCGATCCTTGGCAATTAATTGGAATGAAACTTTAAAAAGTGCGTAGTGATGAATTTTTGGATAAATAATGACAAATCCACCCCCGCACGCCTACAGCATCGGGGTCACCGAAATGAAATCTGTAGACTCGATTAAATACTTAGCTTAACCTCACTCACGGCCTCTCCTAGGTGAAGCATACGAGAGGACTATGTGGGCAAGCTAACAAAAAATTAGGATTTAAAAGAGTGCTGGGTAAATGTAATGAAAATGTCAAAGAGAAATACTTATCTTTTGCCGGTTAGGCCTCGTTTAGAATATACTATTAGTATATGGGATCCTCACGAAGTTGGATTCATTGCCGAATTGAATCACGCGCAGCACAGAGGAGCTGGATTTGTAAAACGTTGTTAAGACACTTAGTGACGGAACCAAAATATTAGAGGAGCTAGGCTGGGAGTCACTCACGGAGCTTAGTTTTAATTACAGATTAAATCTTTTGCATAAATTGGAAGGATGTCTCTTTAGCAATGACGTTGGAAATGTATGATTACCCCCATCACACTACGGTTCGCGAGATCATACCAACAAAATTAGAAAGATTAAGCGTAGAACAGATAGAATTGAGATGCCATTTTTTCCACGAACGATAAGGGATCAGATAACATTGTTCGACCGTGGTAGGGGTAGAAATATTTGGGTCAAAAAGTCTGTTGTGTGTTCACCCCCTGCCACATACCCTAGCGATGGCTTGTGGGATACTAAAAAAAAACAAAATACCTCTAAACCTAGCTCCTCCAGTGCTTCCCATTGGTTTAGAAAGCGATGTTGAAGCTCTTGTATCTCAGTAGTCTCGACCGCTCTTACGTGTATTATTCGCTGCTCTCTGGAGTGTGGGTTTTGTGTTCATGCTACCTTCATTCTGGCTCTTGATTGACACTTCAATTGATCTTAAATTGTAATGTAAAAAGCTATACTCCACTGTTTGCATTTTTTTATGACATCAGTTAGCTATTAAAATATCTCCCGCAAATTTTTCATAGCATCACAGTGAACTGTGCGTTGAGAACACTCGACGAATAATTGATTTGTCCTAGGTTTCATGCACTAGTCTCGGCAGGTTCCCTTTCACGGCCATTGTAGTTGCGATTCAACCACCGTCAAGGACATTGGAGGAAGTCTATTTACTTGTTCTTTTCGTTATCTCATCGCTTGCATTAAGCATGGCTAATTGTAATTTCTGTGGAGGCGGAGATCTCAGGATGACTGAAGGTTTTTTCAAGACAAGGGTTTCAGGTTTGATTCATACGGTCTGTCATTCTCTTTGAACATTTAAGCTTTCCTTTTTTCAGACTAACCTCTTCCAGAATGTACTATATATCGACGGTGAATCTAGATCGAAGCGTGAAGAAGGGTGGCCAGCAACCCATGAATCCTTGGAAATCGTGAATGGGAAAAACTTTGAAAAATACCAGGAACCTGGATTTGGAGGATTAATGTTTTGTAACCGTAAAATGGATAGGTAGTGAATAGGGGAAGGAAATCTGAATTTTGTTTGTCCTTCTTTTTGGATTTCATATGATGATAAACATAGCGATTTATTTAAATTAGCAATTTTGAATGTTTTTCATAGTCTGCAAGAAAATAAAGACTTGAGTGACACGTTAGTGAACTTTGGCGGAACATTCGTTCCGGTTAATGGGGCTAACCGAGTTGCAAAACAGTTGCCTACCTACTGCTGCACCACAACTGATAATGTGTTGTAATCGCTAGATACTTGTGTGGGAATTCCTCGTAAGGTGATACTCGAAAATAGGACTTATTTCATTGTGTATCAAATGATATCCTTACGATTTTTGAAGTACGTATAGAATATTTCTGTATTAGAGAAAAAAACCACTCTTGTATTATTCAGTTTCTAAACAACTAATCCTTAAGGGAATATCAATTCCTGGTTGGGTCAGGGTGGCTTCCTATTCAATGTCATAATGACCTTGCATTGATAATATTTTGCTATTTTTGTTTCATTAATGCTAACAGTAAAAAAATGCAAATATGTGTAATGGCACTGTTTACATTCATCTATAATATTAAAAATTCAAAACCTTCAATACATATATGACTACAAAACGCCAAGTGAGTGGATCTCTCTGCCGTAAGTGGGATTGTTTTAGTTGAGGTTGAATTGAAAAAATATTTTTATTAATTAATTATCCACTCATGAATGTTTCTACCTGAAGATAAAATGTTTTGTGCTCGTTAATGTAGCGGAGCACGTTGATTTACATCGGGGGAAATAAGTAAACTTTATAGCACAAAACCTGCAAAAATCTTGGAATCAGAAGCTATGTCATTACTGGCAATTCTGTAAAGCTTCTGTTTTAATTATGAATCCATACTGAAGGTGCCTACGGAGTAGCTTTTAAAACAAATCTGCTCTCGCAAATTACTCGTAAGAGCCAAAGAAGGCGTCGAGGAAGGTTTGTGTGGTCACCTTACAGGATACATACTCTTGATTACATTACTCATAGTTTCGCTTACAAGTATAGAGAGCATGCCGAGAGAATCTAGACTTAGCATCAAAAATTGCTTTAGTCTTCATTGAACTTGTAGGTATTAGTCACGCTAAGTTGATTGAGTCTCCTTTCACATTTCCGAAATAATTTTCGCTACTCCTCCCGTCGTCAGATCTACCCGAACATCCTCTCCCACGTGCCTGACCAACTTCAAGGTTTGGATTCTTTTGCCTCGCAAACAAAGCAAGAAAATGAGAATCCCGCAATGCCTTTTAATGTTCGTCATCCATATAGAAATGCCTGTAAAATGATGCACAGGAGTTTAATTCGTCCTTGTAGCCCATAAAGACCTCTCTCACAAGAGAAAGAGATTCAATTTCACTACGAAAATTTTAGCGTGGCTTAGTTATTGCGAAAATGAATACTCCTTGTTGTACAGATTGGTGTGGTGTATTCGCAAACGTTATATTCTCTACACTGAGGTCCCTGGTACGATTCCCGGATGCTTATGTCGTTTTGGTCCCTGGTTGCATGCTGTTAGGGGAGTGTTTCCGGTTACTCTCGCCGCCTGCTGTAAGTTAAATTGTATATCCGATTACTTATTACCACGTATCTGGCCCACTGCCACGTCAGATGACTAATGCCGATAGTTATCGGGACTCTCAGCCTCATTTATCCTTTCAAAATCCTTACAACCTTATACCTACGGATTCTGAGTTGCGCAAATGGCCTTATAACTGTCACGTCACTCGAATGGCATGATGAAAAAACAATTACGAAAGTTTTCCTTCGCTAGTAAAATAGTTGTCCACTTTAGACGGTAGTAAACTTGAATATGATCTCGAATATCGGATCATGAGGTTGAATAGGATTCCTAAAATGATGTCTTTCTGTCATACGAGAACCATATTCCTGGTATGATTCACACCATCTTGATATTTTTGAAATTTAAAAAAAAAATTTGAAATTGAATTTTTGAAACTGATATTTTTGGCGTATCATACGTATTCATGTGAATATCTTTGGCGGATGCGGGAGCACATCAATAGACTTTGGCGTGTGAGACCAACACTGCAGGTCTTTGGTAGTTATTCCCTTGCTCTATGGTCCTAATCCTAGCCCTCCATTTCGAGAGGATTCGCTGCTTTTTTAAGACGCCATGGCTGATGTTCTGCACGCTTTTTTAGCGTTTTCCTTTGCGCCGGAAGTAAACTAAACCTCAAACGTGTGTGTTTCACTCTCGACAACGATTCTTGGAGATAAACTTCCTGATAAGTTTTGACTTCCTTTAGGCTATGCTGCTAAAGATATAAAATGCAATCATGCAGCGTGTGTTTTTTTTATTTATAGATAATTACGCCGAAGTGCTATTATTTTCTTAATTGATGAGACTTACCGTCCAATATCTCTTGTAAATAATCGATCGAGAGTAGTTATATGAGCATGAGAATGATAAGCGCGAACATCGTTTCAACCTGCATTAGTTGTTATGGAATTAAATTTTTGTTTGAAAAAATGTTGGTCGTTGGAGACCATCAGAAACTTAATTGCTGATGCCAAAACAGTGTATAACGTTTATTCACGAAAACATTATTCAGTTGTTTACAATGTGGATTTGTAATTCGCATTCTTCCGTCTCACTATTCGAAAGCGCGTTCTTGCGGTCGTATTCCGCTCGGCATACGGTCATAAATATCAGACGTGGGCAAGACCTATTCTCGATGAAAATTATCTTACGGAAAGGAATAGGTAACCATGGGCGGTAAATAAAAGACTGTGGAGAAATGAGCGATTTGACTCCTACGAATGTCTCTATGTTTATTTATCTAATGCTCACTATACAAGTAGCTTGTACTTGTATACTGGTCGCAATAATATCTTTATCCTCAACTGAATATGCTTTTACTTAGCATATTCTTCCATAGTTGTGCCAAGAAGGTACTAAGAAGCCTCGATGCTTTCCCGTGGCACCGGCAGGTTGAAGAGAGGAGACGAAAAATCATCATAACTCCTCCAATAGTAATTGCTTTTCCTACCCTCCTCCGTCTTTGCCAGGAATGCCATTTGATTCCATCTGATATTCTAAATAGGCTTACAGAGTCAACGAAATAAACCAATGAATCAGAGAGTTATTAGAACACCTAAGTGGCTTTGCTCCTTAACCCGGCGCGCTCCTGTCTCCCGTATACGTATGTCTATCTCGCATCTGTCTCAAATCTTTTTGTTTAAAATACGTGGGATTTAAAGCAAGAGCGAATATTAAATTGTACAATTCCTATCCAGAGTTCACCATTGGTCAGTTATATTGTGTGGCGTGCCACACTGCGTCAAATTTCAAAAGCTTAAATTTTTTGCGGAAACATCTGGCTTACCTTTTTCCAAACTTCTACTTCGTGAAGAAGCTGCCGGTCAATCAAGGAGACAGCATTATAATTTTAAACGTTTTTTTTTATGCCCGCTCTAAATGAGTTCACGGCCCTTTTTGTTGTTTTTTTAATTGATGCCGTGGCCTTAAAAGAGTGGATTGAGTTCGTTCACACCTTGGCGGAACAATTCTATGAAAGACAATTTTAGGGAAAGGTCGTTAGAACGTGCTGCGTGTTTTTTTCGGCTAGCAAAAACTTCACCGTTCTTTTCGCGTCGTCGAATTTCCCGAAAACATAGCGGCGTGTAGCGTACAGCAATGATCGTGCTCACCGAAGGGGAGATTCTTTAAGGCCGCGCGGGTGTACTTCCTGCATGCCCGCGCCGAATGGCTGAGGAGGGGGCAATGGAGATTCGAAACCGGTTTTGATCAGGGGCAAAACGTTTGGGAGCAACGTAATCACTGCCGTGGGGGCGGGAGAGGGTGGGCCGAATTGACAATGTGAGATGTGGGTTTTTAATATTTTCCTCGAGATTTCCAATGCCTTCACACTGAAGCATCATTCTGGAATTATTTATTTATTTGGGGATCACTTGTATATAGTGTTTGAATTTTTTTCTGTGATTCAAAAGTTTTTCATGCTACAAGATATACATGAAAACATACTAGAGAAATTTCAACTCGCTGTCTTTGGGATAGACGGCGAGTAAATTACCCGGCAAGCCAACCGGATCTACTGACGTTTCCTTCAGTACCGTCATACTACTTAGGCAAAAATGCTGAGAAATAACATCTTCTATTACTACTAAGTCATCATTACTAGCTAGCATTGGCATGACTTAGATCCTAATACACCTATCCAGAGACCTTTTCGAATATTACCTCGCTTCAAAGTCCGTGATTATTTTTAAAATACGAAATCATATTACAATATGATATATACGTACGCACATTATTATTATTTATTGGGAAATAGCATTCGAATGAGTTTATTAATTAAAGCAACACATAAATAAGGAAGTTCAAAATTTTCAAATTCAGGATGGGGGATTTCCAGTGAGTTCAAATCATTACATAAATTGGGTTTTGCTGGGGGTGCCTTGTAGTGTCATTCGGATTTTAATGCGGAAACTCTCCATTTGCGGTCCAAGCCAATGCTCTGTCAACTATCCACATTGTCACCAATAAAATTATAATTTACAGACTCAAATAAGATTCTACAGTAAGGAGTACCACTCCTTAAGAATAGGCATATAAGAAAGTTAATATTCTGAAAATTTAGGCCATTAATGTTTTTCTGGTAATGTTAATCTGGTTATTGTCTGGTTACGACAAATGTCATCAAGTATATATTCACAGTTAGATGGGCATGTAATATATAAAGCGCTGGATGCAATTCTACAGAATATTTTTTCCTTTATAACTGTTTTAGTTTCACCATTTTTTAGATTTCATGAGGAGAGTTTCCATATTTTCTCAATGAAATGACCTTTTGTTGTGAACAAAAGTAATATTCACAAAGAATGCCATCATTGCAATGGGTCCCGCAGAGTACATAAATAAACGCGGATAAAACTCCGATGAGAAACTTATTATTCGTACTACTGGGTTTTACTAGTATTAATGAGAAGTACCAGAACCGAACCAGAAATGCACTTTCTGAATCCCTCATGAAGAGTCGTTGAATATAATGTTTACTGCGAAGCGATGCGAGTGCAAATAGAAAACATTATTAGAAAGCATTGGTTGCAAGAGTGTATAACGTGATGAAATAGTCTTTGCCATCGGAAAACCATAATAAATCGCGGAATGACAAGGGATACTGCGATACATTCCTGACCTTAAAGCGAAACGGGAACAATGAATGCTCTTTCTGTTTGTGGAAAAATGTTTCTCAACGCTCAGTTTCCTTTAAATCATTGTTTATCATGAAAATAAATGGAACCTAAGTTGGAGTAGAACGGTGGTTTTCGAAAAGAGATATTTTTTTACCTTTCAATAAGCTTAATATCGTGCACCTAAGTCCCCCATTGGATAAACAGACATTCGATCTGTGAACTGATTCACTTCACTCCCTCAGTTCTTTCACCAGTTTTTTTTCATATTGGGAGTTTATTCTGCGGAAGTTCTAATTTTGCAATCAAATAGCATTTGTGTAGACCTCCGTTTGCTTGCAATTGAACCTCGCTTAGCGAGTGGGCACGCTTTGTCATTGAGTCTCAGAAAATACGCCTGCGGCGAGTGAAACCATTCCCTGGGCTCGGCGTAAGCTCCCCTGGTGACACTGTCCTCGTTTTTCATTTAGTCGTTATCGCTCAACGTCATTTTTGTTGACTATTTTTTTTTAGTCCGAGGATAAGTGTGGAAAAGAAGAAAACTTGACTGGACTCGATGTTGGTAATTATTTTAAAAGAAAATGTTTATTCCCTTTTTGAAAGAAATCAAAGAAATATTCCATCGAAATATATCCCACGGAAACTTGGTCAATTCTTGCGTGTGAGAATTAAATTCATCTCGTCCTTCTAAATGCTAACGCTTGCAGACATTACCATACGCTTGCAAATACTTGTTTTTGAGAAGTAAACACATTTTTATCCTTTTGCAACCTTACCCACTCTAGAACGTTAACCCAAAGTCTTATAGTGTATGGGTTTTTGGAGATTTATTGGAAATGAGATGGAAAAAAAACCTGAAGGAGTAATTACACGGAGACTGATTAAGAATATTCTTTATACTCTTGGCAAAAGTCGTTTCTTATGCACTATTTCATTTTTTATCAGATCAAAATTATCTCCTTTGATTATGTGGATACAGTTTTTATTTTGTTTTCTGCTCATCATCAGAAAATATTGATATTTCATCTCAAAAAATGTTTGCAGCAGTTAATGTAGAATTACTATATTTTTTATTCATTTATACTCACTTGAAATAAAGGTGTAGAATGACGGCAGAAGGGAGCTTGATAACAGTTAACGACAGACCCACAGATTGAAGTTACTGTGTTAATAAAAATATTGAACGTATTATTCTCCCTGTGACAAACACTTTTTACCTAAGCAAAACTCCCATTACTGAATTGTGTCCGGTTAAAGAGGTAACTTATTAACTGAATAGGAGTGCTCACTAGTTTTTAGACTACAATTTCACTTTCAACTCAAGTCATCGAAGGAACGACTAGAAATTATCGCTTAAAATATAAATCATCGGCATTTGAGGCCAATAGTTAACACTATAAAAAACAATGAATACAGTAATCAATCCGAAAGTGGGTTTGGTAGGTGATGATGGAATTCACCCAATACTAATGCTGACGGCGTGTAAAATTCAGGGTAGGGGGGACTCTGCCCCCCCCCACCCTGGTGTGTAAAATTTCACTGTAGTCAATACTATATAATCTAAAAATTTCTTTTCAGTGCCCATCTGCCTTCGCACTGTGTGGAAGATGTTTTCAAAATTATGGCATATTCCAAAAGAGGTCGGGTTTCCATGCATAATTTTATTTTAATAATGTTTTTTCTTAAGGTCTGGTTTTCAGTTTGTGGTACCTTATGATCTAAGTATTTAAAATAAAAACATCTGCTTGATTCAATCGATTTCCTCATAGCAGTTCATGCTCAAAGTTAAGACGCTCTCAGGTCGAATCAAGAAGAATGTTTATGATTCTTAGAGAAGTATCTTTGGAATGCGCTTGTTTGGTTTTTATTTCTTCGTATCAGCGGTTCTGCGAGTTCTTAGAGTGTTGCGAGACCCTCGTATCTAAATTATCCAATACAGTGCATGAAAACGTGCTTCACATTCCTTCCCTTTTAACAAGCCCCAAACTTGGTACCAATCAAAATGGTATCCAATTGGCACAAGAAGGCTGCTTTCACTCTAGGCACTTGTCCTTTCACTTCGGTGGATACCTGGCATAGAATGGCATTTGGGTGGTGCTAAACTTTGGTTTAGGTGCTCCAGAAATAAGATTCAAAATCATGGGAAAGGTGGTGGCCAAAAGTACTGTCCGAGTTCCATAGCTGATTACTCTTGTCTTAATTCTTTTCGGTTCTATCATTAAGGATGCGATGGCAATACGTGCTACATATGCTACAAGTATGCTACATTGACTGTGAAAGTATGCCGCGTTCTTTATTGGGGATTGATACTCGAATTAGGACGGCACATCTCCTCCCGTCCCGAATCTTGATTGGGAAATATAAGTGCGTCGTGCTTCGTGCATTCGCCAGTTTCGTCCTTCCGCCGTGTCACGAGCCCAGCGGTGGTGAAATCGATTTCTACATTGCGGGCTGGACACTCCCTCTTCATTGAAAACCTCCATGTCCATGACCTTGCCCTCTCTATGTTTCACTAACCCCCTTCTCCTCTGTCTCCTCCATCCATATCCTTCCTGATCTTCCTCTCAAACCCTGGCGTCCTCCGAACTCCTCCTCCGACTCCAGAGAACGTGTCACTGCTTCCTCGAAGCCCACCGCCTCCTTCTCCTTCCGTCGTCGACCCTCTTTTGCCGCCTCGATTCCATTAAGGAGGTTGCCTCGGGCGAACTGCCGTGGCTCTCTTACCCGATGAGAATATTAAAGAATCTCCCTGGAGTCTTAGTTTCCTGATTCAAGAGCGTTGACGCGTTTGGTCATCACGATGTACTCGTATTGCCCAAATCCACGCGATTTTCCATTTGATTCATCCTAACTTTCTTTTCGGGGGTGATCCTGCGTTCATGCATCTGAACCACTCTCCAATTGCACCTCCCATCAGGGATCTTATCTTTGTCGATGTGGATACTCGCTCATACCTGCTTTCTTTCTTTACTATTATGTTTCTTAATGCGATTTCGGGAGCGTGACAGCATAGTGGATAGAGAGTTTGGGTACTGATCAGAGGACTCTGGTTCATATGCGAGTGACTCTGGTCACCCTCAGCCCCTCCCATGCCGCGTGATTTTTCGAGTACCAGGTGTTCCTAGGGGATCGCGGGCGGCACATGGATAGGAACCCACCCCTCCCCCTCCACCCTGATCCGTGAATTTCACTCGCCTTGGCCGTATATTAGAACGTTATGAACTCTAACAGTCTTCCACACTTTCCAACCAGCCTTCGGTTTGATTACTTTGGTTGGTAGTTCCGTTTTCGTAAGTCTCGGAGCTGTGTTTCCCGGGCGCGGTGGTCTCTGTGGTAGATTTCTAACTTAAATAATCGTAGTTTTTTTATCCTTTCTCTCTTTTTGCTCGTCATCCATCTTTTTAGTTCAATTTTCTGAGGTCTTTTATAAAAGTTTTCTCTTTTAAGGTACTATATCACCAAACTTATAAGAGGATTAAATTTCACAGTTCATAAAAATGCTATCCTAATTCCACGCTGTGTTTAGACCAGTTTTTTTTTTAAGAACCAAAGGAACCGCATCTTTTCACATATGAATCGCTGGCTATTTGATTGTCTTTCAACCTTGTAATCAATTGTCGTCGTTGTTTCATGTTATGACTGTAATATCTATATGTTGTTAAGGCACTGCAATACCTGTCGTGAGTAACAGTTAACTGAGAGAAGGGTGGTCACTTGAGATACGGTTGATTCTATGATCATCCGACCTCGTTGGTACATACGCTGCTGCTGTTTTCATTGTAAGCCCAAGAATATTTGAACAGCAGTTTTATTGCAACTGCTGTCTTCAATTTCCACCCCACTACCTAATCTAATCTTGTTTGACACCAATTAAATAATTCTCATATATTGATGTTCGTTTATTCATCGATATGGCTGTGAAATTCCTATTCGTGGAAGTAGGTCTCCAACCTGTGAGTACATCCACTAATTTTTAGCGTCAAATCCTTAGAAATGAACTTTCGTTTCGTACTAACCACCTGACGCCCCATTCTCCGCAAACTTGAGAATATATTCGCTGTCAATATTTGTGGGGGGAATGGTAGAACTTCTTTAATGATTTCATAACGTTGTTAACCAAATTAGGGTATCAAATGTGTTTCGAAACCTATCTATCATTATCAGTAGCCGATGCCCTAAGGGCCTCAAAGACATTGTCGCTTAAAAGCGCAATTCCAAGGGTAATTATCTGAGCAAAAGGATATTTTTTTTCTGCGGGTAGAAGACTTTCATGCCGTTTATTCCATGCTTGGACACAGCATCTTTTAGTTTACAGATTAATTTCCAGATGCATGTACTCATTGGTATTTACTTGATTCTTCATTATAATGAGCATTGCTTGTATTATTATTATTAGGTAATCTACCGGTTAAGGTAGGTTTTTGGATGGACACAACTATCAAGTAAACATTTTGTGACTCCCCACCTAGCAAACTAATCTATATCAGGTCCCTCTTCATCTCGGTGTACTTCCTTCCTCCCTTCATCCCGTCCAACATCCCTATCCTGTTCCTACCCTTACCTCGCTTGCCCAACATTCTCCCCTCTATTACCCTCTTCATCATTCCACTACCGCTCAATACGCCTTTCATCCATTTTTCCTGCCTCCATAGGATTTCTCTCAACAAACCCCTCTCCTCACCCACCATTTCTAGTACTTCCTCATTTGTTTTCCTTTCGGTCCATTTCACCTTCTCCATTCTTCTCCACACCCACATTTCAAAAGCCTCCAATCTACGTCTATCCTCCTGCTTCAGCGACCACGTTTCCGCGCCGTACATAGCTACGCTCCATATCAGAGTTTTTACGAGTCTTGTCTTAACATCCCTACTCAACGTCCCCGTCATCAACTCCCTCCTCCTTGAGAAAGCCTCCTTGCCTAGTGCAATTCTTCCATTGCTTGTATACTGATCGAAAATGAAAAAGTAACCTAATTGAAAAGTACAACAATTTTTACCCTAACTTTCACGACGGAAGGTTTTATTAACTTTTGCAACATTGGAAACTACCTTAAATTGCTAAAAAAAAGTCTTTTTTAGAACATGCTAAAATAATAGTTGATACGATCTATGAATCGGCGCCCGTTGGTTTAAGCGGCAGCCGAATAATGACTGGCACTCTTTTTAACTGTCGCTCACAGAGGACGCTTTAGAGAACGTTTCATGAGGCCGCCAGGTGATGAACAAAAGAGATGTCGAAAAAAATAATGCGACGATAGAGTGAAGAGGAAATTGGATGTAAAGCTGTCGCGACTTTGAAATAGGCAAGGCTGCGAATCAGATAACTTTAAATGCCAAACGTTGCCTAGTTTCAATGAGAAGGAACTTATTGAATGGAGATTAATGAGATAAGAGAGAGCACGAATATGAATTGATCAGTTCTTTCCTCTGGTAAACTCCATAAACTGAATTAATTGTTCTCTCCGTGGCGTAATGGAGTCAGGGCCATGGCTAAATTCAAGGTCCCAAGTGCACGACACTCTGCTGGGTGGTGGTACTGCTCCATTTTCTAGACTCTTGATTCCAGATACAGCGCAAATATTTTATGCAGCCTTCTTCACACTCTTGTCTAAAAATGATGGACATGGGGAAAATATATGCATCGATCATGATTGCTACTGTCAATATTGCCTTGTCGTAAAATTTTTGGGAAGTGTATCAGCTTTATCATTTCCTTACGAATTCAAACATGTCACGAGATACGCAGGAGAATGTGATACCGAAGTAGATAAAACGCTATTTGCACTCCCCTCTACTTAAATTAATTTATCTAACATTCACTGGAACTATTTCATTAAAGGGTCGCATTATAACCTCTCTTGAATATTTCACACCGAAATTCTTGGTTTTACATGGAGGAGGTTTCTTATGAGTTAACTCATTAAAAATAATTAGTATTAGACATTTATTGTGAAATCTTCCTTTGTTTATTTAACGTCTCCTATGTAACATTCAACGATCACAGTATAACTCATTATCCATCTGATATTTCCTTCATTCTACGTGTATCTCCAAAATTCACTCTAAAACAATGCCCCACTTTTTTAAATGTTTGCACACACGCTTGAAGTATCAACATTTTTAAAACACTAAAAATCTATCTTAGACAGCAAAAAAAATCTACGTATATGTCGCTGATTCCCCTTCAGGATTGAACCCTATTCGACGTACTCACATCGAAAAGGAAAAGTTTGATAATTGTGAGAAAGTACTTCATTATGCCCGTTCGCATTACAGACTGTATTTTTACACCGTTTTTTATTATTGTAGAAATAACGTATAATTTAAAAGTATAAGTAACGTGCCCAGTGTGTAAGTAACGATAATGGCAAATATCGGCTTTCTAGAATTTCGGGAAATGGTAGAGAAATATAGTAGATGGCGATTATTTAGGACGGTTGACGTTATGTACGGTTAATGTTCTAAATATCTCGGGGAAACATGTCTGGCAATATATGACAGCCAATATTTTATAGCTAAATAAGCTACAAATATAGCTTGATCAATGAATATTTAAATCCTCCTTTAAACATATAAAACCTTATCCTATTTAATGGGCATTATTTGATAGGTGTGCCTTACATGAGTTTTAACTAGTGGTAAAACCTTTTATAAAACCTTATGGAGTGAGAAGATACGAGAATTTCCCAGTGAAATCTCCCTGAGACCTTAGATTGCGGTCCCATAGTACAGTGTGGAATTATCGCATCTGAATGCTCATCAAAGATCGACTCCACTGTAGCTGTTGTATTTCTCAAAGTTCTTTGGATTTATAGGCGACATTTTTCTATGATGACATGATGAACTCGAAGCTGCCAAAAAAATGTTAATTCTTGCGTAGATTTTTTTTGGTGTGTCGACCTCCAGAAACAGCGGTTTACTGCTTAATAGGGGCGAAAGTGAAAAACTATTATAGGGTGGAGCCAGTTTAGCACGTCTTAGATCTACATAAATAGGGAATAATGTGCTCAAAAATGTGTTCAAAATTATCGGAATGCCTAATTTTTTCAACCATTTTTTTTAAAATGGTCAAATGTGTGTATTTCAGTTACATCGGATAGTTACCACGACGGACGGTTAACAGCATATACAATAGGGGAGCGCGATCCGTCAACGATACTCCGTGTTTGCCCCTGGTCTATTTGTTTATCCTTCGTATAAAATTCTCTTCATTAGTGTCCCGCGGGGACGCATTTGGCTGGAGGATTATTGCCTACCCGCACCTGTTCTCCTCGGTGATGACTTGACTTAAGTATCTTCCCCATTTCCTTTCCCTTCATTTCTCAACTGTGGTTCACCGAGATAAAGGAAGGTGAAAATAAATTTGCTTTACGTGATGAAATGCCGGCATCAATACACCTACGCTATCCGCAATATAACAACGGTTATGATATCTTCCTGTCCTGCGTATTCTCACGATGACGTGGGTAATTAGCTCGCGCGGCTTAATGCGATCGTTTAATGATCATTCCGACTGCAGCGTGTAGGTTACCTTCCCGCCTTGACACTCC
The DNA here is from genome assembly GCA_037158775.1 of Hetaerina titia. Taxonomy (NCBI): domain Eukaryota; kingdom Metazoa; phylum Arthropoda; class Insecta; order Odonata; family Calopterygidae; genus Hetaerina; species Hetaerina titia. The sequence continues at coordinate 45,229,376 of CM073769.1, read as the reverse complement.
CGCTGTCTAATGGTTACCCTCGTGGCGCTCGTACTAGATTTCTACTTGCTGCCAAACACTTTTCCCTTTGGCCTTAGATCGCGGTCCCATTGTACGTTACGTGGCGTGCCTGGGCACGCCAGTGGGGAGGGCCGTCTCCCCGCCCCCGCCTTCAACCCACTCCGCCTCCACGCATCGCCGCACACCCAGCACAGCATCGTAGCGTACGTAGTTAGTTATCCAATCCCCCGAAGGTGGACTCGCCGTACCCTCCTGAGCGGACGGACTTTTTGACCATGGGGTTATTTTGTGTGTCGCGGCACGTACGCTTGATAATTCATCAGCCTACTAAGAGAAAAAATGTCGAGGGATTCGGATCTGGGCAGTTTATCCCTCGGTTTCATTGGTTATCGCAGTTGCGTTCCGGCTGTACAAACATCGGGGAGGAGTTTTTTTTTCCCTCCCCCTGGATCGGTGGTTTGCAGCCTTTACGGCCGATGCCGAGGTTCCATGGCCCACTTTCACCCTCGAAAGAGGGCTACATGCTTTGGATATGTGATTTTCGGTTCGATATTGAAGCGGACTGCTTAATTGAAGTTCATTTACATTTAGATGGGGTGAGTAACGCACGAGATGGAATGCAATCGTTCCAAGGCATTTTGGATGCAGAAATTTCGGCACAAAATATTTCCAAAATTTATTATCAAGCTTTTTGTTCGTGTGAGAGTTAAACATAATAAATCCTCCTTCGGAGAAGCACAGAAAAACACTGGTAATGATTCAAGTCATGCAGTAAATCGTAGATGGTGAAAGATAAATGGTATATGAAACTCATTGTGGAATAATAGGTAGTTTCTGCTTCATAATTTCTCCGTCCCGCAATGTGTTAGATAACATTAGAAAAAACTGCGGCGGAAAGCTAATCACTATTCTTTACATCTTACAAAATCATGGTGTTTAATTTCTTAGAATGAAATAATTCGAAGAATTTTATTTTCCACCGATTTCGGCATAGTTTGTACCTACAAAATGCTTATTATTTTTACTACACGTACAGGTTCCATCAAGTAAAGACTTAAACTATGGCACAATATGTCGAATAAATTAATGTAAGAGCACGCTAGAGTAATAAATTAACTATGACTATCATTGTGCATGCTTAATAGTCAAAAGCCTTGGGAATGGTTTTGGGTTTAAATCCTGGATGCTTCAGGACGTCCCAAACCAAACTCAGCTTTTGTGATTTTTTTCGACACCGTATCTTCCTAAGACAAACGAGGTGCCCACCTTGGATTCCCCAGGAAGGAAGTGGGAAGAAAAAAAACGGGAAAACTGGCAAAGGAACTAGCCCCCTAAGCTGCTGCACGAAATTACTCATCCTACTTATGGTATATATATATTATATATGGTAATAGTAATAAATACTCACTGCGGGGCTAAGTGTGAGGTGAACTCTAGATCCATCTCTCGCCTCTACCTTCAGTATGCGTACCTACCAGTATTGTTTATTGTGGATGACTTTGGTTAATACCACTTTGTTCATAGACAAGACTCGTCTCAATGGTCACAATAATTATTGTACAAAGAAAAAAAACAGAAAGGAAGAGTTCCTATCTGTCGCATTTACGGAGAGGGAAAATATGTAGGTTGCGACTTTGTGTGTACCTGACTTCTGCGTGAGATGAGACCGGCGTAAAACCCTTGTCTTGTTCATTCGACTTTGACCACTTCAAAGAATAAATTTATTTGTTTCATCCATTGATTCGTTACTCTTCCTTTCCAGCACCACGGACATTGAACACGAAAGTGATATTTCTAAAGCGCATAAGTTGCTTATGTTGTCTAGCTCCCATGGTGTTAATTTATGGTGGCCAAATTTTCCTTTTTCGCTGAGGGAGGAAGTTGGTATTGTTTTTATCTCGGATGTCATACTGCGTCCCCTCCGAGAAATACTCCTTGTTTGTCCTTTGCAATCACATCTTTCCCGAGTAATGGGAAATTCCATGAGGTACGACACTGGAACAAAATCATTACTGCTTTCCCCAAACGATCTCCCGGGTTCAAACGACTTTATGCCTCGTTGATTTATGCCTGTTCATATCAAGTCTATTAACCTTGACGCCCTCTGTCTTTCCGCACTGGACTCAGCTGACTCAGGTGGAGTGCGTTTATTTTCAGATCAATGGAGCTTTCCAGTACCTAAAGTTCCGAGTACCGTCTTTATTGTCACTTCAGGCTCTCTGACGACTCTGGTGTCAGTCCTATTTGACTTCATAATCACCATTACTAATGACTTGACGACACAATTTCATGCTTTGGTTGAATATGATACCATTAAATTAGATTGGATATCGAGCACCTATCACCCGGAAGATCAAGGAATCTGGTCTAGCGTAACCGTGGCTAGATTGTAATTCATTTCTGTCCAGCATGCCCTTCAAGAATTTCAGGAAATTTCATATTATACATTTTCATTTGGTTGACACTGAGATTGAACTTATTCCATTTACTCTCCGTAATATCAACGGTTGTAAATTAAAACTCACGGTAAATTACATTAATATGGAAGTGGAAAAAGCGGTTCGTTTCGACTCGTGTAGGATTTCATTTTCAATGATTGTGAAATGCTAAACAGCAGCGAAGGAAAGGGAACCGGGGGGTATTGAATAGTGGTCACACAAAAGAATGATCGAATGAAATGTACAGAACGAGTGGAGAAGTTTTTCAAAGAGTGGGTGAATAACGGGACTCGGGGAAAAAAGGAGAAGGAAACTAATTGGTAACATTCTGAAGCACAATAGTTGGCTGGGAAACGTAATGAGGGAGCAATAGAAAGGAAGGACTACAGAGGAAGACGAAAGATGACTTACGAGATGTAAGTGATGTAACACGTTAGTTAAAGCAACATTGAAGGGATGCCGGCGACTTCGGAACCTAACGTGAACTCTCGGAGGGCCGCTAAAAACCGGTCTTAGTTATTTATAACTTTGATAATGATGACGACCTCCTTTCCTCCTAATAAATGTAATTACTTTAAAAGATTACTAAGAAACTACGATATTGTCATCAATTTCACTTTTTTATATGTTATTGAAATAAAAAATCATGTTATAGCACCATATTGTTTGAATTGGAAGCGGTCTTACCATTTGCATACTCAAGGAGCAAGACGTGTTCGTATTTTTGTTAGGTTCACAGTTTTTATTACTCGACCGAAATTCCCCAAGGTGCTTGACCATATTGGAAGTTACCGATGTGAGTCTCGGGTCGTTTTTTTTACTCTGTTTCAACTATTGTGAAAATGGCTTACTTTCGCTTCTCGCGCAAGAAGGACATATTATTTCCCAAAGGATCTGAAGCATGCCGGACAAAAGAAGAAAGGAATCGGTAACTTGACCGTAGAAAAGGCACGAGACGTTCTTAATTGCTTGGGAAATTGGGGAAAGGAATGAGAAATAATGATTCAGTGATCGGCAGGGATGGGACACGAAATTGCAACCGGTAGAAACGGCAGGAGACATGCAAACGACTTGTTACCTGAAAGGTTTCCCGTCACGAACGATACGAACCCAACCCACCTTTCAAATCACGCGAGCGAGATCGAAAGCTCTTCATGCCAATAACGGAAATGAACGAGAGCGAATCGTGATGGACGATTTTTTTCCGGACGTAGAACGAGGTTCTGTGAGGAATTCTTGGACTCCTGGATAAATCGCAATGCTGGTACGGGTGTTTTCTTGACCTTTGTCCCCGTGAAAGAAGGAGTGTGAGAATAATTGTGAAGTACCTCATAGGAGGTGTTTAATTGATAGGAGATCCCGGGAATGGAATGATTTTGCAACGCACACACAATTCCTAGTTAACTTACCAAGTCTTACTCAGGATCCGGACGTGCTCCCATTTTATCAGATGACGGTTTTCAGTATCGTATCGAAAGTACCACTATGCATCTCTCTGAGAAATGAGCACATGAGTGGCATCTCTTCCGAATGTCATTTCGCTAATAGGTAACATTTTAAACGAAAGAAGTCCATGGTGAAAGGAAAGAGAGGAAGTGAAATGATTCCTAATTCTTAGAAGTGTTGCGCCTGCTCTATTTGCGTAAGGAGGAAAGAGTTTCTCGCGTATTTCAGTGAGACCACCCGGAATAAATGTAACGAAAATCTTTCGTAGGCACTTTGCGTTGTTGCATATTAACTACGTACATCCATTTGTCAACTTTCAAATACGAGGAATGGTTTCTTTGAAAATTGATGTTGAACTGTGACAAAATTATGGTTCAATTGTCCCTAGTATGCGACTTTTTTGTTGAATATTTTTCGAAAAGGTACTCGTCTCTCGAATGTATTTATAACATCAAGGAAATTGGGCCTGTACCATGTTGGTAGGTTAGACTTCTAAAATAAAATGAGAGAAATACACATCTGCTCTAATAGGTTTAAATACTCTTGTGCCATTCGCGATCACAATAAGGTCAACCCAAAAACCCTAGAGCTGATTATTGGATAGTTGTCTTCGTCATTCAGTCTTTTACTATCTCCAAACAAAACCCAATCCAGCAACCTAATCTACATCAGGTCCCTATTCATCTCTGTGTACTTCTTTCCTCCCTTCATCCCGTCCAACATCCCTATCCTGTTCCTGCCCTTTCCTCGTTTGCCCAACATTCTCTCCTCTATTTCATCAATATATATATATATATATATATATATATATATATATATATATATATATATAGATGATGCGGAAGTACTCACGAGAGCAATATAACTTTTGGACGGCACAATATAACACGGAATAAAACAGATAACACGTAAAAGGATACTCACACTGTAGATGATTTGAGCTTTCGGCCTCGGAGTAGGCCGAAAGCTCAAATCATCTACAGTGTGAGTGTCCTTTTACGTGTTATCTGTTTTATTCCGTGTTATATTGTGCCGTCCATAAGTTATATATACATATAAGTAGTGAATACAAATAGATGTTATTGCTCACCATAAGGTCCCGCGGAATAGTCGAAGGGATGTGCATCACCAGTCACGCTGTCGCCTGCGAAGAAAAGAAGAAAGAAAATTACCTCTTTGTATAAGCTATGGGGTAACCAAGTCGAGAAAAATCAAATCAGTACACCCTATGGTATAAATTCTAACATGAATTCAAAATTTTAGGCAAAACATGAGAAATATCTGAAATGATAATGAATGCCTCTCTAGGGTTTTATTCAGTTCATTTTTATGTGTATAAGTATTACGCGAGGGTATAGAACCGTGAGGAGAGCAACGTTTACCGTCCACGGAATCCTATAAGTACATATTTTTAATTCTGCAAATTGAATGCGGATTTTTTTCCGTGACGACGCTACTTTATCTGTTTTCAGCCGTTGTTACTTTTTCCATCTTCTGCATATAGTAATTTGAGTTTCTATGAAAACGGAAATACTAAGGACAGCTTTTATTTTGAACGAAAATGACTTGAATTATAATTCAAGTCATTTTCGAATTCAATAATTATTGATTGCTTTGCTCACCATTACTGACGCAGCATGCGCCAATGTCAACGGAATTTTGCAGGTGAGCCTTCAGAGCCGTAAGTGGCTTTAGTGGAAAATCATAAAAGTTATTCAGCTTCTTCAAAGATGATTCTAAATTTGTCACCGGCAAAGATTTAGTAACTTGAACTAATGCGCAATTCACACGCGTGTAGCGCCGTAATTTATGACGGCTGTTACTTCTGTGCTATTAACGAGGCAAACAAAGCATCTATCTGGATGAGGAAGTGAGCTGTTTTACTGTTATGTTAGGGAAAACCAAGTAAAATCTCTGTGAATTAACCTTTTAGAAAATAATCTGCAAGATTTATTGCAGAATTAACCCTTTTGCCTCTCTTACTTTCATTAATAGTCCCGGTAAGCCACCAATGATGAAAATGGTGAAACGTGCTCATAGGTTTGGGAGAGAATTTCCGTGTAAACACCAAAAGATATTTCTTTCATCATTAGAAATATGTATGAGGATATTTTTTAATGGATTGAGTTAGTGTTAGGAGTTTTGGAAAATTGATATTAATAAATTTCCTCAGGTCCTAATTAAATTTTCGATGTCTCCGTACGTCTCTTCCTTTCAGTATCCCTGAGCTGTGCCTTTAAAATGTTTTGCATTGCCTCGCTATTTTTACATAGTTCTCAATTCGCTCGTCCTTGGGGAACTCTGCAAGCAAAATCACAGCCGAGGTCTACGTTTCTCTATGGATGCTTTATCATAATGGAAAATTCCTGACATACATCTTTGAAATGATTACTGGTTGCCAAATACATACGACCGCCCTAATCAAAGAGATTATACTTAAAGGGTAATGGAGTACCGTAGAGAACTCAACTATTATTGTATATTGATATTATTGTACCCGTTGCGTTTAATTATTAAGAAATTTTGCTGTTGGAATATAATTTCCAAACTTAAAAACATTTAAAGTTAAGATAAATCTATGGGAAGGTCGGAATTGAACCCTTAGAAATGAAATGGTACGTCCTAATTCTGAATTATGATGATGCTCCTTGGAAATATTCTAGCGATATAGTGCAGATCAATGCTGTTTTTTCACTTAAATTATTTTTTACATTGGTATTATGGGGCGTAATATTATTGATCAATTCTATTTTGCACATTATGTTGCATTGTGAATATTGATATTATTATACTTACGTTATTATGATTGTTAATGTTGTACATATACTGTTCCTTATAATTGTGCGCGATTAACATCGACAAATGTGACTAAGATTCTGTTCATTTCTTCAATTTTTCTCAAGGATTCTCTAGCGTAATTTCCTCTTCTCTTCCTCATGCTCAAAATTTCTGGGAATCGTTTTGCTCGGTCTTTGAAGATCTTTGAAATTTGAGTGCTCGTGTCTCTCTTTTCCACGCTACTCGTAAGCCTTCCAGCGCTTCCCATCCGTGTTCGGAGCGCGCTTTTTTAATGGCCTGAAAGTTATAGTGGAACTTCAAAATTGTTTGGGCCTAATTGAGGGACTTATCCATAAGTATAGCCAATAGACTGACCACTCGTCAGAGGGACACGCAACGCAGACGAATCGGAATGTTCGTTCCCTTCTTTCGAACATACTATTTTAATGAAACATCCGGGGGGTGGTATTTCACGTGATCCACTCAGAATACGAGTTCAGATTTCAAGCATTTAGTTAATAAATTGCGTCTACTTTCCCGTGAAAACTTTACAGCCAAAAGATAAATTCATTTCCAAAGATTCAATACCCTTGAAGAAAAAGTGGACTAAATTGATCACAAAACCCTTCCATTCGCTTTGTCTGTTGTTGATTTATACATTCGAATGAAGTAAATTGGCACGCTAACGCATTAGAATTTATACATTTGTTCCTTAGGTCAAATAATACCAATGTCATATTCTGCTAGCCGTTAGTTCGTAGGTGTCTGTCCATTTTCTCCGACCGGATTTCAGTTTTTTGTCGCCCTGTCCGCAGTGAAGCGAGATGGCCGCGTAGCAGTTGTTCGAGCGGCTTCATTAATCTACAGAATTCACGGCTACGACTGCGAGCGTCGATCGGATTAAAATCCTTTCAACGTTAATTTATTTTTATTGCGCATGTATGTATCAATGTGGATATAATTCTGTTCCCTCCGTAATCAAGTGCATACGATTTTTGGCCATTGAGCTAGAAGGCCATTGAAGCAGTTCATCTGCTTAAGTCTGATATATTTTTATTATTAGTTTCTCAAACACTTTTCTCCAAAACATTTAGAGGATGATTCTTTCACTGTTCTGTTTAACCACCGACTCAATATCTTCAAGTTTCTAAATTTCCATGTATTCCATCGGCGATCTTTGTGTCGAATTAAAGGATCAAAACTAGTTATTCATTTAAGATATCCTCTAATGCTCTTAGTCGTTAGAATTCTGCACGGAGGAGAACCGATGAGTGAAAATTTGTTAACGTGTCCATGTACGGAGTGTAGCCACTTACTCTTCGTCGGGCTCATACTTCGCTATCCATAACCTCGACATTTCATTGAGACTATGAATGGAAACATTATACCTGGCTGCCAAACGCTCCTGAAATATGCAACAAGCCTTTTTGCTGAGGGGAAGGTAGATATTGGCCGTGGGGTCAATTGCGTGAAAGCTTTGGCTCGGGCTTTTGAGGAAGGTGCGCTCACGAGCACCCGCACCGTGGGAAAACCAAGATATCCCGAGGACATTTTACTGCTCGGATTTCAGAATTTGAAGGGAATTTTCGATTCCTGAGAAACCTTGGTTTTTTTTCCTGCACCGGCTGCTATACTGTCAATCGCGTACGGGAATATGGCTTTGGGTTTGATTATTTTTTACCAGTAATCTACCTGTTAAAGTAGGTTTTGGATGGACACTGGCTACTAAATGGTACAGTGAAAACTCCCTTGCCTTTCTGAACGAGACACCTTGACATCCAAGATTACAATATGTCCCTCTTCAACTCCGAATACTTCCTTCCTCCCTTGGATTTCTTACAACACTCCTCTCTCCTCCCCGACCAGGCCTAGCCCTTAATGCAATATCAAATGTTTTTAAATGTAATGTTTATGGTTGTGTAATAAATTCTGTGTTTTGCAGAACGTCCATTTCTTTCTTGTGTAAGGAGAGTTTAAATCTTCCTGAGAAAGTGGAAAAGTTATAAATATTATGAAAATCCTCGTGTGGCAATCGGGTTTGCGCTAATTTTATGTTATTCCATGCTCCTCTCATGCAGCCTTCGCTGGCAGAAAGCAGTTATTAACTTTCTAAGCACTTCATTAACTAATTTGTACATATTGGCAAATCGGATTAGTCCATTATGAATGCTCATTCGCTTGCAGCTATACAGGCATAGTTTTGATTTTCCCCTGGATATAATTCAATCATTGAAATGGAGCGATAGGATAATGGGATAAGTAATTCTCAGAAGTTTTTTACTTCCACGTAAAACTCCTACTTTGTTCTCCTAAAGTCGGTCTTAGCGCAAACCACAAAATAACTGGCGAACAACACTGCAATCTCCACATTAAATTCAAGCACGTCACACAATACTACAAACTCAATATGCAACGTGGAATTGACAGTAGCATTCTTCTCTATCCTTTTAAGATAAAAGTACGTTGTATTTCACCGACTCAAGTGTGAAAGGCTTTCTAACAAATCTTTTCCCTGCCCCGTTGTTCTTAGAAGAAAACAATTTTTATAGTTGAAAGAATTTTATTGCAGACAAAACTATGTTGCGATGATGTTTTCATATTCTATTATGTGAACTTTCATTGATGCACCAGTCACCATTAGTATTGAAAACACGTATTTACGAAAATACTCGCCTTTCATAGAGTTAGAAATGGAATGATTATTGGCACACCAAGTAATCAAGGTATAATCGCGTCATAGAATTTTCTACTAGTGCAGTGCAGATTTGATGGGGATACACTGTAATGTACTACTTGATGTACTACAACGAGATAAGTTCTCGAATAGTGATATTCGTTGTGGATCAAACATGATGACGTTATTTGACACTTTGTTGAGAGGAGAATCGTACAAGAATTGCGACTATCTTACTTTTCGTCGGGACAAGAAAAAAAAACACCCCAATTCAAGCGACATACAAAACGCAAAATCACGATAGAAGAATTTTTTATATCAAGAGCAAGTTAAGTTCTTGGACCAATGCTTAGTTTCAGGCGTAACTTAAAGGAAAACCGATCTTTTTTCAAATTGTCCCTTCTCTTATTCTCGTATTCCATTATGGCATCAATGATTTCAAACTGTAATACCCGACTTAAGGAACGTATGAAGCCCAGGTCCCAGTTTCAAATCATGAACGTTTTCAGAAGGTCATGGAAAGTTAGCATTGTAAATCGAAATCCTTGAGTCTGCGACCAGTATTCAACCCATATGTTCAGACGTAAGATGCTGAAAAGTTCTAATAAAATTGTATATGATATTCATATCCCATGGTATGTTTATGGATATCGTACCAAAAGATGTTGAGGTTAACGTTTGATCAAGTTTGTATCGATCTTGAAAGTTTTTTTGTTAATTATTCTCAACAAATGTAGATGCTAAATCAAAACATAAATATGCAAATGAGAGAAGGCTTTCAGGTTTATACGTGCAATGAAATGTAGTATATATTAATTTTATTGCTATCATTTTGAATTTATGACCACATTTCAGGCTTGAATCAATAGCTATTAATTCTTTTGCCGATAACCGGTTCATATGATTATATCATAGATTCATATCTTAGCACTGCTTCGATTTAAAATTTCATTTACATTTTCATTTTCCTATTGCAGTATTTTATCTCACCAAAAAAAGAGAAACGTTTTACTGGCTGCTACATTTTTCAAATTTAAATTATTTGGCAATCAAATATGCGTACATGCTCTTTCTGTCAATGGCCTCAAACCAAGTATCCAAAATCTCAAAAATAGTTCATTTCACCTGATGGATGCTGTTCTAGAATTCTAGGATTTAGTATCCTATTTTATCCCAAGAGGTGTGGTAAGATTCTAAATGTTTGTAGGTGGATAAAAAGTGGTACATTCTGTAACCATGTTGTTTGAAAGATCTAACATAAAATATTGTGATGCATCGTGGCTGATCCGTCGTGATTCTCCTGCGTTGACTCGTTACGGATTGCTTCAATTTTGTTCCGCGTGACCAAATAAAAATAAATATCTGAATAGACAATGAAAGAATCGAGGCATATTCCACTTGTTAACGGTCTTTTTCATTCTTTCCGTCCATTTTACTCACGGGCCAGAACTACGAACTCCTAACAGCAGCAGTAATTTTAATAGCATTATTTTTAAAATGTTAAAGATTTTAATTTTCCTAACTGACTGGATAACGGGCGATGTAATGTCAGATGTTAAATACGCGTGAAATTCTCTGCAGAATGAAAAATGGTTTCGAAGATTAAGAAAGTGGAGAGAATCTAGAAAATTCACTTCCAAAACGGGTCTACATTTACAATTCATGAGTTGTGGATGCAATAGCTAGAATTGTGCTTTGTCTGAAAATTTGTTCTTGTCATCGATGCTTAATGATCCCAGTTGAAATCTTTGAAATTTTTCCAAAGGTTCCCTATTAGAGCGAAAAAAAAATAAAATTATTGAACATGTGTAATCGAATTAGGGATTTACTACTTTTGTTGTGTTGGGGGTTATTCGACGCGATTAACAACCATTCGAAGAAAATAACTTTATTTGATGCTATTTCTGCCCCAAGTTAGTATCCAATTTATTATGAATTGACGTTTACATCCTGTCTCCTAGGGAGAAGAATCTATGTTAAAATGTTATGGGAAGAAATATACCTGGAATTCACATTTTAAAATGTATTTCCTCGCTTATGTTTTTTTCTGCAACGTAACAGAACCATAATAAGTGAAAGAAAATGGAATTTGTTAGGTGCTGCATCATGGAGTTTTGAGGCAGATCATTGGGCATGGTTTGATTTGATTCGCGAACGGATCACGAATCAGAACGTACCTTAAGAGATCTGGAAGGATGCGAAAAATTGGTTCGAATTACTCGGAAGAACGAAAGCTCCCCAAGTTCAGCTCTAAAATGTTAGGTTAGAATTCAGTTTCTGTTTCGTGTTATTGATGGACGAATAAGTATGCACGTATCATGTATGCTGTGATGAATTCTCAGGTTTCGGAGATTTTGAAACGAATTTTAGCTACCAGAGGCTAAGAAAATTATTGGGGAAGTGATTCGTTGCATGACGCATGATGCAGTGTTGGGATAGGGACCAACCCCAGTCAGAAACCGATGACTGACAGCCTGAACTGTTTTCTTTAGATCGTCAGGTCTACTCTATAGTCTGATACACATACGGTAGACATTCTCTTTGGCAAAGATATAGCTCTGCAGTATGGGGACGGAGTTTGGGTTTTGTATAGCGTATTGACTTCTTGCGCCAATTATTTCATTGCAAATTAAATTAAAGATTTAAAATATGGACTTCTGGTCTCGGGAATATTTACTTAAATTTAATGCAATAAATAAATGTTAACGATATGCTTGCTAGTAGTGCGAATGATGTTGTTAATATGTTAATGAAATTTTCGGGTAAATGGGGTGGGGAAAGTAATCTTTTACTATTACGTTCAAATTATCCATTGGATGCTCATATGAGAGCAGACATTTTTATATCCCAGGACCTTGAGAACTTAATCCATTCGTGTATTTGTAGCCGAGCGGAATGACTTGTTTCGATGCATCGTATTTTGTGAGTGTTGCAAACTTTGGAAATATAATTTCGCGCATGCCCTTGCCTTCAGTTAGCATCTTGTATCTTCTGGATGATTTTAGTTTCATTATTTAAAAATATTTCGTGGTATATTGTGAATGTTCTGCGATTCCGACGCTAAGAAAATAGAAGCAGTGTGTTTTTAGTGGTGTGAATAGTGTCATTTTATTCGCTGACCAAAACACACTAGTTTTTTAACTGATGGAAATGCTAGTAGCTAATTACTTTCTTGGCAGTTGCTTCCCTATTTTTCTGTGGGTGAACTTATTTTTGGTACGGAAAGTCAAGTTGAAGACTATCTATCCCTTTGTGCATAATCGTGAAAGCCTTGGTATTGTGTGAAGATTAAACCTTTGTGAGTGCAATGATGTGAGTGTGATGCAATATCCTTGGAGTCATTACTTTTCATTGCATATACTATCATTAGCTTTGAAGCAGGATTTAAGTGAGGCGATTCCTTGGGAATTGCGCATATGTGGTTACACAAAGTAAAGTGTTTAAATCTATCTCTTTTCCGCGAATTCAAGCCATCTTTTTCTTGGAAGATTCAAGATGGCATCTTATAATCACAGACATATATCAGATCCATCCTGTCCACTACCATCAATCTACTTCTTTTTCTGGAGTACGAAACAATTTGATTTTTAATAAAAGCATTGAAATGTTTTGAAATTTTCCCTAAAATAACTTAAAGTTACACTTTGGCGTTACAGATTATGAAAAATTTCATTAAATTTAAGTTCATCTAAAGTGCCTATGGAAGATTAAGAAAAGTGTCTTTCGGATGTCACCACCCAAAAGACAAATTATTACATTTCTCGAGGTGTACTGTCAACGTCCTCAGGTCAGATGTGACTGATAAATCACTGATTAATTAAAACCTGATGACGTAGACGTCACAGTCCGGCAAACTTTGTAAATGTACGGTTAACGTGGTCTTCCCCGATAAAGTTTTTACAAATGAATTATATCCACGGAATCCTATATTCGAGCATTTGAAAGACGTCTTATTTCATGTATCTCTAAAGGATAAATTTATGCTTTTAAATTAATATCTCATAGTATTTGTTACGCATATTATATGACTACCTTATCTCGAAGGAAATTCTTAAAAAATTAAAAAGGTAAACACATAGGCGATACAATCCATTTCGATGCATTGGGTTGATTGCGCAAAGTATTTTTTTGTCTTTCGCCCTTTTTATCAGGAAAGTCTTCAATAGAATCGTTTCGAAGGGAAATAAGTGGTTCTTTGAGTTAATAAACATGAAAACACTCAGCATCACCTGAAACCGTTGAGTATGACTGACTTAGGGAGACGCGAGTCTTCATTTTGTTTGTGTGTCTAAAGCACTCGTACGATATTTCTCTCGACACCTGGTTAATATATATATATATATATATGTGTGTGTGTGTGTGTGTGTGTGTATATATATATGTGTGTGTGTGTATATGTGTTAACCAGGTGCCACCATATATATAATATATATATGGTAGCTACTAAAACCAATAACGCTAAAATACATGCATTTCAACAATTAACCGGTCCAAAAAATGTTTGTGATTGTCATAAAAGTATGCTTGAACCAAAAGTTGTGAGAAATAACTTAAGAGGGAATGTTAATTTAGTCTCGTTCTACTAGGCACTACCCACCAAAAATATATGTGTATATGTACAAAATATTCAACACACAGAAACATAAAGAAAGGACACTCACAGTATGTATTTGACGTTTCGACGGCCCGACCGTCGAAACGTATTTTGTATCTGTGTGTTTGTGCGTCGTCGGAGAGTGTCCATTTCAAAGATAAATATTCATTCATCCATGTTAGGTCTGATTTCATAAAGTCTAGTTGAGCTGCTAAATAAATACGAACAAAGATCTTGATTTCAGAGATTGATCTCAGCTAAAAGCGAAAGACAAATTTATAATCGTTAGTTTATCCACACGTTAAAAAAACCGTTAATTTAGGATCACGCGTTCCGCGGTTGAGGAATTCACTAGTTCTAATGATGGTATTGGCATTTCTTTATCCGCCTCTTAATTCGGTAACGACAAGTTAAAAACATCAGTTAACTTTTGAGGAGACGTTCGAGAACCTCTAATCGTAGCTACCCTAAAAGCGACAAAAATAAGCATTTCGTAGGAACTACGAACTTTACTTAACTCTAATGCAACCATTTCAGAGAGTAAAAATCATTCGCCTTGACCGGGATTCGAACCCGGATCCCTCGATATCCGGCCGAGTGCTTTAACCAATTTAGCTACCGAGACGTCCTCTTACACTCTGAAATTGAAATACACTCTGAGAGGACGTCTCGGTAGCTTAATTGGTTAAAGCACTCGGCCGGATATCGAGGGATCCGGGTTCGAATCCCGGTCAAGGCGAATGATTTTTACTCTCTGAAATGGTTGCATTATAATGCACACATAGCGGGTGACTCCGTTAAAGTTACTATTACAGTTTCTTGAAATTTACTTAACTCATTTAAAATTAGGCAATTTTGCCGCATCCAAGCGAGTACGCGTGATAGCAAGCCACTCATCATTGCCGGTGTGGTCCCAAGAAATGCTCTCTTGTGGTTTCGTCCTCGACGCCCGGAAAACCGCCGCACTAGTATCTGACGCCCTCATTCGTAGTGTTGGCATAAAAACGCTTCATTTTCCCTTTTGGGTTGATGCATTTGTTAGCTGTTTCTATTAGTTCACAAAATAAAGCTAAATGAATCAGGACAAAAGCAAAGTTAGGGCAGTTCCTTGTCATGAAAAACACGGAAATAATGAATACGTTCTATCTTCATGAAATCGCTATGAATAATAATTTACGAGCAATTGTACCAATAGCGTTTTGGTGCAAAATCCCTTGAACAATGTGACCTAAAATAGCAGATCTAGGAAATCTCGAAGTGGGAAGAAGGGTTTTTTTTAGGATAGAAATAATTTTATTGACTTTTTAACAGAAAGAAAGTTGAAAAAAATGTTAAATTTCACATTGATCGCGTTAACATGGAGACCGTAAAGCATTTTCCAGTGGAAAATTTAATGTTCGGGAGACAGCAGGAAAACCAAATTAGTTTCAGGTCTATGTTATATTTATTTTAAATTTTATTTAGCCAAAAATATTCCCCTAAAGGTGGAGCCATGGCTCCCATAGTCCCCACCTTAGACTCGCCCCGGTAGTACTCGATGGAAGCAGCAGAAGAGCTTGAAAAAGTCATTTTCGTCATGTTTTCATTCAAAAGGTACCGGTTTATGATAAAATATGCTGGAAAAAGATAAAACCAGCCGGGATATAAAAAACATTGACGATACAATATGAACATAATTGATTACTGAATCTTCGCTCTGAGAATAGGGTATAGTTTTTAATATTCACTCATAAGGGTTATGTTAATTTTCGGTGTTTATATTTAACGACTTGTTGATAGGTTTTATACGAATTGTGTACTCTTTGATTTTTTTAAGGTTCAAATTTGGCGTCTAGGCTGGACTTAATCGCCTTCACAACTATATTATGTACATTTTATATTCATATCAGCTCGTCTTGGCGTATTACCTGTGAGCAGAGTACTTATGCAACTCGCATTCATGGCAATAATTACAAATTGGAAAGGAGGAATGAAGGCTTTGGTCCACCAAAACAAAGAAATGAACGAAAAAAACAAACTGAAATAAGGAGGCGAGACTTTTATTGTTATAATATTCGTTTAAATACTAAGCAGATATCCCGACTTTTCGTTGTCGAATTAAGGTTTTCTGCGGCTCAGGAAAATGATGGCAAGCTTCAGAGCTTCCGATCAACGGAGATCAAGGTATATTTCTTCTCGTGCGAGCTCACACTCTCATTTGTTGCGGCAACTACGAGCATTTTTCCCACGGTCCGCGGCGGCGGAAACAAAAACAAAAGGAAATGGATCGGGGAAGGGTTCACCGTATAGGAGAGAAGGGGTGGAGGGAGAAGCTCGTCCCCGTGGCGATCCTTACCTTGCAGAATAGCGGCGACGATCGCGGCGGAGACCACGTGTCGGAAGAGCGTGCGCTTCCGCGCTAGAGCGTCCATTCGGAGGCAAAGCTGGTGACAGTCTGAAGTGAACGGGCGAGTGAGAGCGGAAGACTCCCTCCGCAAAGGGATTTTATAAAAGGGAGTGGGTGCCGAGGGGCGGGGAGAGGTGGTGGTGGTGGTGTGTGGAGAGTGGTCGCGGGTATGAGGGTGGGAGGAAAAAAAGGGGGCGGAGGGCGGCGGCGGCGAGGGGAAGGACGGCTGGGGTCGGGAGTGGGTGCCCGGAGGGGGACTATCTTCTCGGGGGTGGGAAGGAGGGAGGGGATGTTATCTAACAATGAGTTCCCCGTCACCCCAGTTCCCTCTCCCCACCTAAGATCCCCCCTTCCCGTGCCCATCTACAATTGTGGGCCCCCTCGCACCCCCGGCGCTTCCCCCTTTCCGCTCCTGTACCCGCCACGGAAGGGGTGAAATTGGGTTGTGAGTCGCCTTCGGGAAAATAATGGTGGATTCGAGGTTTCCGATGAAAAGCAAAGTTGGCACATGCGTGGATCGTTTCAGGTGCAATTAATGAAGTTAGGTCAGTTCAGCAGCCGCGATAAAATTTTAACCGGGCCATTTCCGGTGATGCACATCTATGATAATTCCTTCTGGTTCTTCTGTCATTCATACCGAAATGTAAACATGGGAAGATTCGTTTATAATTCACAATCCTAGGAATCGTGGGAAGGAGTTCATTTTTGAGAAGTCCCCTTAGCTTACGTGGTTAAGGTCATAAATTATGGCAAATGAATAATGTAGAGTGTTGGAATTGGGACATTGGACGATTCCTCCTCCACTGTACTTATGTTTATATATTGATTAAATGATTACATTGCGTTGTATGCATTGAAGGTTTCTGTTTTTTGCATATAGCCGTAAAGTTTTAGCTTAAGTTTTCCTCTAGGCTATCAAACGAAGGTGTAAGACAGTCATCAATACATCCTTCTGCACAGATTAAGAAAGGTAGGGAACAGGTGATTGGTGGACAGAGTTTTCAGTTTAATTTTATTGATTCGTTTCAATCCAATTATGAATGAAGTGAATAAGTTAACCAAATCCTGTTTTAGCACCATACGGCTATTGTTATACCCTATAGTTATTATTGCATCATTATATATCATTATATGTATATTATAGCATCATAACGGCTATTGTTATACCCTATAGTTATATTCCCTTTCTTACTTGATGAACCATCGCTAAAAGAATCGGGTAACCTGTGTTTATATTTGGGGCATGGTAGTGCAGTGGGAAAACCGTTCGGCTACTAGCCAGATGCTCGGTCCGACAGTTAAAGTCATTCGAGTCATTAGGGATGGATGGGAAAATAAGGGTGGAGAGAAACCCGGCGTCGGCATTGGCTTACTTTTGTCGAAAGGTGCCTAGGGGTCCGCAGTTTGACGTCCCATCCTACGGACGTCATACTCACTCAAAGTGCTCTCCTCAAAGCATCTCAAGTAGGGCTCGGGATACCACTGAAAAGCAATTGTTGTCTCCAGGATTTGAACCCGGGTCCTCTTGGTGAGAAGCCTGTACGTTAGCCACCGCGCCATCCCGATCCTCCCCGGTTCTAACTAGAGGGATTCCCGGTAACATTGATCAGCCTAGCTTTTCCCCAGCTTCATCCAAGTTGTGTGGTTTTTCGGGTACAAGATTCTTCCTGGAAAGCCGGTTGTGGCATGAAAACGAATCCCCCCTCCCTCATTCTGTGTGACTGAATTCCAAACTATGTCCGGAGCTTAGAGCATAGAGACAGACCTCTAACCTCACCTATTAGATTTGACGTACGGATTGGTTACTGTGGTTTGGTGTTTTTTTTCAATTTACATATACGAGTTTTCAATCGAAATATTAGTGGGTAGTGTGCCTAACATAGTAGAATGAATGAATTACTTCTTGATTTCAACGATCTCTTTTTACTGTGTTTTGGCTTAGGCTCTTACCTCAAAAGAAAAATGTGCTGCATGAATCGACCCCTCAAGTAGATAACAACCTTGGATCTCATAATTAGTTCTCTTGATGAATCTTGGATATTCTTGCAGATTTCTCACGATTGATTTCGGGTCATCCATTCGATGTCCTTTGAAAAGCCGTTAGCTCATGCTTTTAATGGCATCCATATGTTTTATGGCGGTTGATCCGAGTTTCACATGCTGAAGAGTGGATAATTTTCAGTAGCAATTTCACTTCTCACTAACTTCTTGTATTTCCAAAACAAATACGCAACGGAATCGTGCCTTCAATTTTACAGCGACATGAATCAACTCAGACGCATTTAATCGAAAGATATGAGCGGACTGAGATGGATTGACTGGATGGAAATCGTCGTCATTCGAAGAAGTGATGGCTTTACTGCGGCCGGTCAATTAAAGGTGATTGCCTACATCGTGACAAACGCTCTCAGTGCTCGAGAAAGGCGTCGAACAAGAGACCTTCTCTCGGAAATGGGAATGCTGCCGCCCGCAATGTAACTAGGGCGGCAGGTGGGTGGATGAATGAAAGATAGGCAGCTACTACTAGCATCGGGCATTTTCCGAGCTCTGCACGTCATTCTGCCTGTGATATAGACCACATCGTTATGTTCACGTTCGTTCCAAGGAATATCTTTTAAAATGTATGGGGGGACTAGCAAAGAAAAAATGGATGGTAGTTGAAGGGAAGTAGTATGAGCTTGGTAAATTATTAATTAGACTTTATGGATAATGGTAAGTTGAAAAGTTTTGTGGGGCTTTGGATGCATTCCCTCCACAACTCGTACATTCGTGTTCCGATTGGGAAACATGAAACTCAAAGGTCGTGAAGAAAATATTTTTGATTGTCCACTCAAGAAACTTTTTGCCGGTCCAAGATTTTACACTCACATTATCATCCTTTTTGCCTGAGATCCTTAGGTTACGATAACACCGTCAGGGGTGAAACGAAATTTCACTTCTTTCCCCTGATTTCAATTTCAACAACGTTAAATCTTATTTTCTATATTTATGCCAACTCTGGCCTGATAGATTAGCAAAGAAAGATTTTATTATTATAGATTCTATTATTATAGATTTTATTATATGATAAATTGTGACGCATCTTTGTACTCTGCGTTGAAACCTCTTTGAAGTTACTATTGGATTATTTTATTTATAACTAATCCCATATACATAACGTATCCCTGTACATAACGCTACTACTACATGGAGCCAGACAGGAGCGATAATATACGTACGAGTGTTTTACACTCGTATTCCTAAACCATTGTTAAATTATTACGTCCTTAAACACTTTTTTGTTTCGCAATTTTGCACTAGCATGCCCTCAAATTTTGCCTATAATTTTTACAGTAAGATATAATTAATAAATTGTACACCGTTTTAACTTTAATCTAGTGTTCACCGAACAATATAAGTGATCTGAAATAGCAAGAAAAACCCACCTGATACAGTAAAGCCGAATGCTCCTCAAATGAGTGCTGTGAGCAGCAATCAAATATCGTCAATATATCTTAATAGCTGGGCAGCAACTAGGATTAATAAGCAAATGCTGATCACCTTTTTCTACATAAGAAAGAGAACATTTTTTCAACATAAGAAAGTTTCAACATTTGGAAGTTTTTAATGCTGAGTCTCCGTTAAAACTACAAAGGCTGACCTTATATTTTTGCAATTAACTGAAAATCAGTCAAGGTTTTAGGAGGAAAGTTGTTTACTCTGTTGGAGTTGGCAATATGGCTGAGAATTCGAAGAGCATTCCGCATCTTAAATACGGCCGACCGGCCGGAAACTTCCATGTGTGTATAAAAGTATCGGAAAAATATATTTCTTTCAGATATTGCTAAAATGCCTCAAAATTCATCAAAGTACATCCCTTGAACGTCGATACAATTTTTCCACGACTCGAAGGCTCCCTGGTTGGGGCATTTCGGAGAGTCGTTGAGGATACGCCTGCAAGCTTCTTTGACGGCATTTAGGGTCCCATGATGGTGTCCTTTGAGGGAGGATTTCACTTTTGGGGATAGGAATTGGTCTGCTGGTGCCAAGTAGGGACTGTCAGAGGGTTTGGGAATCGTCGCGATGACGTTTTACGTCAAGTAGTTGGTTACCTTGGGGGCAGGTGCTTTTGGTCGTCCGTCAAGGCCTTTGGGACGAGTTTAGCGCAGATATTTCACATCGCCAAATTTACAGTATTAATGTTTGCACTGCCATCTTATCAATGTTACTACGATTTGCAATCATCCGCGCACTTAACCGACGGTTTCAATTCAGCACTTCTTGCGCACGTCACACCTTGTCGTCGGTTCTTGACGTCGACGTCCTTCCAGCGCGGGGATCGCCCTCCACATTCTCTCGTCCATCTTTGAAGAGTTTCTGCCGCTTGAAAACTGCAATTTGTGACACACTTTCATCCTGGAACACTTAACGAATCATGTTCAACGTCTCTGTACCCGACTTCTCCGGTCCAACACAAAATTTGATGGCGAACCGCTGTTCAAACGTTCGCGCAAAATGCAGCGAACGATTGAACAGCGGCGAACATGCACCGAGTGACTCGACAGGGGTCCACTAAAAACGATTAGCCTGAACAAACGCTCGCAGGCGAATGGCGCTTGGCGAGTGTTGAAGGTTAGAGCCCCCACTTCCGTGCCTGCGAGGTGCGAGCGTGCTGCGACGTACAGTCACGTAAGGAAAAATTTGTTTCCGATACTTTTATAAAAACCTTGTGAATTAATATTCAGTCAATTAGGTTGAAATATGGATTTCAGTCCCAGGAACTAAGGTAACTGTTGAACCATTACTTCTAATATAAGTTTACTTTCTCCTAAGGATTTCGAAGGACACGATTGAACCTAAACTTGAAAGAGGTAAGGTTATGAAAAATTTAAATTTTGAAATAAGTACGAATATGGAAACTTTGATGGAATATTCTCTTTTGCCAACTCTACGTAAATTCTATGACATACTTCCTCAGATAATTTAATCTTGCAACAACGAAACTTGGTGAATGTTTCAAATGTATTCGATTATTTTATTTACTCTGATACTTATGGAAAAGTAAGTTTTTTTTAAAGTCAAAATGTGACTCTTTGTAGTAGTTTGATTGCCAAGCTTAGAATCATTGCGTGATTAACGAAAACATCGACGAAAAGAAAAGCATCAATTGAACCTGTAAGCTCATAATCATATAGTGCATCGCCTCGTATATATTTAGAAAGAAAATAGAACATTTGAGACGCATTTTCACACATAGAAGATCCATGGATACTAAGTTATTCCGTCTCCCCAGAGACCGTTACTAAGAAATTATGCCAGAATGAGAGATTTAAAGCTTCTATACCAATTCGGCGGTGATAGATATTATTCAATTTCAGAACGAATTAGCTAGGATGATCCTGAATCATTTGGAAACTCAGGATATATTTTTGATCGTCCCTCCCTAATCCACAGTCTTGTTCTCGGTCTTAGACGTTCCGTTCGTGGACTTATCAACCTTGCCCTCGTAGTCTAGTCTCCACCGCCGTGGAATTAAGTGGTGACATGGGCAGACTTTGGAATATTGTAGATGCCTGGAAGTTTAAAGTCATCGTCAATTATTACAGTACCATTAAGTGCTTACTTTTAAGTTGACATTTTAAATGATGCAAAGAAAATATTTTTCCTCTACGTGAAGCTATATTTTCTCAGAATTATAATTTTCCAAGTTTTGTGCAATATGTCTTGACCCCGAGATTTGAATATTTTATTGCAAAGAACGATGAAAACTTACATATGTTTCCGAGAAGTCTTTATTTTCTTTTGAACGACACTACGAGTCTTCTATAATACTTAAGGATCCGTTTTTCATGCATACAGCATACATTTCTCACCTTTAATCGAGACCATTTACACGAAATATACGTGCACTGATCGCTTAGTCATTAAAAAAAGGTAAACTAATAATATTATTTGGTGCTGGATATATTTTTAATAAGTGATGTATGGAGTCTTGAATTCGTTAACTTTACGTTTAAAGAGGGATCGAAACAATAGTGCCGATAGTTACGGTTGGTGTGCATAGAAAACGATATTTTTATCGTCAATACTTTTAAATCGCTACTTTGAATTAATTACAACTGAAAAGTACATGAGAGGGGCGTTAGTCTCCTTGATGTAGCATTAAAGAAAAGAAAATACGGCTCAAATCCTTTGGTTACTCCTAAAAATCGTGTTATTTTGCAATTATGAGGTGCGCTCAATTATCCGTACTTTTATGACACTCGTATAAAGCGTATAAATCGATTTATCTGTACAACTTTTATTTAATAAAAAGAAATATTTTGCAAAGCGAATAAATATTATTAATTTCCAAATAACAGAATTCTATTATCGGGTGAATCGAAGACTGTGTGGTTAATCATTCTGGAAACCATAACCCCATTAGCAAGATTCCATAGTTAGATCCATAAAAAGTGATCCAGTAGTATCCTTTGCGTAAACGACTCACAAGATAGGACAGAAGTCCTTACCATTGATAATAAGGAACTTCTCAAATGAGCAGGGATTGCAAAACTCTCCCCTAACCGTCATAGATGAGCTTCCGTTTATGCTTTGTTGGTGTAATGGCTTATCTTTCGAGTTTGCGAACCAGCTTCCTTATTTATTCGGATATGGCAGATTATTTGAGGATTTCCTCGTGGCTCCATCCGAAGGGGAGGAAAATGACACTCGTGCGTCGCTCCATCCTACGCGACGAGGAGACTCGCGTTTATCGACCGTCTCATCTGCCTTGAGACCGCAGCGTACCTAATGTGTCCTAAGGAGCCTCACGCCCCTTGCCTGCGAACCCCCGACCCCCTCCAGGCGAATCGAATCGGAGGCTTCGGAAGACCAGGCCGTTGTATTCTGGATAATACGGAACGATAGCGAGATAGAAAGGGAGAGTGGTCGTGTTCCTCTTGCAAATAGTAAAATGTTTCTCGCTCTCTCTCTCTTACTCGGTTAGAGAGAGGAAATCCTGACTTGGGGGGGGAAGGGAAGAATGGTGGCCGTTGTTAAAGTTCCGCGTATTGAGTGGACGTGGTTGCGTGACGTGGGAGGCATAGTGGCCCTGCGTCGCTTCCCTTTCTCCTCTCCCCCATTCCCAAACTCCCCCCCCCCCCCCTGGTTCTCACTCTCTCCTTCTAACCCGGATGCATTCTTTTTCACTCCTCCCCCATCCGCTGCCACTTTCTTTCTAATCATATTCCACTGCTGGAGAGCCTCATCTTCAAAAACTGTTAATTATGAGAGGGGAATGAGTTGGGGGGTATCCTTATGAAACTTTTCGTTCGACAGTTGTCAAGTGAAATGGAGTTCATTGCTGTCTTCCGAGACCCATCTCATGTAAACATTAATATTTTTTCTAGCAGAAGGTCATAGTGTACAACTTTGACAAAAATGGTTCGTCTTCACTCTTTAAACGTATGCATCGAAGTGTTCCGGATCCGGAGTCTTGAACGCCTGCACCTTCGCCGTATTAAACATATCTTCCTGATAACTGCCTATCGTATAAATATGCTGATTTTTTACATTTTTATTTGATGTTATAAAAATATCATCGGTGTCTAATCCAAGGTCCAGAAGTTTAAGATACATATATGTTTATCCAATCCAATTTGTGGGTGGCCGTTGTTTTAAGCATTTTGAAACTGAGAAAATTGGGTACTTGTAGTCCTTGGCGGGCGCCGCTACCTCCTCATGTTATATTGATGTAGTTATTACATGCCTTCATTCTAGCTGAACCAAAGTTTTATCTATTCAGTATTCAGTAAAAAGGACTCTTTTTACTGATTAAAATCAAGATTAGATAATCGTCAATTTACTTCACACATAAAGAGACTAATGAGTAGGGTTTTGCTAAACTGGCAATCCATTCTGCGCTCTTTGTCAAACGGATCATCGAAATCCTAATGAAATAGAATTAAAGGCTACCGTTATACCCCGACAATTATTGGGTTGACCTTTAGAATGCGAAAACTTTTCTCTAGCGCCTTTGTTTGACCTTAAGATGTATGGGACTAAAAATTGCAGAGAAGTGATGGCCTTTGAAAAGTTGACGTCACCTGATGATGACGTGCAACGCCGAACCTGGGTCGTCCGTCTAATAAATCTATGTGGAATTATAAAGTTTCTCTTTTCATTATTTTCATTATCTTTGAAAAGTTGATAGGAAGAGGAGATCTGTTGAACTGGTTGGGATTAACTGGGCAAGGAAACCATTTTTATATCCTCAAATATCCTCTTCCTTATTTAAATATTGACCGCGAACACGATGTGTGCTATTAAATCCGTAGAGAATTCATAGGAATACTTTTCTGTATTTTTTTTAATTCGTCCCGAGAATGATGAATTTTTCATTTCCGTCCGCCGACTAAAAACACCTAATAAGTACTAAGATTTTAAGACCGTTGTTAAAATGTTGCACGTAAAATTACTTAGTAATATATTTTAATAGTGTACTCGGTAAGCTTTGTATGGCACATTATTTTAATGACGCAATGGTCTGGCATTTAAATCTTTAATCCCATTTTCTGGTATCACTTTTCATCAAATTCAACTCCATTACGTAAGAAAACCAATAGATACGCATTTGGACGTAATATATTATTACTTTAGGTGTTCCGTTGTTTCAGTATAAGTATAGACCCTTAACACCGCATTAAAATATTCGTATTATAAGTATTGTATTAAGATTATGTAGTTGTATAGTAGTGTATTTGATGTAGATTAGGTTGCTGGATTGGGTTTTGTTTGCGTTGCAAAATGTTTATTTGATGGTTGTGTCCGTCCAAAAACCTACCTTAACCGGTAGATTACCTAATAATAATAGTAGTATATTATTAGCATTGTATAGTAATTATAAGTAAGTGAATCCAATGACCGAAATCGTATTTTCAGCAAAGATCACTTATCAATTTATGCATTATGTAGGCACTATCGCTGTACAGAAATATTTTAAACCTTTAAAAGGGAATAAATTACGAATTTCCAATATAAATACGAAGGCAAATCGATAGCAACACGTCTTATTTAATATCCCCCCTGGGGCTGAAAAGGTATAAAAAGGCAGGTATTACAGGTAATACGGGTATTAAATTGTACCTGTTTACCGAATATTTTGGATGTTTGCTTTTAGCCATGTTACGACTAATACCATGGCGACACCAATAGGGGTAGTAATTTAAATCACAATTCGTAGACAGTTACATTAAATTACAGAACCCAGAAATAGATGCACAAGATATGCACTTTCATGATTGAAAGCTTTGTTCAAATTAAAAGAGCAGTCATTATTTCTTATGAGATATTTTTGAATCTGGCGTAATCACAGCGTGAGCCATCTGGATCATAGACATATCCATGTTGACTCAGCCAACACTTTCATTTGTGAGTTAGTCAAGGTTTCTGTTGTTGTTCTACCTGACCCCACTTTCGTTGTGATTGTAATTATCCAGTTTTAGATATCGTTACTATGCTTTTCCCCTCAGCGTATCTAGCGGGTTCGAATCGCAAACTTTAAAATACAGAAATAATTTTATAGTACCACGGAGGATTGGTCCATCTGGAACTGAAATGCCAATACTTGGACAAGAATGAATGAGTCTTTTGCTCTAAAACGTTTTATCAAAATCTTCAATAATTTTTCTCTGTGAAAGTGTTCAATGTAAGTTACTAGACCACCCATTTCTTCGTTAATGAAGGAGAAAATACCTCTTCAAAACGTTGGCTGTATAATAGAATTCCTCCAACGAGATATATTGATGATTATTTAGATAGTGATACCTTTATGGCGTCCAATATCGGTACAATATCATTACCTCAAAATATTTCTTTATTCAGTCTTTGATATCCGGATGGATGACATGCTCGGAAGCCATAATTCTCGGTCTTAACATATTATAATATTAAGCAATAATAAAATCCATATCCGTAAAGGGAATCCGAGTTTATATAGTTATTCCAACCCGTATTGTATACCCTTGGGGGTTGAATTTTTCAAAAAGATTGCTTGATGAGGGTCTAGTTCCTAAGTGTAACCCTCATGCGATTTTTCAAACCTGTCGATCAAGGAGTTTGGAAGATACTGTCATGAATTAATGAGTGGTATTTCACGTTCATTTAACATATAGAGTTGTATTTCTTTCAAGTATAGATAGCGTTTAATAGCTGCATATTATTACATAATAGTAAAGTGAGCATTTTTTCAACGAGATTAGGTGCGTCTATACTAAGAGAATTTAAACGCATTTTATTTTATTTGTTTATATATACCCTATACCTATATAACAGGATAGGGATGTTGGACGGGATGAAGGGAGGAAAGAAGTACACAGAGATGAAGAGGGACCTGATGTAGGTTAGGTTGCTAGATTGGGTTTTGTTTGGAGTTACAAAATGTTTATTTGATAGTTGTTTCCATCCAAAAACCTACCTTAACCGGTAGATTACCTAATAATAATAATACATATATATACCCTGCAAGCCACCACCAGGGTATGTCGCAGGGGGTGAATACACACCAGAATAATTTTGCCCGAAAATGACTCTACCGCGGTCGAACAATTTTATTATGATCCCCTATCGTTTGTGGAAAAAATGTCACCTTAAATCTTTCTCTTCTACACTTATTCTCTCTAACTTTATTAGCATGATCTTTCCTACCGTAGTACGATGGGGGTAACAATAACAATACGCTCTGTCAACATCACTGCTGAAGATACCTCTTTCCAATTTATGCAAGAGCTTCAATCTGTAATTTAACCTTCGCTCCGTGAGTGATTGCTAACCTAGCTGCTCTAATAATTTGGATACGCTACTCACTTTATCGAAACAACGTTTCACAAGTTAAACTCCTCCGTACTGCACGATATTCAATTCGGCAATTAATCCAACTTGGTGAGGATCCCATATACTTGCAGCATATTCTAAATGAGGTCTAACCAACGACAGATGACATTTCTCTTTGACCTTTTCATCACATTTACCAAGTATTCTTCTGATAAATCCTAATTTTTTGATAGCTTGTCCACATTTTTCGCGTATGTGTTTCACCCAGGAGAGATCGTGAGTGAGGGTAAAGGCTAAGTATTTAACTGAGTCTACCCATTCCCCTTCGGTGTTCCTAATGCAGTAGGCGTTCGAGTGGGAATTACTCTTTTTCAAAAATTTACGATTACGTACTTTTTCAAGTTTAATTCTAATTGTTAAGTGTCGCACCTGCGTTTTATAGCATTAAGGTCATCTGACAGAGCTGCTCTGTTCTCAGGATCACGGATATCACGGTAAACCACTGCATTGTCGGCAAATAAACGTGCCTTACTAGTGACTACGGGGTCAATGTCGTTAACGTAAAGTAGGAATAAAAGAGGTCCGGTGACACTTCCCTGGGGAACACCTGAAGTAACTTCTACTGCATTCGAGCCATCTCCATCTATCAATACGCATAAACCAAATTGTTTACAAAAAACTTTTCATATTCATAAACATGTTATATATTTGCAATAAACTAAAATAAACTAACCACAATGAATCATATGTTTAACTCGATTGCTCCAGTGGAACGGACGGTTGGCCTACTTAGCAAGCTAAAACCGAAGACCACGAGCGACGGCCGTTTGAGATGCATTGGGGCGGGGGCGAAAGACAAACGACGCTTCCTCATCAATCATTCCTTCATTCACCTTCCCCTTCCCCTATTCCTTTTGCATGGATGTCAATTACTTCCAGCACATATTCTTGGTAGACTTAAATGGCTGGACTAACAAAATAAATCACATTGTATCTAAAATTTATGAGTACACCGAAGTCCTGAAGCAGGCAGGTAATAAGTATCCCCTTCCTCTCCCAACAATGCCTACGCCCAGTTCTCGCCCCGAAAGGAATATATAGCCCCATTGCCGAAAACAAGTTGCATTAAATGGTATTTTAAAATATAATTTTCAATATTTCGAGGTATTGGTATTCGTGTCAAGTTATTAAATACGAGAATTTACAATGGATATGAAAAGCAGGATTTTCCCCAATGTATGTTGCTTTTTCTCTGTGTTATTGAATTTGAATTAGCATATTTAAAACGCTCTGTCACTGACTAACTGACGTATTTTATGCTTTGCCATTTATCGCAAAGTATAAAATAAATCTAATGGGTAATATCCAGTATGGATATATAAGAATTCCTTAGTGTATTAAGCGTTTCTGGCATTTTCAACATGTGCATTAAAATATAAGAAGGCAAATGAATGAAAATAACGTAGAAAATAAATAAATGTGCTTTTCCTTAAAACAATGTCCCTCAACCATAGAAATATAATTAAACACCTCCTTATTGTCCAGGAGTATTCAAACATATACTTATATTGATCTATTTATTGTTTGCATTTTTATGTTAACAAAAAAATTTCTTTCTTAGCTCTGCTGATTTTCTATTCTCGTACATTTTTTAAGAATTATTAGTGTTCTCCGGATTATATATTCCTTAGATTACATTACTTGCGTCTCAAAACACGAGTAATTGACATGACTGGAAACATTAGTTGCCATAGTTCCTAAATAGTACCGAAGGATACTGTATGCAATTTAAAAAAACAAATATCATGTGAGTCTTCGTTGGTGAAGCTATTTTAGTAAATAAAAAATAATCCATCAGAATTTCGGAAGGTCCATGCAATTACTACACCGAGGGACCTCGAGTCTTGAAACTTCTTTCGAAGGACGAAATATTGCGCGTGGCGTCTTTCCCAAGGCGTTCTGGTGTCATGCAGTCCGGACAGCCCCTGCTTGGAAAAAAACGAACTCTTTATCGATCGGGATTCAAATCTGAGTCCGTAGCTTGGAAGGCCAACACATGGCCTTTCATTCGAAAGCCCGCGGACAGGGAAGCCGAGAGAGGGGTTGAGACGCGTCCTTCCATTTCGACGATGGACCTTCCGTTGCTCCCAATGCATCCACCTTCCCCCTCCCTCAGCCCTTAAGTGTGCCCTGAGATATACCAATGTGATGAATGGTTTCAGTCGCGGGGTGAGATAAAATTCTCGAAGATGGTATCGCAATCCGCAATCACGGATTTTTTTACCATCATCGAATGAATTGTTGCGCCGAAGGTGACCTCGTTTTGACTTTCAATATGTTATAATTAGCATTGGATTTATCTGGCATCGCTTCACTCAATTGTTCGTCTTATCGACTTAGTGCACTTTTAAGGAGAAATTAAAAAAATCAAACGATGCCACAAATGTAGACCAGGGCCAACCGCCTTCTTCCGGTGGCCTGAGCGTACCACAGGAGACTCACTCCCACTTGCATTGCAGGTCAGGACCAGCATGCCTTCTTCCAAGTTTCGTGTGCACGCCTAGTAATTTTGATTCACGCCAAATTAAAATGCTGCAACAGCTTATGGATGATGAGAGAATTATTGTACATTCATTTTGAAATAATTATTTATTTCATAATCATTTTATTTGATGTAAAATTTCTCGCATCCCCATTTAAAGTGTTCCTTTCGTCCCTTAAAATATTTTTATTTTCGTTATTCAAGTCAATTCTGTTATCCGCTGATTTAATCCTCAAGTAATGTAATCATTTTTCGATTAGATTTTGATTTAGCTTTTAACACAATGAACTATTGGGAATATTGCTCAAACGTAACTAAAATTTTGTGGACTACGGAAGTGGGTATTATATTTGTGGATCCAAACGATAACGGAAACTCCTGGGCATTTTGTTAATAGATGTTAAAAGGTATCTCTGGCGGTAAGAGCTTTAGGGAACAAGTACTTGTCTGAGCGGGGAAGATAAGGCTACATTCCGGGAGTATTTCTGAAGAGAATCTAATTGAAGACTGTAACAGGAATTTATTGAGCACGAATAATGACTGGAAGACGAATTATTCCAGGTTAAGGTCTATGAATGGTTGAAAAAAAAATATATATATATGCGGGTCGCGGTGGTCTAGTGGGTAGAGCGTTGGACTACTGACCGGAGGGTCCCGGGTTTGATTCTCGGGCAAGGCACTTTGGGCACCCGCAGCTCCACCCAAGCTAGTTGATTTTTCGGGTACCAGATCTTTCTGGGAAACCATAACCGGCACAGGGAAAGGAACTGGCCCCCCTATCCTGATGTGTGAATATTCACACGCCGTCGGGCTTGGTACATGGGTGAGCTCTACCGTCACCTACTAAACCGACCTTCGGGTTGATTACTGTGTTTATGGTATATATATATATATATAGTATATATATGTATGTATAGAAGTCCGGAACGCAAGACCGGAAAAGTCAATTTATTTGACAATGGCGTATATAGACTGTGGATATAAAGTACTGGCATATTGCCCGCAAGCGTATTGGTTCGTGTTAGGTTTTATTGGAATATTTATTGGGTACGCTTGACGTGTTGGGACGTAAAAGTTACTCCGGGTTGCCCTTCAGGAAGACCTTAGAGTGACCCACTGTTGAATATTCTTCCTTTCTTTTCTCTCAATACTATTGACGCCGAGGTCTGCAACTGGTGAAACACTTGAAAGAATAACCGTCTTCACTTGACTCACAAACGTTTTCAAGGTTTGGAACCACACGCAGCAAGGGAAAAGTTCGTTATTTCTCGGGTATTATAACCTTAGTATTGAGGCTTCGACCCAATTTTTCGCTTCCCTTTTCGATAAATATAAATCACCGAAAATCATTTTTGAACTTCACCTGAATGGAAAAAAAAGAGTACTTTTATTGGCAGCTTTCTATAGCTAGTGCAATTCAAACATCGAGAATTTTGAGATTAGCCTTATGAGAAAGCACATGGGCAAGAATGGGGTTTTAAATTTTGACTGCTCAAACGGTTTGAATGCGAAATAAACTATTTCCTCTTAAGCCTAACATTTCAAAAGTACTCCTAGAGTTTCGTCCAGGTTAAGCTTTGTGTCGATGCATGTAGTAAGATGTAAATGAGTCATTAAAAAACTGAGTAACTAGGCTAGCATTGCATTCTCTGTTCAACGACTGCAATTTAT
Organism: Hetaerina titia; assembly: GCA_037158775.1. Classification (NCBI taxonomy): domain Eukaryota; kingdom Metazoa; phylum Arthropoda; class Insecta; order Odonata; family Calopterygidae; genus Hetaerina; species Hetaerina titia. The sequence continues at coordinate 45,198,056 of CM073769.1, read as the reverse complement.
AAAACATATAAAAATGTGATGGAAATGCTACAATGTTGTCAGAAAGTATTCTTGTCACGGGATATCAGTTGAATGAATATTTTAACGAGTTGGCTTTTTTCCCTGTACAAGAAAAGAAATCGCGAGTAAATGTATCCAGAATTACTCTATATTTCTACATTTCCCGATTCTTCACATTGATGTTCTGGATAAATTTGCGTGCGTAGGGAAAATTGTTTGAAGATATTTTCTGGCATTTTCTTTGTTCGGGTAGTGAAAAATTTGGAGCCTTGTGAAATATGGTCACAAACACATCTGCTTAACCTTCTGACAAAAAGTATCATATCAAACTGGCATAGTCATTCGACGGTTTCATTAACGCAACTGTAGTGCTAGGTGTATTTTACTACCTTCAGATAATTATATGGATAGCAAAATACCCTACCAATATGTTCGTGCCTGATTTTTTCCTAAACTCCTTCAAGTTCACCTTCTTAGCGTTAAAATACTCGCTATATTATCTAGGTAAGAATCTATTGGCAATTCGTATTTTTTAAGTATTTATTTCTTCGGTATTATTTGTGTACTTTCCTCTGTTGGTTTTGAAGCAATGAACGAATGAATCTGTTTATAAACGCATCTACGAGCCTCGTACGTAGCCCCTAATAGGTAAAAGAATACTCTATGAATCTAGGATTATGCTATAAATTTATAGGTCAGCGTCATAGTCAAATACATACCATGATATTAACTAAATATGTGATAAACCAACTTAATTATGAATAACCTCTTCTCCTTAGTACAATTCATGTGTATGTACGAGATACACATGTGCATTGGAGGTTCTACCATATTAATAAAGCATAATATAATTCATGGTGTTACACGCACATGATTGCCAGCTCTTGCTTTTGATAGGTATTTGGGGGTGACTATTATGATTCCATGTTAAATTCAAAAGTATTTCCCGAGACGAGGTATAATTGCAAATTTCAAATAAGTACAGGGTTCGTCCGGAAAATAAGTGTCTTGACAAATAAGTCTTTTTTGACAAAAGGTTAGTCGTCCACTACGAATTTGTACCTGAACGACAAACTGTAAATGCTGCATTTTACGTCCAAGTGCTCGACAGACTTCGAAAACGAGTCCCCCGCGTCTGGCCAGCGATCAAAAACATCTGGCGGCTGCATCACGTCAATGCGCCGTCTCACACCGCGCTTGTCGTGTCGGACTTCTTGGCCAAGCACGGCGTGGCAACGCTGCCGCACTCGCCCTACAGCCCGGACTTGGCACCACCGGACTTCTTTCTGTTCCCGAAGATAAAGAGGAGTTTGAAAGGAACGCGATACGGGACTTTAGACGCCGTCAAAGAGGCCGTGACGACGTGTCTTCGAGAGGTTCCCGATGATGCCTTCGCGGGAGCGTTCCAGGAATGGGAACGCCGCTGGAACAAGTGTATCGACTCACAAGGGTCCTATTTTGAGGAATATTAGCTTAAGATATGTAAAAGTGTAATAAATTTTTTTTCCTGAGCTCAGTACACTTATTTTCCGGACGAACCCTGTACACTGGCTCAGATGTTGATTACGTATTTTTAATGTCCAATTTAAGTTGACCTAGGGATTTAAGCATCAAAATTCCCTCTCATTTATGTGAACTATGTAGCTAACCTTGGTCATATTTCCTCGGTTAGAGAAATAAGGAAGTGGCGGTGGCGTCGATTAGTAGAAGTCATTTGATTTTTCGCAAAAAACTTTCTGGATATTATCCGAGTCCTTCGGTGGCTGAATGCTATCCCCACATCAGGTAACGTGGTTACCAACAGGGGTAATGTCAGCTCCGCTGCCACATTCGAGTTCATCACAATGATAAATGCTATTCGCAATTTCGGGAGCAGTAAACCTCAATCTCTTACGATACAAAGATTAAGATAGATCATCAGTCAAATTGTACTCTTCGAATAACCTTCGATTATTTTTCTTCAATATGAGGACAATAATTTTCGCCATGTTACATGAAGTGTGGTATATTTCGTACGCTCTGCATTTTTATTTTCACTGCGATGTAATGATTTTCATTCAGTCGACAGGGCCGTATTATTTTCACTCTAGATTTAGCTGTTTTACTCTGGAAGGTCATTATGACTACTTAATCGCCTTGGTTTTCATATCGTATTTCATTATTTTTTCTTATGGTGTACAGGGATTACCCTATTGAATAGGGAAAACAAATAGTTAATAAGTATGCGGTTGAAAAATACGTCCTCAGAGACTTTCGAACATAAGTAGTTTTACTAAAAAATACACTACAATACCTCGCTTGAGACATTAGCTCCAAAAAAGAAGACAATATTGACGTCCTCGTTTACGTTCTCGGCAAAGATGGATCTCGGGGATACAAACAAGGACATGGGCTTGTTAGAAGAAGTTAAACCGATGAACATATTGGTAATTCCACTGATCAGTACGGTTTTACAAATCTCGATGTGGCAATTGCCACGGTCACATCAGTGGCAGTGTGTTTTGCAACGGACTTCGTTGAAGTGAGTGCAAATGCAAACATTGGTAGAATTACCTCAGATGCATAACGAGGAACCAGCCCACGCTGGTGGGGCGTGACGAAACTTTCGTCTTCCAGGCTTCTCCGAACGATGACAAGAGCATAGTCAGCCTTTGTTTTGACGAGTTACGCTTCCGGTTTTCCTCGTATGGGAGAGCTCCCATTCAAAGGTAATGGGAAATTTTGGACTGAGAATTGTTGAGACGACCACATGAAACATTTCATCTATTTAAGGAGAGAAATATCAGAAAGGCGTCGAATTATAAAAGAGATGTTTTTTCCTTTGGAGTCTCCCATTTTCGTTTCCAAACAAAATAATCGCGGCAGAAGATTAATGACTACCGTGGATCGCCTCATGGGGACCCCCTATTAAGTGAGCTCGTCCGACGGTTAGTTTATATATTCACTGTGACGGATGTTAAATGGTTCTTTCATTTCGTCTTGCATTTTTCTATTAACAATGCATTCATCAATTCCTTTCGCACAGACCCCTGATCAGCGGAATGGAGTAAAAACGTTAATAATGCGGAATTGCGTTGCGTAGCAGTGGTGTGGTCGGATTCGGTAACTGCTAAGGTCATTGGCGACATAAATGTGGAGTAGGCAGGTGGGCCAAGTTGATTGGGCTTAGTTAACGAGAGGGAGAGTGGAAGTGCCTAGCCAAGACATAACTTACTCTTTCTAACCGGATACCGCCTTTCCGATATTGGCTTTGGTTAACCGCAATTTAATGTCCCATTGACGTGACAAAGCGAAATGAAAATTCCACAACGTCTTGAGATCAAACTCTGTGATGCGCTAATCCGGTGCACTAGTCACCGAAAAAAATACAACTCTCATTCACGATTTAAATTTTCCCGCAAGAGATAAGTTTGGGTGTTATGGGATAATATTGACGCCCGCCTGGTGACTTATTACTTAACACGTCATTTCACCATTAATGACGAATGTGATAGTATCGCTCCATGTTTAGTAGTTAATGATGGAGGAATAATGTTTAAACTGAACAAATTATAATTTCATGCATAATTTTATTTCTTCAACTGTTAACTTGCGTACTATCATTTATGAGCGTAGTGCAAGGTTCTATGACATTTGGTACCATAGACCCAACTTCGAGCGAGGGTTACTTCGGTGTTTGCTATTGTGTCAGCATGGCCTTAATGTTTTTAAGCCGACTCATATGATTTCCTTCCTTTCAGAATTGTTATGTGAACGGTAATTCAGCCTTTTAATTTCTTCATCACGAAAATGTCCGAACGAATTTCCTCAATTAACTCTTCTATCAACATAAATCACTACAAACGAGAGAAATATATCCAGTTTAACACCCATGCCTTATGCTGGATACGAACCTTTGACTTTTGGTTCAGATTTAGCTGATTACTCTTCTCACTTGGCACTCGGACTACATGCTTCCTTGTTCCCTGTTTATAATAGTGTAACGATCGATCACCTTACTTCCTCCTGCATTTCCAATTAGGGGCGAATCCACAGTCGACTTTCGTGGCCAGCTTGGCTACAATGTTAAGAGGGGGGGGGGGTTGAAAAGACTGTCAGTAGGACCTAAATTGTGCAGCTTCGTTAAAGGCACATTGAATTGGGTGCTTTTATCTCGACAAAGTTGTCGGGAGGGGATCGTATTCGGGAAATGTCCCAGTCTTTGCGGTCTGATTCCATTTTTGTAAAAAAAAATTGGCTTTATGTTGACTATAATTCAAAAATGCAAACAAAGGAGGAAAATAATCAAGTTCAATTGTTACGCTGAAGACTAGAAAGGGTATATGGGATTGTTCAATTCTTACGCTGAAGACTAGAAAGGGTATATGTATGAATGGCATCCCAATCTGTGCCATTCTTTTGAAAATATTTTCGGCGTTCACATGTTTTTTTTTAACTTGAGCCTTTAGATTTTTGATTCTTCCGACATTTATCAGTGGGTGGAAATAAGTATTTACGAGAAAATTGTCTTCGTGCTTCCTTATGCTAGCAATACTACACGTCCTTTTGTTATTTGGATTGAGAATTGCCACCACATCGCTTGTATCGCCGTCGGTAGTATTGTTGATATGATCTTCTACGATCTGTGTAGACTGACGATTGGTCTGAGTGGTGATGTTTCATTCGGAATTCGTCACCACCACATTATTAACGAATTAGAAAGCTACTTAATTTTTTTATAAATTTACAACCAAACCGAAAGCCACCCATTTGTCCTTAACTTGAGGTGATTTAATGACTTATAACAACAAGGGAAATTACCACATCCGAGCTTTAGGTAGTTCAAGGCTTGGGTTTTCTAATTAAAATTCAGGGGAAACTTTTAAGAGAAGTCATCGTCCCCTCGTATAAAAATATCCTATAGGCATATGCGTACTACGCTGAAATATAAAAAAAACGATAATTTATGTGAAGAGTTCAGCTGTAAGCTTTCGCCATTAAGTTGACTGAAATCTGATATACATGTGTATGGCTTTGTAATAAAATTTCCAAAAATTTTCAAAATATCATTGAATTGAATACAAGTTATTTTACCGAAATCATACAATAATTTCATGCATTTGATTTTGAACTCTTGTTATCGAGAAAAGATAATCATTTTGCTCATCCTAACATTATTTACATTTGAAGCTTTACTCCCCCAAAGTACTAGATTTCCATTTGTGGTACCTATTTATTTCCCTCATAATTACCAAGATCATGCCTCCTTGTAATTTGCCCGTCACCAAGTTTCTTATCGTGCACTGCCTTCTGCTAATTGAAGCGTACCGTTCGTGCGGGGATACAAGATGTTTAATATTCGAAAGACACCAGCGGAAGGTCTGAGTGACGAAACGTTCCAATGAAGAGCCATTACTCAACAAGGAGTGTATGCATTTCCTTCGCAGCTTAATAAGTAGCCATTGACTCAGAGAAAAATTCCGTGAAGGTCAATAGCATAGGATACCGCACGCAAAGTCTACACCGTCCTATTCCAGTGGGACTTATCACTGTCCCAACAAAACAAAGGGGAGTATCTCCCCCTTCGGATACGTCATCAATCATTTGAGAGTCAGGTCCGGGAGACGCTGGGTACGAATGCATAATTAAAAAAACGAGGTTATTATGCATCGCTCCCAGAAAACGATTCGTATGTTTGGGCCCCCATTCCCATTGGATAATTCTACCCCTCGGCCAATGGAAATACTAACCATGGATGTCACCGCGCCTAAATATTTAATATCCTGGGCCCACGTGATATGGCACCATTTAAATGGAGTGTCCGTGAAATATTTGGAGGAAAAGTAGGTGTTCCCAAAAACCTAAGGCGACACACTCCGTCTAAAACCGATCGAATTTCATCGCAGTAAATGAAATGTCTGACCCCCGTGAATTACACGGTCACATGCAAGATGTAATATTCAATCAATATTTGTTTTTTCTCAAAATAAATTCAGTTACGCCCAAACATAACGTAAATACATGCAGATATGCTCACCTTAATTACTCGGAAGCGTAAACAATAAAATAGTCAATTCTGATTTAGATTTTCTTTAATGCTTTCGGTTTTTGACAATGATTATATGGCTGAGTGGCTTATTTAATTGCAAATTTATTGATTGTGGCTTGACTTCAATGTTCCCTTCCACACCTAACAGTTCTTTGGTAGGATTGTTACTTGTTATAGTTTCATAGTTTACTCTTCTAGTTTACTTGAATTCGGGTTTTTGTCATTGACTGAACGAAATTTCGATTTCTTTGGAAATTCACGACACAACTTGACTCCATAAATCCTAAATAGGATGTCAAGAACTTATCATGAATCAACGCGTGTGAAATAATTTTTCTACCTCTTGGCCAACCTAGTTAATTTAGAGTTTTAATTTCTATTATTATTCCTGGATTTAAACCTTCAGTTTTGATGGCTTAGGAAACAATTCATCGCTCTTATAATTTCGTGGCACGGTTTCAATCATTTTGATGATGCAGTAAAACCTACCTTGGTTAACCGTCGTCGTATTTATCTATATTATGGACGCTTTCAAAAATGGGGTCTCCATGACGGATATAAAAAATATTGACGGTTATGCGCACAAATATGTATATTTGAATTCTCGGAGCCGGAAGATTTAATTGGAGGCAAGTATAATTCCGAAACCGAATTGCTTACGGTTATTGTTCTCTTGTGCTTCTTTATTTGTGTTGCTACAGATCCTGCTCCACTTATTTTCAATGGCAATCAAGCTTACAGGAGCTGGTGGTGAGACTGATGGAAAATTCTTTTGTATCAGGCCTTCAGGAAAATTCTTTGTATCAGAATCGCTTATTGGTTTCGAATATGCATATGAATTAAAATCAGTGGGCACATGCACGGGGGAACATGAATTATTTTAATGCTGAACAAACGACAGATGTGAAAACGGGTTGTGCGGGTCTTACATCAAAATGACTCGGAAATTGCCGAGTAATAAACAAGTATTCGAATGGCATTTCGAGGGTTAAGTGGGGGAGGGGACTCTTGTGAGTTTTAGCGGCCTGAGCACCTCCCGCCCACGCCGCACATGATTCGGGACACCCTTATTTCTCTTACGCCCTCGAGCGCGAGCGTGTGCACCAACACACGGACGAGAGGAAAGCGAAAGTGCAGCGCCCCGTCCGGAGGCCAGATAGTGTCGAGATCTCTCCGGGAGATAGGAGGTAGGGGGTACCTCAGCAACGCGCACGAGGTTGTCTGTCGACGGCTTGGCGCCGGGGTGGCTGGTGCGTCCAGTCTCCCTCCCTCCCCCCCGGGCTCCTCCCCCTCCTTCCACCCACACACAACACCCACCGCGACCTGATCTTGAAATGAAGCACAACGCTCGTGTCTCTGCCCACCCCCCCCCTTTCCCACTGCCGAAAGCTAGGAGGTTCTGTTGTCCTCGTCCCCCCTTCTTCCCCCACCTACCCTCTCGCACGACCTAGTCCCCTGTCGCGGGGCGCCCTCGCAACCCCTCCCCCGTTGCTGCGATAGTCTCCCAAGGAATCGGAGGCGATCTTTATGTGCAATGATTTATTATAATGTGTAACAAAAGTATTTCCAATGAACATGAATGGTTTTTGACAGTTGAGCGTAGAGTTCACTTCCATCCCAAGATTAATTTTTCATTGATTATGTTCCGTTGGACAAGCGTAAGTGAGACATTAATGGAAATAGCACCAAACTAAGGGAACTGTTAATACGTTTGAACAATAGATACCCTTGGATCCTACGTTTCACGTAAAAATGTTCTTTCTTTTCAAATCATTGCACATGAACCTATTTTCCGCTCTATTGATAGTGCTCACCGCGTGAAACTCTTGCCCGAAAAAACATTGGGCGGATAGTTTTTATTGCTCTGGTGGTTGGTCAAAATTTAAAACTCCGGAAACGCTGATACAAATTCAAAGAAAAATTCTCAAAAATGTTCGTTACTCTACGAGCTGTTAATCCCAATTTTGTCACATATCCTTCAAATTCGCTCAAAATTTTATCTGAATAATTAAGGAATATGCGTTGTGCCAATGCATATTCCTTATGCATTATTCCAATGATAAATTTCAATTGTCCACTAGAATTACCTTCAATTTTAATCATCTGGCGAATTTAGTTGTTGTCCGAAGTTCATGGTGACGGACTTCATATGACTTGAGTGGAAATATTAAACTTACTTTTAAAAGTGAAATTAAGTCTCTAGATGAATAGGTCGTCGGCATATTCATTATTATTTGGCCATGCGAAACGGAATCTAAATCCCCATTCGTAGCCCACACAAGGCATTGAGACATGGCTATCCCTATCCGCAAGGTTTCACTGGATGTTATGCCCAGTAGAGAGATTGCACCAATATTCTTGCAAAACAAAATCATTTTTTTCCTTCTTCTGTTGTCTTCAGCGTCTCTATTTGAAAGTATTACGCAAAAGAAATTGCAATACACGATTATTTTATTCTATCCATTAAATTATAAAAAATAAGAGATGTGACTATAGTCTAAGAAACAGATTTTAATTACTCCACATGATGCGTTATTGGAAGTCAATCCTTAAGCTTTGGAGGCGCCCATATAACCTCTGCGGTAGTATTTAGGTCATCATTTTTCTCTGTATCTGACTTGAACTGCATTCTCATATAAATTCTAGAAATTTGATCTTAATTTTTGGGTACGGGTACCTAATACAATATTTGGTATAAATTAGGCATTACATTGGAATTATATAAGAAAGAAAAGGTTGCATACACGGAGCACGTACTATTGCACTGCACTAAGTATATTATGCCTCGCGTCAAGATATGCCACCACGTCAACCGTTGTTTTTACTATCTCGTTTTTTTTATTTTCATGAAATTGTTTCCAAACGTTTTTCTATGCGTCGCAAAATGATGTTGCTAAGTAGCTTTCTATCTCCTGTAGTTGCCCTTTAATTTCTGCCTGGCTTTACATATGCCGACGTTTATTTTCGTTTTGATATTTAAAGATACATTTGAAACTAACGCAAGAAATATCGATAATTTTCGATCAAGCCACAATGGGTAAGGAAAGCCATTTTATTAGCGATATGTTTATACATTGGCTAGGTTAAAATACATTTTTAGAAGAATTATCGATCGAAAAATTTCATAAACTGACGCCAATTTTGTGGCTTTTTTTGTGTGGGAGAGAATTTAGGAACAGTTCTCCGTTTACTTAAAAGAGTCTTGAGCTGTAGCGTACATAACCGTTAAAATAAATACAAATACTCTTTTCCGTCGTACGATATTTTTATTATTTTGCTCAATCGTTTTTTTTTCGAGGTCCTGCCTCACTTACCTTACTTATTTCCAACGGTGATAGACGTATTATGTGTATCCGACGGCCTTGAACAGAATGCGAACATTATTAAATGTTCATTTTAGGTATAAAAAATGTTACGCTCAGCGCATTTCATCTTATCTGGAGAAAAGTCAATAGTATTCGGCATCGCTCAGAGTGAACGAAAATGTGGGCTTTGCCTGGGAACCTAATTCATGTAAAATACTGCATTGCAGTTCAGAACTCGTCCCTTGCACTAGGAATTAGTTCTTAGGTATCCTGTCAGTCGTCTAGCCAGTTAATTCCTTCTTTCAAAATCCTCCAAATCTTCCTTATACGCATGGGGGATGTGAAATGTTTCGTGCATTTCTCCTGGCCGAAATTTGACTCCCAATTTCCTCTCTCACACTAAATCATAACTTTTATTAACATTTCAGAATATCCATCAACTCCATTTTGCCCATCGTATCCATTGTATTTACTCCACTGACTTGAATTGATGGTACCTCTATTTTAGAATATTTTCATCCCAGCATTTCGCTACTATTACTCCCATCGCAGTATCCCATATTTCCCTGTTAATAGCGCATTACATGACTCAAAGATTCAGTCACGTACCGTGGCGGCACAGGGTCTCGTTCATACGAATTTCAATGCCATCGATATAAATTACATAAAAGATAAGAAAGCGTTGGTTCCAAGGTAACGGGGATAACTTCGGCCGATCGTGAAAGGAACGGACACTTATTTCCATGCACTGATCCCCACGATTTAACTGCATAGAATAACGGGCGTGGTTGTTTTTTTTTCAATGCCAGTTTGACGATTCTAACCGTGCATAAATTATCTCACTGAGCATTGATCAGAGAAGGACATTCTAATACTCGCACTCTCTTCCTCCCTAAAAATTAAGTGTACGCTTATAATTCCGAAAAATCGAAATTTTGGGTTAGGGGTCTCTCTGATTAGGGGTCTCACTGGTTAGGGGTCATCTCTGAATAAATGTAGGAGTTTAATTAATGACTGCGACGCGTGGGAGCGAGAAATAAGTTTTGGTAAGATAATTTTTTTTAAATCAAAGAAAGAGAGGTGTGTGGTGTCAGAAATGCGGTCAGATCGTACCCATAAATGTGTTACATGCATCGCTAATTCCCGTCCGAGCTGAAATCTAGATGTGAGATTAAGGATAAAAACGTTTTTTTTATATTTTCAAATGTATCATAAACTCATGTGTACGCGTATGAACTGGTTTATTGGATTCCGAATGGGACTATTCAAATTAGAATAAGGTGAATTAAAAATCTAATCGGCATGGCAATATTTGATACCTTTGGTTTTTTTCACAGTTTAGCATCTAGAGAGATACCTATTACTGACTTTTAATAATCAAACCACTTTACTTTTCCACATAAACTTTTTAATTTTTACAACTCAGGTTTAGTTATAGCATATCATCATCATATAACATAACCTGATGATGTTATGCTATAACGAAACCTGGGTTGCAAAAATTAAAAAGTTTATGTAGAAAAGTAAAGTGGTTTGATTACACAGGCCTACAAAAAAATTTTTTTTTGGTGCCGGGAATCTTTGTGCTGATTTTAACTATATTTGTAGAGCTGAATCCAAATATGAAATCCGTTTTTATTTAACAGCTCTACTTTTTTAGATATGGCACATGTTACGATTAGTTGTTTTAATATTTGATATATTCCGGAAAATAATTTTCAAAGTTAAATAAATCTATAAGTATACTAATTTATAACCACTCTGCGGTGTTCCTTTTATTTTCAATAAACTGTCAATAAGTTTTATGTATATTTCTATATTGTAGGCCAATGAGATTAAAAAACAAAAATACGGTACCGGTACAAAAATAAGTTTTTATCGCACAAGGGAAAAGGATATGCTACCCTTCTTTACTCAAGAAGACAATCTTACATTTTGTTTAGACGTTAAGGGTCTTTTGGAAAAAATGGGACTACTATCACAATATGATGCTAGTGATTGGCGTTTGTTTATTGATAGCTCCAAGCGTAGTTTAAAATGTGTACTTCTTCACAATGGTAACAGGTTTGGCGCAATACCAATCGCTCATTCAACTAAAATGAAAGAAGAATGCGATACAATAGCATTGGTCTTGCAGAAGATGAAATACCAGGAACATCGCTGGGTGATTTGTGTAGATTTAAAAATGGTGAACTTTCTTCTTGGGCAGCAAAGTGGCTACACAAAATATCCTCGTTTCTTGTGCCTCTGGGATAGCAGGGACAGACAAAACCACTGGATTAAGAAGGAGTGGCCTAAGAGAGAAAACTTGGTTGTTGGGAAAGAAAACATCATTGCTGAATCTTTACTTGAAAGAGAGAAAATCATCTTACCGCCTCTATATATTAAACTAGGCCTAATGAAGCAATTTGTAAAGGCTCTTGACAAGGATGGACCATGCTTCGGCTACTTAAGACTAAAGATGCCCCATATAAGTATTGAAAAACTTAAAGCTGGTGTTTTTGAGGGGCCACAAATCAGACAACTTACAAAGGATCCTGCTTTTGTCGAGTCAATGAATGAGATTGAAAAAATTAGTTGGATGTCATTTGTTGAGGTCATAAAAAATTTTCTAGGAAATCACAAAAGTGAAAATTATATTGAGCTGGTAAACATTATGCTCAGTAACTTGAAATCACTTGGATGTAATATGAGCACAAAAGTTCACTACCTACACAGCCACTTAGACAATTTTCTTGGAAATTTAGGAGACACAAGTGAAGAACAAGGTGGAAGATTTCACCAGGATATAAAAACAATGGAAGCTCGCCTCCAAGGAAGATGGGATAACCATATGATGGCAGATTACTGCTGGTGCTTAAAACGAGACTGTTTGAACAAAGTGCACTCAAGAAAATCGCGCAAAAGAAGCTTCCGATGTGTTGTGTGATGTTTTTATGTATTTTTTCTTTTCAATTTGTTTTATTACAGTAAAAAATGTTAGTACTTGTGTTCAATTGTATTGTAAAATTCTGTTGTGTTTGTGGGTGATTTAACAGCCCTAGAAATAAATCAAGTCTTTATATTTAGTAGGTTTTATTATTAATATAATATTCCCATATCATCATGTAGAAGATTTTTTTACGTAAGTAACAACATATCTATATCTTGAAAACTATAGCTGATAGGAAAAAACTAGTGTCATAATTGGATTCAGCACCCCAATTTTTCTTTAAATCAACATTAAAAGCTCCGGCACCAAAACCACTGTTGGCCTGTGTTATTAAAAGTCAGTATGAAGATTTTCCACCAAGTTACGCCAGAAACTGTTTTATTTTTAGATACCTATTAATGTTTTCGTATTTTAACATTTAGGGCTGAAATGTTTCATCCCTTGCTTTCCTACTGTGCGTGTTACGTCCTTCATGTAGCTTAATCTGATTTGTTTCCTCTTTCACGTTCTATCATTACTTAGCCTCATTCGTTGTGACCTTCAATCCACAATTCACTTCACAGTATCTATCTCTAAATATCTTCTCAATTCGCTTTTAATTTCCTTGTTATTTTCACGGTCAATATCTGCTATACTCGATTTTCATCATACTTCATTTTCATTATCAGATTGCACTGAAAAGAAAATGTATGAACTGAGGAAAGTTCATTAATTCCCCCATATTACAAGTGGTCCTCATTTACTTTGCGGTATTGAATTTAAAGTGCTAATACGAGTAATATTTGTAATTGTTATGGGAGGAAGTGTTTATGCATGAAAACTTTACTCAACAACGGCTGTAAGGATTTTCATCGAACTTCGTGTGCGAGTGTTTAAGTTTTTGGGCGCGAGAAATTCATTGATCTACTCGTAGTTCTCCATAAACATCCTTTCCTGTGTGTTTTACGTTTATCTGTCAGTTTATCTGTTGAGTATTGGTGAATTTTCGTTTCCAATAAGTGTTGCCATAAAAGATATTAGAAAAAGGCACGTGTGATGATGAAATTTAGTCGTGGGAAAGATTTTTCAATTAGCTCAGGCTAGGTTTGAATTATATAATAAACAAATTTTAAATTAAATAAATCAGAACTATAAGTTAAGTTTAAAAAACAAATTTTCTCATGCTCAAATGCAATTATCGAGTTTTATCTTGAAGTATGCTCAAAGGATTTTGATTATATTATAAGTGAATCCATCGTTTTCGGGTGCCATGCTGCGATTTGCCCACGCACGCCAAAAGTGGTAAAATAGTATCAGCATTCAAGCTCTATTTTTGTGAAACAAATAAATAGATGAATGTCTTTTTTGGGCTACTGGGCTGAGAACTGTTGTGAAGTTACGTTATTTTATTACATAGGAATAATAATGATTAAATGGATTAGGCATTTTGGCCTCTGAAGCTTTTGATGAACGGTGGTGAAATTCTGTTTTCTGCGGCCAAAAATTGGTCTTGTAAAACACTTAAAAGTAGAATACTATAAAATCACTGAGTTACCTCACGTTTGGCTTTTGTTAATACGACAAATTGAGGGCTGTCATAGTTTGTCACTGTGCTTAGAAGTATAATGTAATAATTTTTATTCCCAAAGAATTTTGATCATGATAAGTTTATTAAAAGAAAATGTTGCTTCAGTTGTTCATACTCGTATACAAACTAATTAAAACAGATAATTTGTCTTCATTTCGATATTGATGCTCAGTTTTCAAGAAGTTTTCTCGGTTAATTAAAATTGTCAATTTTCCACAAAAATAAAATTCATTAATACGACCGGTTTCAATGTAACTACATCATCTTCTGGTCACCAGAAGATGATGTAGTTACATTGAAACCGGTCGTATTAATGAATTTTATTTTTGTGGAAAATTGCCAATTTTAATTAATCATGATATGCCACCATATCACGCCGGAAACGTCTCTTTTTATAAGTTTTCTCGGGTTTCCCACCGGGTCAGGTTGTAGTGCACCGACGTTTCGAAGGCTTTCAGGTGTTAGATTCTTGAAACTAACTCTATAAAAGTTGTAATTATGTATCTCACGCAACGCGATCGTTTTCGCTTAATTCTACGTTGGGATAGCTAATTCTGTGTATAAGATGTCAAAAATTCGTTTCAATTTTAGAGCGGAATGATTTTTAGATTTCAGAAGAAATGGTCTTTGGGAAAGTTAAAAAAATCGACATTCAAAAGCCTCACTGAGTCCCTCGTTACTCATTTTTTTCTTATCAATCGGTCATCAGCACCCCGACTATTACAATATGTTCCATCCATTTGACAAGGTTTTGTTTTGACAGTAAGTTGTTAATGAGACATACATGTAATATACGAGGGTCATCCGGAAAGTAGTACCCGTTCGTGAAATAAAGACACAAAAGTAAATATTAACAAACATAAAAAAATTTATTTGAAAGAGGATACTTTAAACTACTTCTCAACATAATCTCCAAGCAAATTAAGGCATTTGTCATAACGTGTGACAAGTTTCTGTATTCCTGCTGCATAGTCCTTCGCCGCCAGCTCATTGAGATACAGGGTCACTCCTTCTTTAAGTTCTTCATCGCTGTCAAATCTTTTTCCTGCCAAAAAGTCTTTAAGCTTTGTAAAGAGATGAAAATCTGAAGAGGCCAAGTCCGGGCTATACGGTGGATGGTCGAAAGTTTCCCATTTGAATTGCTGCAAAAGTTTTTGTGTTATCCCAGCTGCATGAGGCCTGGCATTGTCATGAACGAGAATGACACCAGTAGACAATAGACCTCGCCGCCGATTTTGTATTGCCCGCCGTAATTTCTTTAATGTTTCACAATACGCATTGGCATTAATAGTGTCTCCACGGGCCATAAAATCAATAAGCAATACACCTCGTCGATCCCAGAAAATGGTTGCCATGAGTTTCCTGGTGGACAGAACTGTCTTGAATTTTTTTGGTTTGTTTGGTGAATGAGCATGATGCCACTCCATTGACTGTCGTTTACTCTCAGGTGATGCATAGCAAACCCATGTTTCGTCACCAGTAATTATGCGAGTCAAGAAAGAGTCTCCTTCATCAGAATAACGTCCCAAAAACGTCAGTGCTGCAGCCATACGCTTGGTTTTGTGCTCATCTGTAAGCATGCGAGGGACCCATCTTGCACAAATTTTTGCATAATGCAGATGGTGTTTAACAATTTCATGAACAATTGTTCGAGAAACATTGGGAAAATGCTCACAGATGTCATCAATTGTGACGCGCCGATCGTTCCTCACGAATTCGTCAACTGAGCTCACCAGTTGGTCTGTAATGACAGACGGTCTCCCCGAACGCTCATCGTCGTGTGTGTTCCCCCTCCCCATGTTGAAGTTGCGACACCACCGCCGAACAGACGACTCGTCCATTACATTGTCTCCATACACCTCCTTTAATTGGCGATGAATATCACATGGGCGAACGTTTCTTGCATTGAGGAATTTAATCACTGCCCTCACTTCACAACTGGCGGCGTTCTCAATTTTTTTAAACATTGTAAACAATCACAGAAACAACACAGGCAATGCTAGCGTCACGCAACTTGGCTCAGAGAAGGCAGACAAGCCACTGAAGCTATCTGACCTCGTCCAGCGGCTACTCGCGTCGTCAGCACTTCATGCGGCACGAACGGGTACTACTTTCCGGATGACCCTCGTACATGCATAAACAGCTTACATGTAATATAAAAATCTACCTTTTGTCTTTCATTAAATTTTCACTGGAGGATGGGAATAGAATCCATGGGTTGTTAGAATCGAGGGTTTGGTGAAATAAGACTTTCAACTGTAAAATAAATTATTCAAAAACCTCACATGAATATGATACAAAATATGAAATTTCTTTATCCCATATCCCTCAATTTCGAATTTTTGAAACAGTGGATAAATGCAGTCTTTGTGCGTGAAGTAGTTACGCAAGTCTTGAATAATAAATTTGCATGCCCCAAGACAAGAGAAATATCAACTGGCTTGGGCATTTTATGTGATGAATGTAGTACTAAATGCAGGAAACATTTTTCACTCAGATTAAATTACAAGTAAATGCCTGAACAACTTTCAACTTGACGACCAGCAATTATTGGAATTAAGTAATTAACTCTCACGTCCAGATCCGGTAGGTATTAAAGCAAAACTACCAGAAAATGCGAATCAGAAGCTCTGTATTTTATATCAGACCGCTGTACTGGTGTTGAAAGTTGACAGCAGCTGACTATTTTCATCGTTATCTCAATTAGATCGCTGAGTCGATTCGAAGCCATTACCTTCATAACAATTATCAAATAAATACACCTAATTTAATTTTATAATTAGAAATTAACGTCAACCGACCTTTTAAAGAAACTGCTCCAAGTACAAAGGACCAGGCACGCCTTTCGGTCATACAAATCTTCTTCGTTGCTTCATTGTCCTCTCACACTTTAATTTAAATGTTTGAGAATTTGAAATACATAGAATTTTCAAAATTATTGGTATTGTCTTTTCTCGACAATAATGTATAAAGCTGGTGAATTAGCCTATGGCACAGCATTGATGCACTGAAGTTAGCTGGGAAAATCTCAACCCTGAAAAAATGGATAATCTAATGATATGAAGGAAGAGGATAGAACTTAAAATGAGATTGAAAATAGTGAGCAATCAGAAAATGTTGGTTTTTTACTCTTTTAGAGAATTAGGATTGGAGAGTTGGGAATATTGTATGAGCAAAAGTATTTATCAGAAGAGAGCATTGTGCAGAAGTATAATGATGTGGAAGACGACGCTTGGGAATAGATAATTAGCCGATAGAAACGTGGTAAGAAAAAGTTATAGATGCTGTAATCAACCCTCGCGCGTGCCGAGTTTGAACCTAAGCGTGCACCGGGATGTAGAGGTTTAGCTGTGTCGTGAAATATTCGTGACATGGTTACGTTAACTTAGATGGATACTTTTAATGATGAGGGAAAATAATGGCATTACGCTAGCTAGGAATACAGGGAACAATTTAAAGTAGTTCCTAAGGCTGGCAATCTATTCGTGGCAAGCCATCCCTTGCAAAGAAATACACTCAAAGCCAAGTCCGACATCTATTATCTCGCTCACGCTCGTGGGATTGACCCTCGGAGACAGATACCCACATGGCGCCCTCAGACAAACGTTTAAAGAATATTCTTATTGCATTACAAGTTGAAACTGGTTGAAAATGAAAAAAAATAGTAACTTTAGGATTCCACAGAAAATTGATTGCGATACGACCCGGGTTTCGACGTTCAACGATGACGAACGAAGACCTGAAGATGACGTTGAACGTCGAAACCCGGGTCGTATCGCAATCAATTTTCTGTGGAATCCTAAAGTTACTATTTTTTTCATAAATATAGTAATAATAAATTTTCTGTGGAATAACGAAGTTACTATTTTTTTCATTTGCAATAAGAATCGATTCCATAAAGTTACGCCGGAAACATTTTCCCCAACGTGGATCCACGAAAACCATTCGGACTCCTTTGGAAAATTTCAAAGTTCATTTTTAAGTTAATAGAAATCAAGCTACAGGTATTATCCTGTTTTCACATAATACTCTTTTAAACAGTTCTTAGATGGGACCAAGGGGGTATTCAAATGCCAGTTATTAATGTTGCATGGGATTAAGGGGCGTAGCGTGATGATGACAGAGGGAAGCTGGTGCCAGGGGTGCTGTATTCAAAGGATATGGAAGTATACACCAAGATTTTAAATAATCAACTATAGGAAGGGTCTTAACATTCTTATTGGGGTCGAAAAATTAACCTCTATCCGCGGGCACCGTAAAAATGTCAACTCCCTTTCGCGAGCTCTCTACGCTGCGTCATTCCAAACGGCCATTATTTTACTTCTTCCCGGGCAAGTCTCTCTGTGAACATGCATTTCCAGTTTTGTCGGGTACCAGATTAACCTGGGAAACCATAATTGGCACAGGGAAAGGAACTGGCCCCCTACCCTGATTAGTGAATTTCACACGCCATCGGGGTATTGGGTTAAACCTATCATCACCTACCAAACAGACCTTCGGGTTGATTAATGAGTTTATGGTTTTTTATAGGGGTAGGGCAGAGGGAGAGAGAGATGTGGACAAAGGTGAAGAGATAGAAGGAAGATTCATGGGAGCACAGAGAAGTCCAGGGGTCAAACCGATGCGTCCAATAATGAAACATGTTTTTCATTATGTACCGTGCGGTATCACAGAGTTACGCCTTCTATCATTTATGGTATTATTATTTATTATTATGGGGTAATCTACCGGTTAAGGTAGGTTTTTGGATGGACACAACTATCAAATAAATATAGTATTTTGTGACTCCAAACAAAACCTATCCAGCAACCTAATCTACATCAGGTCCCTCTTCATCTCCGCGTACTTCCTTCCTCCCTTCATCCCGTCCAATATCCCTATCCTGTTCCTGCCCTTTCCTCGTTTGCCCAGCATTCTCCTCTCTATTACCTTCTTCAACATCCCACTACCGCTCAATATGCCTTTCATTCATTTTTCCTGCCTCCATAGAATTTCTCTCAACAAACCCCTCTCCTCCCCCACCATCTCCAGTACTTCCTCATTTGTTTTCCTTTTGGCCCATTTCACCTTCTCCATTTTTCTCCACACCCACGTTTAAAAAGCCTCCAATCTACGTCTATCCTCCTGCTTCAGCGACCACGTTTCCGCGCCGTATATAGCTACGCTCAATATCAAAGTTTTTACGAGTCTTTTCTTATCACCCTTACTCAACGCCCCTGTCATCAACTCCCTCCTCCTACTACTTTGACCGTGTTCGTCCGAAACATTTCCGAGTTACGTAAACTGCTCTACCTGTTTTCGCCTTCCTATTTTAATGTTTAGCATAGTCTTTTTCTTTCTGGAAAATCGCATTACCTTTGATGTATTAATATGGATTCTCATCCCATATCTATTGCACTGAATTTCCAATTCATTCAGCAATGCTTGCAACCCCTTGGCTGACTAAGCGACTAATGCTTGGTCATCAGCAAACCTAACTGATTTTACGAATTCCCCTCCGACTTTCATTCCTACCTCCAGTTCTTCCCATGCCTCTTTAATCATTTCCTCCTCATATACGTTGAACAGCCTCGGTGACAATGGGCAACCCTGCCTTACACCTCTTCCTAACCCTGCCCATCCGGACTCTCCGTTCTCCACTCGCACCTGAGCAGTCTGAGACATGTACAGGTTGCGGATCAGTCTCCTGTCCCTCCAATCCATTCCTATTTTTTGTAATATACGCATAAGTTTTTCCCAATTTACTCTATTAAACGCTTTTTCTAAATCTACGAAACATGCAAATACGTTCTGATTGTATTCTATGTTCCTCTTGATTAGTGATCTCATTACTGCAATGGCATCACGCGTACCCCGCCCCCTTCCTAAACCCAAACTGATCATCCCCTAAGTAATCATTTTCCCTACTCTTTATCCTTTTGTTGATGATCCTGAGAATAACTTTAGCTGCGTGGGATATCAAACTTATTGTTCTGTAGTCCTCACATGATGTAGCCTTTACCTTTTACGGAATAGGAACTAACACTGATCTCACAAAATCTTCCGGCCAGATTCCTTCCTCATAGATACTACGGATCAGTCATGTTCCTTTCCTATGTCTAACCTTGTTGGCTTAAGGTCTTTAACATACAGTGTTTCTATATATTCCTTCCATCTCTCTTGGATCTTTTCTGTGTCAACTATTGTCTTACCCCACATATATTTATAACTGTTAGCACAGATCTTCCCTTCTTACTTCCCGATTATAAATTTCAAGAAACTGTAATAGTAACTTTAACGGAGTCACCCGCTATGTGTGCATTATAATGCACAGATAGCGGGTGACTCCGTTAAAGTTACTATTACAGTTTCTTGAAATTTGTCTAAGGTATGAACAGCCTAAGTGTTTGAAATTGGCTTTATTAACATCGTGGA
This sequence comes from Hetaerina titia, assembly GCA_037158775.1. NCBI lineage: Eukaryota > Metazoa > Arthropoda > Insecta > Odonata > Calopterygidae > Hetaerina > Hetaerina titia. Next base: position 45,177,810 of record CM073769.1, on the reverse strand, counting down.
CTGTGGCGCGTCGCGCACGACTACGAATGCCTGTGACATAGTATGTACGGTATTTCGTCATAACATCATGTTCCTTGAAAGCCCCCAAAATTTCAGAGTGTAAGAGGACGTCTCGGTAGCTTAAGTGGTTAAAGCACTCGGCCGGATATCGAGGGATCAGGGTTCGAATCCCGGTCAAGGCGAATGATTTTTACTCTCTGAAATGGTTGCATTATTCCCGATTATAACTTAACCTTGCTGTATAGCGCACCAATTTCACCCTTGTGTATGGTATTAATAAACTTGAAAATGAAATATAACAGTTGTGCGAATATGTGCGACCAATGAATGACATCTTAAGTTGCTGCAATTATTTTTGTGATTTGTTTTGCTTATTTTCAATGAGAAGAAATTTCTGATAAAATACTAATCTTACGATTTTGTAATATTGCTCTTTTAATGAAATTAATAAGTAAACAAAACTGATATGGTCGTACCTACTATTTATGTTTGCATTGTTCTTTTTTATGTGCATTAGGAAATTATTCTACGCGGCTGAACGCATGATGCGAAACTGATCCAATTGAGCACAAAGCCGTCTGTGGTCTTTCCGTTTCAAATGAACTACTTCTTTCCTACTTTTTTTTGCCTCGTTTGCCTATGCGGACTCATAATCATTCATCTTAGGTTCAGGGTTTAGATTGGTATAATTGTTTAAAGGGACAATTGGTTAGAAAAAATATCAGTCAATAAAAAATGTTTATAAATTTGTTTCCTTACGCGCGTGCACACACTCTCGGCTTACAAGTCGTATACCACTCTAAGATGGCCCTTATGGTTACCGGCCCAGGTGGTGGCGGGGTAACGTCCTTGTCTGGCAACCGAGAGGTCGTGGGTTCCATTCCTAGGGCTTTGGTGTTTGTTATTGTCTTTTTTGTATTATTGTCCGATGTAAAGACCGAAGTGCTGTTATGTGAAATAAATAAGCATGCTATGTTGGAGAATCCATTACATTCGCGGAGTGAAGAATATATTGCCTATCATCCCTAATATCGTTGGTGAAAACTATTTAAACTCTTGCAGTAATAAATTCGGTACCGTAAAACCTACTCGCACTTTAGCAATGTCGTGAATGCATGAAGTGACGTCCTGCAATTCAATGTCTAAAGATTTTGAACGAGGACTAACCGTTGGGTATTGATATTGATTGATTGACTTTTGTGTGAATACTTAAGTTCTTTCATAAGTTACGCCCCAAACTGATTGCCATGTTTTCCTACTGCTGTGTTTGTGCAAAGCTTGCCTACGTGGATGAGCATTTCACTCCTTAATGGATAAAATATTTTGCGGATTTCCACTGCGAAGATATATTTCCTAGCAAAAAACATACCATATGATATGTGAAACGGGATTGATTGGGGATCGTAGAGAACAGAAAAATTAATTAAGTGTTAATTTTCATCTTCAAAGGTCGCTCAATGATGAAGCTGTATTTATTCATTACTAAAACGGTTCACTTACGTTGACTGGCTTTAGTATTTCCCCTAAGAGTAGGCTTTCTGTAGTGATCACTCGACTGGAGCGGCTCGAAAAGTCGACTCATTTATGCGGGTGAGCTGACGTGACGTTCTCTCAACAACTTCCCATCTCTAGTTTAAAACGACCCCTAAAATACATATACTTCACGAGGACGCCACCAAATATTCTCACCAGGACAGTGTTTTCTCATGTTTCAGATCGTTTTTATTGCCTATTTTGTTCCAATACATAATTGCCTACTTTGCTTCCAATGCGTACTTCTTCATCTGGTATGCATATAATAAATTCTACCACACTGACTATGATCTACCGGTATTTGTGTCTTCTGACTCGTGTAGAGAAGATATATGGTGTCTGCTCCGGGACGGTTGGTAATCTTCCCGCTCGTGCTACATTCCTTTCTATTAATTTTATAGTTACCAACAAGACCTAATTCGTTCCGTTCCCCTTCCTCAACTCGAATTCGTCACCGTCCAAATAATCACTTTTTTCCTCTCCAATCTTCGTTCAATAATGCTGGTTGTTGATTTTTCTGGGTGAGAAAGTTACTCCGAGACATTATGATCTTCGGGTTTCATCCTTTATTACTTTTTGGGAAGGGAAAACAGGAGCAAAATCCACTAGCTGAGTACCTTCCTTGTGAATCGTACGACGCAAATCATAAACTTTCCTTTCCGTCTTATCTTTAGCACTGGAATATATCGGATTCTTTTTATTCCAACTTCTCTGTTGGTGGCCCTTCTTCATACACTCCGGAAAAAAACGAGGAAAACAAAAGTAGCGTCATTTTCATATCAAAGAGAAATTCAGATCATTGGGACAGTGTTACTCAGCATCCAGTCAGAAGCGGTATTCGAAGGAACGGGTTATTAATTGTATAAAGTGAGATCTGATGCTTTCTCGTCGAATTGATTGAAGAAATTTCTCTCATGTCTTGTACCAGATGAGTCTCTCCATTCTGGCCGCCAATTCCATCAATCTTTCCCTGAAGACGATGCGATCGTATTTCATGAAAGCATATTACTAAGATTTGCTCTCATATCAAGTGCTTCATCAGTGCATTCTCGCTTCCTGACACCTTTAGTTTTTAGTGTCCTGTAAGTCACCACTGGGGTGCATGGCCGGGATTGATTACACATCAGACTACCCTTGACCCAAAACACCTTTCCCTCCTGGCGCATTCGGACAAACGTTATTTTATTCTGATCCGTTGTTGTCCTCGGGAAAAATGACATCTTAAATCCACCTGTTCTGCTCCTGATCTCGCGAATTATAATGACGTGATCTATTCTACCATATTGCAATGGGGCTAATAATACATTTTTAACATCATGGCTATAGAGACAGCCTTCCAATTTATGCAAGAGATTTAATATGTAATTTAATCTTCGCTCCATGAGTGATTCCCGACCTAGATCCTCTAATACATGTAAGTTTGATACGCTACTCATTTTGTCCCAACAATGTTTCACAATTATTCACGCATTTCGTGTAGCTTCACTGCATGAAGCACGTGAGAAATGCACAACTGCTCACTCGGAGGATATTTTTTTTCATTTTCTAAACAACAATTTTCTTTTATTCACGACGAGGACTATGTTCAAAATTAAATATTAGGAGTACTGTCATTGTGTGGCAAAATGATGATGCATGGAATTTGTATTTTAATTCATTAATTTAAATTCATGGAATAAATCCTAAATGACTGAACCAACTTACTTTTCACACTGCCAGATATTTTGTAAATATCTTCTCCATTCCAGTTCTCACTTACGAGGCCTACCAGTTACATTCTGACGCTTACACCAGTGATTCACAGAAACATATTTTTTATATTATTTCCCATCTTATTTTCTCTTACATGTAACCTGTGTACTTCATGACATGTAGCCTTCTCATTCTGTTTTCACATTCCGTTCATTGAGAATTGAATTTAGATCTTCATGGTCCTAAAACCATCAGTAACCTCTTTCTTGGTCAGCCTTTTCCTTTTTCCCAGTACTTTTCCATCCAGTATATTTTCCTGGAAGTTTGTATGCCACATAATGTGGCCAAAATATTTAACTTTCCTTTTCTCCATCTCTTTCATTAAATTCCTTTACTCTTTTATTCTTCTCAATATTTCTCTGTTGCTTTCCTTGTCTATCCATCTTGTTCTTGTAATCTTTCTCCAAATCCACCTTTCCATTGCTTTCAACTGAGACTTCATCTTTCCCTATGGAGCAAGTTTCACATCTATATAACAATGTATTCCAAATAAACATTTTAGCAAAAGAATTTCTAATTTCTGAATTCATGAATGTTTTGTTTTTATATGCCTTCTTTGCCAAGGCTATTATTTTTTCACTGCAGAGGTACATCTGTGATCTCTTGTAATTTACTCCTATGTTCCCCATATCATTGAATTTACAAGGGGTTATGCCCCGTCTCTAGAAAATATCATAGCTTTTGTTTTGTCCACATTTATTTCAGTTTCCATTTTGCCAAAGCTGTGTACAGGATTTTTAGCATTTTATTCATGTATTTGACTGAATATGCTAGGGACTCAATGTCATCTGCATCCTAATATAATGTGTCTTTCATCCATTTATCATTATTCTTTTCCTTCACTGGAAAAAGTGAGCATCCTTGTCTTAAGTGCTTTGGTTCTGGTAGAACTGAAATATAAGCCTCCTATCTTTGTGTTCTATTTCTATTCTCCTTACTGTTTTAAACAGACGCTTCCAATCTACAGTATCAAAGACTTTTTCCAAATCAATTTAAGTAGAGAAAACCTTCATTTTGGGCCTTTTCTTTTGGTAGAAGTACAGTGTCAGGATAGATTCTCTATTTCCTTTACCTTCCCGAAAGCCACATTTATCTTCTCCAACATTTTCCTCCACATTATTTTTGATCCTCTTCCCAAATATATGTAACAGGACTTTAGCAGCATGTGATAGAATAGCAATTTTTCTGTAATACATGCATTCAACTGCTTTTCCTGTTTGGTCTACTTTAACAGCTTTGTTTTTTTCCAAAGTCTTTGGGTATCACCCCAATTTCATGATGTCCATGCATTTTTAAACAGGTTTTCCTTCATCCTATTTTCAAAGTGTTGTAGTATCTCATCTGGTACATTGTACACACCTGTTTACTTGCCAACATTAAACTTTTGAAAGGCATGCTCAAATTCTGTCTTTGTGATTGGGGATCAAATTTCTGTTCCTGCTTTTTCTTTACTTTCAATAATGTCCCAAATAGTGTCTTTACTGGATAATGTCCTCTGATAGGTATATTTTCTTCATGGAATAGCTTCTCCATGTACTCTTTCAAATGCTCACACACTTCTTCATTATTTACTAGCAACCTTCACTCTTTGTTATTAATCGCTATGGACCTTATTCATGATTGATATTGTAAAGCTTTTATTTTCCTTTAAGCTTGATTTATTTTCCTGCTTGGATTTTCTCTTTTATTTCCTTCACCGATACTTTTGTCCACCTCTCAATTTCTTCTCTGCATTTGTCTGTTATCTTATTGTTTTACTCCCTTGTGTTCTTCCATATCCCTCATAGCTTATTCCTCTTTTCAATCAGGTTAAGAATATCCTCTGTCATCTATGGTTTCCGAGGTTCAAGTTTTCTAATACCTAGGATTGCATCCACTACTTCTATAATTCTTTTTTGCATTTCATTCCACTTCACACCTTCTTCTCATTTCACAGCTATTTCATATGACTTCCTTTCAAACTTTCTCCTGGTTTCCTCCTCCTTCAGTTTATCTAGTGTCCATTTATTCTTAACTACTCTTTTATTTTTTCAAGCTGTAGGTTTGAATTTGTCATAACAAATTAATGATCGCTGTCAACATCCAAACCTGGGTAACTATGACTGAATTTTATATGGTTTATTTGGTAACTATTTAAATCACTGAAATGAAACACTTATGGTTATGTTATATTGACACTTACTTGCCATTGAAAATGGAATAGAATTCCTATATTCTAAACTATCGATGAAAAGTTCAATAAATTATGCAAAAATATTACAAATACTACTCAGAATATAACTAACCACCTTTGGTGGCTATCACCAGTAGAAATTTTTCTGGTGAGCCTATGTTGAATGCCTTGCAATAGTATAACAATGCAAATACACTGGCAAAACTAAATTTCTTCTTCCTTCCAGATTTGGTTTTCACCTCTTCATCCTTCAAATTGAGATGCTCCCTTCCATTCCAGTTCCAGGAAAAGTTCCATTGAAAAATAGTAAGTATTAATTATTATATATTATAGTTTTAGATGAAGTCATAGTTTTACATGTATGTTTATGGGCTGGTAATCTTGATCCCTCTAAGCCAGTGTTAAGCATTAAAGCAGCATTAAGTATTAAAACAGTATGCCGGTGTCCTATTTTACACAGTTTAATTCAGTATAACAGGAATCAATGAGTTCATATTTTCAACAAAAAGAGAAGCATAATGATAGTAATATTTCATTTTTACCGTTAAAACCCAAAATATAGAACAAAGGTAGTTGGCAATATTAGTGATAATGCTCATCAATTAGCTAGATGAATTAAGAAGTTGGGCCAATAACGATTATTTTACATTCACGTAAGCTGATTAATATATATCTCTCTGCTATTGTTATATTATGGTGAATTGCACAATTAGATGATCTAAAAATATGAGAGAATCTCTTTGTAGCTGGTCACACGTCTCCTTTGTCATTAGGGATACCATACATATGGCACCCCCCGCCACACGCCCTTGCGGCGGCTTGCGGGGTATTATGTAGATGTAGATGTAGGGATAGTTTAATTATCAACTAATTTAATTTAATGAATTTTGGTCATTATTTCCACTAACATGTTCACCCATTGCTCGTTGATTTGCCCAGTTGGTCTGCAGATCAGGCATACACAATGTTACTGGATGTGTACGGCCAGTATTAAGTGCAGCTAAATTAGCAGATGTTCAACCAAAATAAGATACATAGGGAGATTATGGGAGCATAATATTGAGGATAATAATAGGGAGGAACATAGGATACTATCACAATGTATTGGCTTCATACATGTCAACAATGCATTTAATAGGATGAATTGGTTGGCATTAAACAATGTAGAGCAGAAAATAGGAGTGGTTCGTAGGAATTCTAGACTTATCCACAACCTGTACTATCTCAGACAGCTCAGGTATGAGTGGTGATTAGAGTGTCCAGATGGGCATGGTTAAGAAGGGAAGTCAGACAGTGGTGTCTAGTATCATCCTTTCTGTTCAATGCAAATGTGGAGAAAATGGTTTCGAACTTTATGAAAAGGCATTTAATAGGGTAAATTTGGTAGAATTAATGAATGTATTGCAGAAAACAGTATTGGAGTGGAGGGGTAAGAGACTTATCCACAACCTGTACATGTCTCACAGCTCAGGAATTAGTGGTGGATAGGGAGCCAGATGGGAATTGTTAGGAAGAGGAGTAATGCAGGAGTGTCCATTATCACCCATGTTAGTCAACTTAAATTTGGAGAAAATGGAAAAGAGGCATGGGATGAACTGGAGATGGGAATGAAAGTTGGTTTCATAATTCATTAAATCTGTTAGGTTTGCTGATGATCAAGCTTTAGTTTACCAGTCATCCAAGAGATTGCATACATTACTGAGTGCAATATCAGTGTGATGGATATGGCATGAGAATAATTGTAAACACAATTCAGGTTATGTGGTTTTCCAGAAAGAGAGTCTAATTTAAACATCAAAATAGGAAGGTAAAAATTTGAGCCGGTGGAACAGTTTACATAACTCGGCAGTGTTTTCGATCAAAATGGTCTAGTACTAGGAACATATGAAGAAGAATTGCCTTAAGTAAAGAAGCTTTCACTAGGATGAGTAAATTGATGACAGGGATGTTGAGTAGGGATGTTAAGAAAGGCTCATTTAAAACTTTGATCTGGAACATAATTATGTACGGCACAATAACATGGTCAATGAAACAGGATGATAGGCATATATTGGAGGTTTTTGAAATGTGGATGTGGAGAAAAATGAAGAAGATCAAGTGGACAGAAAGGAAAACAACTGAAGTACTAGGCATGGTGGAGGAGAAGAGAGTATTATTGGGAGAAATCATTAGGAGACAGGAAAAATGGATGCAACGAATTTTGACTAGGAATGGGATGCTGAAGGCTGTGATAGAGGGGAGAATATTGGGCAAACAGGGAGGGGTTTGGAAAAGGATGTCAGTGGAATAAAGGGAGGAAGGAAGTATTACAAAAATAAGAGTGGTTGGTGGTAATTTTAATTTTCAGGTTGTGTTTTCTTAACCGAGACGATTCACTCTACCATTTGGTACCTTGTGTGCATCCAAAAACCTACTTTAACCAGTATATTTCATATAATAGTAATAACATAAATATCACCTGTATTATCTCAGCAAACATGACTTTAGAACTGTAAATACTGTTTTCGTCATAGTTTGCATAATTTAGCACAATAACAATTAAGAATGTACATTGTTTGAATGTAAGTATGAGAAAACAGCAATTCATTTTAAACAAAACTTTATCTTGTACTAATATACATATATATATATATATATATATATATATATATATATATATATATATATGTTGTAAAGGTCGCGGTGGTCCAGTGGGTAGAGCGTTGGACTACTGACCGGAGGGTCCCGGGTTCGGTTCCCGGGCGAGGCACTCTGGGCACCTGCAGCGCCACCCAAGCTAGTTGATTTTTCGGGTACCAGATCTTCCTGGGAAACCATAATCGGCACAGGGAAAGGAACTGGCCCCCCTACCCTGATGTGTGATTATTCACACGCCGTCGGGCTTGGTACATGGGTGAGCTCTACCATCACCTACTAAACCGACCTTCGGGTTGATTACTGTGTTTATGGTTATATATTGTAAAGTGCATTCAAATGCTAAAACAACCATGGAGTAGAGTAACATGGCCATGTAATTGGCATCACCGTCATGCTGTTACTTCAATTTTAAAATTATTATATTTTATGCCATGAATTCATGCATGCATTCTCATGAGAATATAATTCATTCAATAGACTTAATTAAAATATTTTAATCAAAATTATTTCTGCCTCATTCAATGCAAATGGTTCATTCAAATGGAATATTTTTAGGCTTAGATGCAATTTGGAAATGGCATTCCTCTTACCACCGATTTCAGAATTAATATTCAGAATACACAAGTATCAGGGAGTATGACACACGTTATACATGGTTTGGATAAAAAGTATCGCGAAAAATATTTTCCTGACGTGACTATACGTTGCACCGCGCAGACACGAAAGTGGGGGTTTTAACCTTCAACACGCCTCAAGCGCCAATCGCCTGCGAGCGTTCGTTCAGGCTAGATGGTGTTTTTAGTGGACCCCTGACGAGTGGCTCGGTGCATGCGCCTACCGGGGAGCCTTCAAGTCGTGGAAAAACCGCTGGCAAGAGTGTGTCGACGCTCAGGGATGTACTTTGAAGAATTTTGAGGCACTGTAGCAATATATATTCTGCTTCCCATGTTTCATGTCGCCCAAATATACCAGCACTATTTTGAATAGATTTAGAGATTATGAGACGATGAAATATTCCAATGCCATCCGCATATAGTGGATTTTCGCTTCACTATTCCATTTACACGGACACCACGTAGGCCCTCATGTCTCCCGAGTTGAACCTGGAGTACGTCGAAAGTTTTGACACCCAACAGCTTATCCTTTCAAGTCGAAGCAATGGCGGCCCTACGAGACTTTTATATTTTATCAACTTTATCCCTGGCCATGCCAATATTACTATTTTCGTTGACAACCAAGCTGTGTTAGCCACGCTGCTGCGCGGTAGAGGCATCCTGTTCGCAGATGCTGCGTCTATACAACCGTATTCGGACTTGTTAAATAAAGAATCTGTCATATGTGGTGACCTGGAGTTACGTTCCATAAGCTGTCAATCTGACCGACCGTCCTTTCCGGACTATCCTGCCTTCGCAGACATGGTCTGCAGCGAACAATCCATCCCTACCGAAGCACTGTGCCTGCAGGGAAACATCCTACCACCTCTCGCAGCCATCATTAAAGAGGTGGTTCGTCATGTCCCCAGCTGGCAGTCTCAGCCCAGGACCATACAGCCCACCATATTTGGGATACGCCAGCGCGGCACCGTTCGACTCCCAGCCCTGACGTCCTCACCAGAGACGGCTACTAACCCCATCTCATTCTAAAGCCTATTTTCTATTGTATTTTGTCCACACTACCGAGCCTGCGCGATGCGAGCGCGCTGCGACGTACAGTCACGTCAGGGAAAAATTGTTCCCGATACATTTTATACAAAACTCTAGACGTCGCTCAGCTATTTTCCGGCGCCAATTCGCCTTCAATTAGCATTAAAAAGGGAAAGGAACATTAAATAATACCGTAATGGAGAACGTTTTAGAAGTGTAAAAATATCATAATTTAGCAAAAAACCAAGAGTGGCTTTTCTCATTCTAGAGCCTCTTGTCACCATTATGTTATGCAGAAGAATAGTTTTGGTAGAAGTTTAGTTTGTATGTAGATCCATTTACTGATCCAGGCTGGAGGAGTCAAGAGGGACCCTGGCTTTCTCTTATAGATCTGTAAAGATATTTTCAACCTTTTATTTGGTTAAAAGTTCTTAAAAGTTATAAGCCCACAAAAACCGAAACAATTGGTTTTAAAAATCAATCTATTTGAAAAATGGTTTTTTACAAATTTAAAAAGATATCTTAACATATGATTAATATAAAATTGTAGATAAGCGATTCCTAAGTCTTACAAATGTCACGCAAATTCCTGAGAATCGCGTTTTTATCTTAATTAAGAGGTCAAGGAAGATTTTCAATTCTCTCTAGACAGGTCGGCTATCGAAAAATTCATCCTGTTAGGAGTCCACTACAACCACGTCACGTGTTCGATGTAGTGTCACAGGTGACGCGCCCTGGTCAACATAGCACTAGCATGTTTCACCCTTAAAGGTCTACCTTCCAGTCCACACCGTCACGAGTTACATTTGTGTCTCAGAGTAATACGGAAAAAATGAATTTGATTGCATCAAAAACCAATTTTACCATGGCAGATATGTTATTTTTATGAGCTCAGTCAAGTACCAACTACTGTATTCTAATTAGAATGCCAAATAAACAAAACCGGGGGCGAGATTGATTGGTGAAATCCTGGTCCAAGCGCTGGAATGTGTACTGATAGACCTCTTGTACATACGATGAGATTCGCGTTAATGTAATTCCATCGAGCGATCGTATTTGCACGAACGGTTGAAAGGTGAGTAACCATAGCCGAGCGATTCTCCATACGCACTAGGAAATTGCACGAGGAGCTTGCATCGTATTCTGCAGACTCGCGCCTCATTCAAGTGGATATCAAACCCTGGACACGGAGTATACAAGCTCTGTGCCCGGGACGTCTGGCCAGTTTCTTTATCCTCCAAACCCCCTCCCACCTCCACTAAACTTTTGTTCTCCGCTTTCTCAAATCCTACAACTACTTCCTCTCATCCGCGCGCAGATGCTCGTTGTGCACTCCTCTCATCAAATGCAACCTGTCTCACGCCGGTCGGATCCATGCCATTCTCAGGGACCCTCAGATCCACGAGTGCAGCGCCACCTTCTGTGTGTCGAGGGAACCATTCACTTGGCCGTTCGGGTTCAGCAGATGGGCATCGTGCGGAACGTTGGGAGAATATGAAGGACCGGTCGGAATCGTCACTGGAAGCGATACGTGAGTTTCATCCCCCTAAAAATATGATTATACTAATGTCCACAGATTGCAACAATCAATGAATATTTTTGTGTTAAGAATAACGTCAACCAATTAGCATAAGTGAGATAGAGTAACTTTTAGTTGGTCAAATTGGGTCTCATTTGTCGTTTTTTCCCATGCTTTCATCAGAAGAGGAGGAGGAGGCTTCATGCTGTTGTGCCGAGGTCATCAGTCAGTAGTCCGCGGGAAAGGGTTCTACCGAAAACCGTCGGTGAGTGAAATGAAAAACTTGCCCTCCACCCTCACTTTTGCTCCTTTTTTTGTCGTGACCAATGATCGAATTTCCTGTTTTAATCATACATCGTAAGTGGCTGAATTTTATCAGGTCGAAGACAAAAGATATTACGCATATCAATTCACGGCAACTAAGCCAAAAGAATATCCTGTTTTTCTCTTTCTCGGGCCGCCGGTTTCCCCAAGATGTTACGAAGTTTACATTAATATTGGCCCCCAATTTATTGATAACTATCAATTATAGTAGGTTTATGATTATTGAAATCGTCGTAGTTTTCAATTATTTTATATATCTTACGATATTTAACCATTCGAATAGAGAACCAAAAGGTTCCTACTTTGAGATAATCCTACACATTATTCTCATGTACTTCATCCATATTATCTATACTCACTAGTTTTTTAGCGTTTCTATTTACTTTGTTGTTGATACGTAATCTGTAGGGCACTAATTATTGCGACCTGCTTATGCGTTAAATGTGAAAGTATTAGTCTCTTTAGAAAATTCTCTTGTAGTGTTCGATTCTCTTGCAGAGTATTATAATTCTAAAGTTGCCACTGGAGGTGTTTTGATTCCGTAGTGCAAAAGAAGCTCATTCAGTCTGAGAAGCCATAGGGTACAGGGTGAAACAGGGGGTGAAATCATATCATGGACACACGTTTGTGAGAACGGTGTAGCGATGAACTATGGTCTTACCTTGGTTGAATGGGATGATTAGCAGTTAGACATGTTGAATGGCATAATGGTGCCTGAGATGTACAGCGAAAGAGAATATTTAAACAGAAGAAAATGAGCAATGCCGTAAGCAGTACAGTTCTACTTGAACTCACTGAAAGTTGACTTCCAAAGAATAGTTCCGTTTGAGTTTTCCACTAGGTTCTTAAAATATGGCTTATGCCTAAGTTAATAAACTTTCCTTTCTTTGCAATACCTCTATTTAATGCTCTCTACGTAAGAAAAAAATCGAAATAACTACATCTGATTTGGCACTTAGAGGGTTATTTAATGTAAATGTCATCTCTGCTGTCGGCAATAATAGTGTACGCACACATTGTAGTAGGGATTGAGAATGAATTCCGAAACATTCACTCTCTGTCAATTCAGCGCTCAAATTATGGGCGTAATTAAGGCGATAAGCCAAGGGAAGGAAAGGGGGAGGAACACAGAGTGGATGCTGTGCTACTATTTTTTTCTTTTTGATAGAGTAATTTACATCATTTCACTGTTCATGCCTTCAGGCTTTAAGTCGATGATATTGCCATGGTGCATATTCATCAGGGCACCATTACAGACACTGAACTTTAAATATTTGTTTGCGGGTTTATCTTTTGGAGAGTTTCTTTTCTTTTCTGTCTACTTAAATCTTCTCTGTCATTCAACATTCCCACTTTTGAAAAATCTCCATTCTACGCCCATGATCCTGCTTCATTTAACTTTATCTGCGCCATACAAAACTACGCTCAATATCAAAGTTTTTACGGGCCATTTCGTAGCATCCTTACCCAAGATCTCTGTCATCAATTCTTTCCTCATTATGAAAGCTTCTTCACCTAACGCAATTCTTCTCCTTGTGACCCTACTACTATGACCAATTAGGTCCAAAGCGCTTCCGAGATACGTAAGCTGTTCCACCTGCTCTAGTTTTCCTCTCCTATATTTTTTAAAGCAATTTACCGGTTAAGGTAGGTTTTTGGATGGACACAACTATTCCATAATTAACCTGCGACTCCAAACGAAACACAATCGAGCAACCTACTCTACATCAGGTCCCTCTTCATCTCTGTATACTTCTTTCATCCCTTCATCCCGTCCAGCTTCCCAATCCTGTTCCTGCACTTTCCTCGCTTGCCCAACATTCTCCTCTCTATCACTGTCTTCAACATCCCACTGGCGCTCAATACGTCTTTCATCCATTTTTCCTGACTACATAGGATTTCTCTCAACAAACCCCTCTCCTCACCCATCGTTTCTAGTACTTCCTCATTTGTTTTCTTTTCGGTCCATTTCATCTTCTCCATTCTTCTCGACACCCACTTTAAAAAGCCTCAAATCTACGTTCATCCTCCTGCTTCAGCGAACACGTTTCCTCACCGTACGTACAGGGTTCTTCCGGAAAATAAGTGTACTGAGCTCAGGAAAAAAAATGTATTACACTTTTACATATCTTAAGCTAATATTCCTCAAAATAGGACCCTTGTGAGTCGATACACTTGTTCCAGCGGCGTTCCCATTCCTGGAACGCTCCAGCGAAGGCATCATCGGGAACCTCTCGAACACACGTCGTCACGGCCTCTTTGACGGCGTCCAAAGTCCCGTATCGCGTTCCTTTCAAACTCCTCTTTATCTTCGGGAACAGAAAGGAGTCCGGTGGTGCCAAGTCCGGGCTGTAGGGCGGGTGCGGCAGCGTTGCCACGCCGTGCTTGGCCAAGAAGTCCGACACGACAAGCGCGGTGTGAGACGGCGCATTGCCGTGATGCAACCGCCAGATGTTTTTGATCGCTGGCCGGACGCGGGCGACTCGTTTTCGAAGCCTGTCGAGCACTTGGACGTAAAATGCAGCATTTACAGTTTGTCGTTCAGGTACAAATTCGTAGTGGACGACTCCCCTTTTGTCAAAAAAGACTTATTTGTCAAGACACTTATTTTCCGGACGAACCCTGTAGCTACGCTCCATATCAAAGTTTTTACGAGTCTTTTCTTAACCTCCCTACTCAATGTCCCTGTCAACAACTCCCTCCTCCTTGAGGAAGCCTCCTTGCCTAGCTCAATTCTTCTCCTTACGTCCCTACTACTTTGACCGCGTTGATCCAAAACACTTCCGAGATACGTGAATTGTTCTACCTGCTCTATTTTCTCCCCTCCTATTTTAATGTTTGGGTTAGCCTTTTTCTTTCTGGAAAATCGCATAACCTTTGATGTATTAATATTGATTCTCATCCCATACCTATCGCACTGAATTTCCAATTCATTCAGCAATGCTTGCAACCCCTTGGATGACTAAGCGACTAATGCTTGGTCATCAGCAACACTAACCGATTTTACGAATTCCCCTCCGACTTTCATTCCTACCTCCAGTTCTTCCCATGCCTCTTTAATCATTTCCTCCTCATATACGTTGAACAGCCTCGGTGACAATGGGCAACCCTGCCTTACACCTCTTCCTAACACTGCCCATCCGGACTCTCCGTTCCCCACTCGCACCTGAGCAGTCTGAGACATGTACAGGTTGCGGATCAGTCTCCTGTCCCTCCAATCCATTCCTACTTTTTGTAATATACGCATAAGTTTTTCCCAATTTACTCTATTAAACGCTTTTTCTAAATCTACGAAACATGCAAATACGTTCTGATTGTATTCTATGTTCCTCTTGATTAGTGATCTCATTACTGCAATGGCATCACGCGTACCCCGCCCCTTCCTAAACCCAAAATGATCATCCCCTAAGTAATCATGTGCCTTACTCTCTATCCTTTTGTTGATGATCCTGAGAACAACTATAGCTGGGTGGGATATCAAACTTATTGTTCTGTAATCTTTACATGATCTAGCCTTTACCTTTTTCGGAATAGGAACTAAACCTGATCTCATAAAATCTTCCGGCCATATTCCTTCCTCATAGATACTACGAATAAGTTCAGATAGTCTTCTTCCCACATTTTCCTAAACATTTCAACATTTCCACAGGAATCTCATCTACCCCAACGGCCTTATGTAGGTTCATCTCCGTTAATGCCTTTTCTATCTCATCGTCGAGTATGCCTGGACCTAATCTTCCTTTACGCCACGTTCCTTTTCTATATCTAACCTTGTCGGCATAAGTTATTTACCATACAGTTCTTCTGTATATTCCTTTCATCTCTCTTAGATCTTTTCTATGCCAACTATTTTCTTACCCAAGTTATCTCTTACTGTTAGCACAGATCTTTTCTTCTTACTTCTTATTATTGATTTCACCTTGCTGTTTAGTGCCCCAATTTCATCCTTCCTCCGCAAATTTTTCATATCCTTGCACTGCATCTTCGACCATAATTCTTTAGCTTTATTTGTTGTCTATCTCAATTTATTACTTAACTCTTTGTACTTTCTTCTGCCTAATTCTGTGTTTTTATTCTTCCATTTTCTCCTCTCACCTCTCTTTCTAATCATCTCATCCGTTACCCATGGTTTCCTTATCCTTTTCCCGTTAACTATTCCTGTAGTGTCTTTTGTAACTTTCGATATCACTTTCTTGATACCTTCCCATTTTTGTTCGATAGTACTCAGCTCTTTACCTCATCCGTGATTTTCTCTATAGTCTGCTGATTCTCCTTCCTCGCTAATCCATTTAATGCTTCGACATTCCATTCCCTAACCCGCCGCCCCTACCTTATCTTTTTGAAACGCACGTTCATTTTAATAACAACCCTCTCCTATTGTAACGTATAAATTGGTATGTCTCTTTCTGGGAAATCGCATAACCTTAACGTCATTTACATTTACTCCCATCCCATTTGTATTGCTCTGAATCTCCAAATCACTCAGCAATGCTTGTAACCCATAGACTGACTGACAAATAAAGTTTGGTGATCAGCGAGCCTAACTGATTTTATGTGTTCACTGTCGACTTTCATTATGATCTCCGGTTCTTCCCATATTTCTGTAATAATTTCCTACGCGTATACGTTGAACGACACAGGTAACAATGGGCAACCCTTAACTCTTTCTTATCTTCCTGATACTGCCCATCCGAACTATCCATCCTCCACACGCACTTTAGCAGTCTGGGAAGCTCTTGGAAGATCCGCGTGCGAGTTTCCTTTTGTTCGTCCGGGAACACTCTCGGCATGAACTTGACATACAAATTTCTCATGTCCATGTTTTTGGACACAAGTCGCTCTACATTACTTGTAGGAAAGCCAAGTTCATCAGAAACCATGCGAACTCTTAATCTGAGATCCCTGTTTAACAAAGCCGTCATTCTTCCAAGATTTTCGTTACTGTTAGAGGTCGAGGGGCGTTCTGAACGTTCGGCGACTTCAACGCCTCTACCAACCCGAAAAATCGTTTGCCACTCAAATACACCCGATCAACCCATGGCGTTATCACCATAGCCTCCCTTGAGCTTGTCATGAGTCTCTTTCCCGGGTTTTCCCAGTTTCACGCAAAATTTGATTGTGTAGCGTAGTTCCAATGAATGGTTAATGGCGGAGCGTAAGGAGGTCACGTTATAGAGGTTTCGCAAACGAAGAATCAGCTCTCCACAAAGGCTGGGAGGCAACTACCACCGGCCTCCAGCCCTTCCTGAGACTCCCCTTCCTCGAACCCAGTCAGAGACACCGCCACCCGCGTAACCGGAAAAAATAAGTCCCGACTACCTTTTGGACAGACCTTGTATGGCGCACCAATATAATCCGTCCTCTGCCAACTTTCTATATTCTCGTACTGTCGTCCTTCCTTTGCTCTATTTGTTAATCTTCTCAATTTATCGTTTAACTCTTTGTTTTTCCTTCAACCTAACTCTGATTTACATTCTTCCATTTCCTTCTCCATCTCTCTTTCTAATCATCTCATCTGTTAACTCATCTCATGGTTAACAAAACGAAAGAAAAAATATCACTACAATACTATTCATAGGAGTAGATTGCAATGTGCGAAAATATTTAAATATGACAATTAAAAAAATCAACTATAATTCATTATCAGAAGTGAGATATTAACAGTAAAATTAATATGTGGTGTGGATATTTATGACTAATTGATGTGTGAATATGTAGTGACCGGAGTTTCTAAAGTGTTTTACTTGCAATTCTGCTGTGATGTTAGGAGTGTCATATGTAAGGTTCTTCTAAATTATGCAATTAAAAGAGCTTCCGTGAAGGCTGACCTGTGTTTGTTCCACTCGCGGCAAGCAGTAAAAGTAAATGATTTATTGTAGATGATCGTTCGATGCTGACATATAAGCAGGTTTTTATTTCTACGTGCATTTGTTTTATGAACCTGGTATTGTGTTTTGAAATATTCCAACAAGTAGTGAGGAGTATTTGTGTTCAGAATTTGATATAAAGTAGAGAGAGTGCATGAAGTTGACTTCTGTCAGTAAGCTTTTACCATAAAAGTTTATTAATGTAGTTTCCCTCCAATGGACTACAGCCTAGTCGTGGTGGAAGGGTTTGTGTGTTCCGATGACCCCTAGAGCTGTGCTGGCGGGGTAATAATAATTGCTCCTGGTAGGGTCACCGATGCCAGATAGGTCGAAGGTTAGGAGTCCACACAGCGTCTGTTCCTCAGTGAGGCGGCTGCAAAGGCGTCGGACCCCAGTGGGGTGGCCATTAAGTTATGGTGTCATGATAAAAATACTATTGAGGAAGGCAATGGGAAACCACCTCATTTATTATTCCCATGAAAAATGATGGTCGCAAAGACAAAAATTGAGTCCTGGCAACTGCGGAACTCGGCCCAAGCGGCCTTTTGTCGTGCTTTTGTGCCTTGTGTCGTCCTTTTTTCGTTTTGTCGGCAGTGTGCCGCCCCGGTGGAGGGGACCGGATGGTGGAGGGAACCTGATGTAGAGTAGGTTGCTGGATTGGGTTTTGTGTGGAGTTACAAAATATTTATTTGATAGTTGTGTCTATCCCGAAATCTACCTTAACCGGTAGATTACTTAATAATAATAATAATGTAGTTTGTGATATGATCAGATATCTGTAGATTAAATATAAATCTAATGCATCAATTGAGCAAACGCAGACGTTTTAACGATAATTCCTCTGATAAATCATGGTAAATTACATTGGCGTAGTCGGAAAGCGTAGCGTAGCGATAGAAAATAATTTTAAAATTTTTGTAAGCTCGTCAACACCCCCGTATAGGCTTCAGCTAGGATAGGTCGTGAGTGAGGATAACGCCTAAGTATTTAATAGTATATACACTTTCTACAGCGGTATTCCCGATGCAGTAGGCGTTACGAAGGGAACTGCTCTTATTCCAAAAATCCATTGCCTCGCACAATTGAAATTTAATTCTGAGGTCATCTGCTAAAGATACTTCTATTCCTCAGGACTACACATATCTCTGTAAATTAATGCATCGTGGAGAAATAGATTTATCTCACGTACTGTTGACCACGAGTCAATATCGTCACCCTAAAGAAAGAATAGTAAAGGTAAGTGATTTCCACTGTATTAGAACTAACATTGTCCATGACTACCCTTTGTACGCAACAATTCAGCATGTCTTTAATTCAGCCCAGGACAATTTTATCTATGCCATAGGTTTGTAGCATTTTAAATTCGAGGTTAGTTTGAAAGAGAATCTCGGACCCACCAGATGTCAGCGATAGCGCAACGAGTTTCCCGCGTAATAATAGGAAATTTTTAAGAGTAAACACGTAACGCGTCAGTGCTCTGGGAAGAGATCTGTGGTGTGGACACCTCTCTGTTGTTGTTGCCGGGTAGTGATTTGTGAAGATTTGAAAAAAAATGAGATTGAGGCAGTGATTAAATACTTCGTAAAGAAAGGTGTGATAGCAAAGGCAATACATGCCTACTTTAAATTCAGAGGGACTCTGGTCCTACATATTCTACTGCTGTTGCCAAATGAGCAAACAAGTTTAAGTTTAGCCGGGAAAACTTAGGTGATGATCCGCGTAGTGGTCGGCTAAAATGTGCCACTCTCCCAAAAATAATTGCGAAAGTTTATAAAATAGTTATGGAGGATCGACGACTAAAAGTGCGAGAAATCGCTGAAACTGTAGGAATGTCGCCTGAACGGGGTATTTCAACAGTGGCATTGGATATGAGAAAATTATTTCCTAGATGGGTGCTGCTGCGACTCTCGACTCAGGATCACAATAGCATTAGAATGGACATTTCTGAGTAATGTTTGACCCGTTTTAAGAGCAACCAAGTAGAATTTATGCGCTGATTTGTGACCACAGGTGATATCTGAGTCCACTAATTACCCCAAAGACAAAACAGCAGTCCAAGTAATGGAAACATGTTGAAACAAAGTCATCATTCATCAAGACAATGCACGCATTCACGTCCACTTTTGTGACTACAAAAATACGAAAACTAAGATACAAATTGTTGCCACACCTGTCTTATTCACCTGATTTGGCTACATCAGATTTCCATCTCTACCCCAAGATCAACATTTTCCTCGATGGATGGAGATTCTCTTCAAACAAAGATTTAACTGCAGAAGTAGACATGTATTTTGCAGGCCGGAAGAACTCAAGATTTTCGAGTTGGTGTCAAGACATTGGAACATCGCTGGACCAAGTGCATTAATGTACAGGGAGACTACATCGAAAAAAAGGTTTCACGGCGTTAAGTCGTTTATTTATATTTCATTCCGAGAACTTTTCAAACTCAGTCAATAGTTTAAAACGAGTATCATCGTAATTTAGAAGATTTTTCAAAGTCTAGAAAAACCTAGTTCACTGTAACATTGCTCTCTCTGGACCAGTGATACAACGAACCAAAAGAGAAAGTCATCTCTCGCAGGATTTACCCTTTCGTGAAATTTGCTGGTTTTTCATTAATAGCTGCTGCATTACTCTGCCCTCCGCGATAATCCTCCTATCTTGTGGTTTAGGGAATGGCGCCTCTCACTCATCCTTTCGATCACTCCGTCACTTGTTGCATTCGGGCGAACCCGTGAAGTTTAATTGCCGCGGCGAGTCTTCCCAATTCCACCCAGAGATATGACCTTGTACAGATGAGTAACAAACTTCCCTTCAACCTTTGATCGTAGCTCAGACTAGACAGACCCTTCATCGCAGTGATACGGACCCTTAGACCACGCATTCACCGGTACAGGCGTGTTCAATACTTATGAATGAACAAAAGAATATATTACACCCCATATCCAATGTCCAATAAAAAAGCACGCCCCGAAAAGCACGTTGGGCTGTTGCCGAGAATTGTCCTGCCGAAGAAATCGGATGTTTTGAATGTTTGTCAGAGTGGTCATATTTATTAAGGCATTTATTGTGTTGCTTGTGTAAGATGTGTGAAACAAAATATTTATTGATGGAAAATGCTTCAATACTTTAAAATGAACACGCAACGATATTATACCCCATTTACAATTAAATGGAGGAGGGACAGTACAAAGGAAATTGCATTCCATTGCGTAGGCCTATTGCCGAGAATCGGAGGACCCATTCGATTGTGGTAAAATACTGCTCTTCAACAGTTGCGCCTCGGGCAGAAATTGTTTAAAGTTGATTGCACTGAGAACTCATATTGTTCCCCGTTATAGCGTGCCTGATTTAATTTGAACAATCAGATGTGGTAGGATAGCTGAGACTCGATACACACGTAGTTACCTAGTTACTAAAGGAGGAGTAAATGAACCAATGAACCAGGTCAATGTTGCTGCCGACTATCATAGGGAGGAATAAGTGACCCATGTCTAAGGATACGATTGCCCGCCCTAAAGAAAACACTTGATGGTGATGAGGGTATGGAATGCCGTGGTTGGCTGAGGGAGGACGTAGAGTGAGGTGGGAGAAAGCGGGTCTTTGTCGACTGGAGGGCTTTGGCGGTGGAATTTAAACGCCGCTGCAAATATTTTGCCATGCGTAGACAAATGGCATGACTGAAGGGGCAATGGCGCTCGTGGCTCGGAGTGTAAGAATCAAGAAAGCTAAATTAAAGCATTGTTTTCCAGAGATCGCGGATTCCAAACCGCAGAATGAAATAATGGTTCTGTGTCGTTTTCTATGCTGCTTGGCACATTATTTTGAAACGTCTGTAGAGCGTATTTTACAAGAACAATTTGAGTTTTAAAAAACTGCCAGCGTTAATTCCCGCATACACAACCTTGCCAAAGTGGTAGGTATATATATCCCAGACTATTCCGAGTCCTGTTAGGTATGCGCTGTGGTTGGGAGTGTTCGGAGCGTCGGTAGCCGAGTGGCCATTACGCTATTGATTAACCGAGCATGAGTGACCGTGGCGAGTGTCGACCGTATGCCTAAATATTCTGCCTTAATTGCTACCAGTGCTGTCAGCATGTGTCGCAACTGAATCCGTAGAGCCCTGCCAAAGGGTTTGAAGTACGGAGAGTGCATGCTGACGGTTGGGTCGATTGAGTAAGTTAAGATAGGATATTTTGTTACTTTTTTATACAAGGCATGAATAAAAAAATGGCAAGATTAATCGAGCAGAAAGAAAAAGAAGCAAAGACCCAAGGCATCCCCTGTCTTCGTACGAGAAATCACCGCGTTGCGGCATAGACGTCTGCTGACGGTTTGTCTATTATTATCGTTGGTTGTGAATAATTAATCAAATCTTGAGATGACCAGATAAATAGAGAAATATATAATTCTACAGAAGGAAATATAAAGTGATTCCTCAAATTAAAGATAAGGAGAACTGGCATGGTTACCACCTACTCCTGAATCATTGAGCCAAAAATCCACACAATCATTCTATCTCTTCTCGCACAACCCTAGAATGTCCTCTTAATCATTTCCAGTTTTAAAGTTCCTCAGTTTTACAGTTCCCCTCTTTAACAGTCTTCAACTTCACATTGCCAAGCAAAATACATCTCTTCATCCGTCTTTCTTTCCTCCTTTGGATTTCCATTGCAAAAGCTAAGTTTTTGGGGAAAAGGATTAAGAAAATAACTTACTTTGTTCATATTGTATTGGCAAGGGTGTTCAGCAGAGGAAGATGGAAGCTTTATGAGACATTCACCCGGATCAAACTCAAATTTCCTTACACCCCACATTAGGGCTTCCAAATGCTTGTATTTCCGGATCTGATGAACTTTTGACCCCAATTTTCACAGATTAGTTTTGCTGAGGGTACAATAGTATGTTTGCCATCGAGCAAGGTGAGACTGTAATATTACTTTGAAAATTGTCTTATATGCTCATATAAGGAATATGTATTTTAAATGTACTAAACGAGGTCCTGTGCTAGGTAGTCACATCTTAGTAATTTACCGATCAGGAAATTAGGGCTTTTTAATTTCTGACTTATAGTGGCGTTGAAATTCCTAAAAACACAAAATTGTGCATGCATGTGGTCTCATGAGAAGGAAAGTCAGTAAGAAAGGACATAAGAACTGTACTCTCCTTCACAAGTATCGCACAACTCGAAGATTATTTTTAAAGGAAATAATCTCTTCAAAAAAGTCACATAAGTAGATTAAAATGCACACACATCATAACCAAAACTTTCCTAATCCTTTAGTGACTCAGTCATTTAAATTTCTTAAATTCATATTTTGTCATTGGCTTCAGATGAAGATGGATTTTTTTGAATGACAGTAAAGCTTTAACTATTTATACAAAAGGACTTAGTAAAAACATTGACAATGTTCTCCTTGAGAGGTGCAAGGTTATTTTTTTCTGTCATTTTATTGGAGTATCCACAGTTGTCATAGCCTGAGCACACGGAGGTAAATTGTTCTGGTAAAGTGGGGGTCCTTGTAATTTAAAACAATGTGTTTTAAAGAAAAGATCATGATGACTTGAACATATGTCACCATCAAATTAAAATTCCTTCATTCTAGTGATTAGGTATTTGCTTCAAGCAATGGCTCATTACTAAACAGTCAAAACTTAATTTGTAGACAATTTAAAAAGTGTAACAACTCAAAGTTTTTAATAATTTCAATTTATTCGGCAGCCAAAATTAGTTTCTCTCTTAAAGACTATGGTTAACATTTCAATTGGTTACCTTCATTTGAATCTTGATAATGTGAGCTCGGTGAGGAGAGGGGTTTGTTGAGAGAAATTCTATGGAGGCAGGAAAAATGCATGAAAGGCTTATTGAGCGGCAGTGGGATGTTGAAGAAGGTAATAGAGAGGAGAATGTTAGGCAAATGAGGAAAGGGCAGGAACAGGATAGGGATGTTAGATGGGATGAAGGGAGGAAAGAAGTACACAGAGATGAAGTAGGTTGCTGGATTGGGTTTTGTTTGGAGTGACAAAATATTTATGTGGTGGTTGTGTCCATCCAAAAACCTGCCTCAACCGGTAGATTACCTAATAAAAACAATATAGTCTCAATGATTGTGTGATAGATAGAACAGATACAATTCATTGATACAAAGTTGTGGTTTCTGTCATTTATGTAAAGTACCCACTGACACACCAAAAATGGCACAGAATTGGGATGGAATATATTATTCACAATTGATAACAATCCAAATATGTAATTTTAATCCCCTATTTCCAATACTTGATGCTATTATTATCTACTTTGAACTATTCTACCCAAAAATAATTATTTCATTTCATTTTTACAGAAACTTTGATGGGTTTTGAGAATCCCACTGCATGATGGCTGATGCACCTGGGGTGAGTTGTACATATTTTACTTTGCTTTTAATTTTCTTAACATGAGCCAAGTGATAATAGCAATGCGCAAAAGTCCTTTCCCAATATTTAAACATAGATAGATGATTTATCCAATGTTTAAACATAGATAGATGCTTTATCCAATGTATTAACATAGATTGATGCTTTGAAAAATCCAAGCAAGCTATATAGCATCTGAGAACATTTAATATATTGGGTCGTTGCGTTATGATAGACCTGTTAGAAATGAAATTTTGAGCAAATATAAAGGGGAATAGTTACTTAAAACAAAATGGTAAAATATGCACATTTGAAGAGGAGATTGAAGACTGAAGGCAAATATGAAGAGGATGCTGAAGATTGAAGACCGAAGGCATATATGAAGAGGAAGCTGAAGATTGCAGACTGAAGGCATATATGAAGAGGAAGCTGAATATTGCAGACTGAAGGCATATATGAAGAGGAAGCTGGAGATTGCAGACTGAAGGCATATATGAAGAGGAGGCTGAAGATTGCAGACTGAAGGCAAATATGAAGAGGAGGCTGTTGATTGCAGACTGAAGGCATATATGAAGAGGAGGCTGAAGATTGCAGACTGAAGGAAAATATGAAGAGGAGGCTGATGGCAGGATCGGGAGGATAAGGAGAGAAGACCAGGCAGTCCAGTATTTGAAAATTATTTTTATATGCAGGGGTTTCTTTTGCTAAACCTCATCGTATAACTTGAACCTAACATATAAAATCAGATGAGCTGGGATGGGCAATGTTGTCCAGGAGGGCAAGACCAGATAGTAGAGTTACAATGCAGAACCACAACTTATGAGTAGTGAATTAAAAAGGAACATGGGATAGATTAAAGATAGTGAGGTGGGCTCAGGGCTGATTAGGCGTGTTAAATATGCTAACAGTAATCATTAAATAAGATTATTTTGATGAATCCCTTTCCTCAATCTCTCCAATAGCCACTTCATTTCATGGCTTTATATTTCTTCATTTTAACTTCCAACATTACTTGTACCTATGTCTTTTTCTGTTGCCATACCATCGCTATCATACCATTCTTAGTAGTTCTTCATTATTATCTACCTCATTATTCACCATCCCTTTTATTCCCCCTTCCTTCTTAAAATTCCTGATGATGATATGTGATCTGCATCACTTCTAATGAGTGAGGGTCTCTGAAGGAATTAAAGAGAAATTTTCCCTTTACCCCTGTAGTCCCTTCTGTTTTTCCAACAAGTGCTGATGCCCTTAACTTCTTCAACAAAGAGATCATTCTCAAAGCTACTTAATAATTTGCAAGCCCTTGTAGTTTGTTCATGCAAATCCTTTATCTGGTAATACATATGTTCCTAATTAAATTTTATTAAATAGAATGTATATTTAAAATTTGTAAACTTCTTTTGAGTTTGTTTGAAATGAGCAGTGAATACATTTGAAATGAGAGATTAGCCATCCCTGATCTACTTCTTCTGAGTCTTCTCATCATCTGACTCACATCTTGAAACGTTGTAACATTATAGGGGAAGTGCCTTATGATCTGCTAACAGGGTATTTTATGTTAAGGTTATTGTTTTGAGTACACATGGATAACCATGATTACAGCATTGCTTCTATAACTAAGCTATCCTTCATAAATAATAAATATTCTTCCCTAACCTGACACTTCACTTAGTGTGCCATGTGTGCATGATTGAGTCAGGCATTATCCCTCGTGGGTAGTTCACTAAGAATGACCTGATGCTTATATCTTTACTTCTCATTACTCTGACTCTTAAAAATGTTTTCTTTCCTCCCTTTAAAGGCCATCATTCCTTCCCTATAATCTTTTGCCTTGACAGTTGACCCATCCCAAGTTGTCCCCTATAAACCCATCCTTTAAAATACCTCTTTCATGAGACTCCATTAACCTAACTTTAATCATTTATTGATTATGCCACACTTAGAAGGCATCCATTCTTATTTTTCTTCCTTCTCTATGGACCAGATTTCACACCCTCATAGGAGAATGCTCCAAATAGAAACTTGTTCATTCTACCTTAATTCTATGCTAATATTTTACTCTTTTGAGGCAGTTTTTTCTTACCAAATCTTTTATTGCAATTGATATTCGGATAGTTATTTCTCTTGGCATCATTTGTTATTATTGATCCTAAGTGTTTGAACACCTTGTATATACACGTGTCCATTTTTCTGTGTGTCCCTACCTTACTCGTATCTACACTTCAGGGTACTCCTTTTGCTTTTATCATTGGTAATTCTTATTTTCCACCTACATAATTTCATTCAGTGCTTCCATTGTAATTTGTCATTCTCATTCACCTTCACTAATGTTGAATTATCATCCAGAAACTTACAGCAGAGCAGAACTTACAACAGAGCATATCTATCCCTGTCACCTGTATAAATACCCCTTCACTCATTCTCTTACTCTTCAAAATTAATTGAATCTTGGATATACAAGTTCAGGATTGTGACATGGCACTGTATAGCTTCTCAGTTGCTCAACTTGGTACAAACCTTATCAATAGTCCCTCCATGTCCTTAAAATTTCATCTTCTTAAGGAGTCACCATTTTCATATCTGATACGACTTAATTCCTTCTCTGAAGCAGTATCAGACAAATTTGTTTATTAGGGATATTTTAAAGTTAACGTTAAATGCATCAACATTTAACCTTTCTTTGATTGTATACTGGACCCTTTACAATTAGGTTGCATTATAATTTTATGTAACTCTGATCCACCAATTCCACTGATGGGTTAATAATATCTATTGCCATTATGACAGTAATCATTAGTTTAAAATTATTGCAAGAAGCAGTCATTTATCAATATTTAGATATTTGAGATTATAATTGAGAACAAAAATAGGAGATGTTGATATAGCTCATCCAATATTGTGGAAAAAGTGCTGGCCAATAATTGGTGCAAACTTTTCATTGTACAAAGGAAAAAGTTGAAAGGTAAATAATTTCAACAGCATCTAGCTCTAAATCAAAGGCACCATTTTATTGTAACACTAGGTTATCATATTTAATCATATTTTAGGTTACACAAGTAGTTATTGATAAAATACACAGTACTGTAGATGGTCATTCAAAATGATAGGGGGGTTTATATATGCAGGAGCTTTGATGCACAGGGAGATACACATACTTGTCAGCCAGGTGGAGAAACACTATCCTGAAAGAATAAAAAAATACAAATGAGAGGTTGATAGGCATATATGAATGATTATTAGCATGAGTGAGAGTGGGAATCAAGGGCTAGTTTAGGTGGTGCAAGGTGAGAACATAGTACAAGGACATTCTAAGCTACTGAGACCAGTATTTATTTCTTTGAACATGAACATTAACAGTTAAGGTTCTCCCCACATTGCATATTACAGCTCTATTGAAACAATAATTCTCTAAATTGCAGATACCAATTAGTCTATCCTATGAGGTTATGGGATTAGGTTAAGATAGTATATTATGCAGGTCTATCATTCTCACCTTTAAAGTTCATTAAAAATAATACTAGTCTTAAAGTCTTCTTCTAAAATCCAAAATTACAGGACATTTATTATTGTAAATCAAACAAAAGAAAAATCTTTTAACAATAAAAAATTCCAATGTTATTTATGCTTTGGAACACTTTTATGTAGCAAAAATTATTATGCTAGATATGAACATTGAAATTATCATAAAATGATACATTTTATGGACAATTGCTGTTTTGGTCAATTCTTGCATTGAAAATTTGCTAGGGACCACAATCAACAGTCTTTAGTGGACAGAATGCCAAAATATGTATACTAAGCTCTCTTCCAGACCTATGTTTTCATTTACCAACATCATATTGATATCAATTTATTACTCTTTTTTTGGGTTAGTTCATTATTCATTAATTGGAAACATAAGCTTGATCTTACTCATTACTCTAATTAAACCAGTTTGTAGTAGAAAGATGGCAAAGATCTGTGAACAGCAATTGGTTTATAGGTACAGTTTTACTTTTTATGACCAAAAACAAGGAACAATTACTTAATGGTGTAACTATTACTTTTGGTTGGGCTAATTACATATTTTTTCTCTGTGGATCTGCAAAGCAAAATGATTCAATGATACCTAAATGACTAACAAATGTTGTATCTTCTAAAAAGGGTGATAGAATACATTAGGCAGACATTACTTTTTCAGATATGTGCATTTTTATATGCTTCATGCTACCATTGACAATATATGCTATTAAAGTATATTCATTTAGAATTTTACTTGAGTTTGTTAAACTAAATAGTTAATTCTCCAAGTAACTAACTCTTCATTAGTTAATTTACTTTAATATCTTTCCATATATAAAGAGCACTCATTTCACTACCTAATAATGTTAAAAACAACACAACATGAACGATAGTTAATCTGGGGGACTCCTCCGCATAGGATTATTTTAGGTTCAAACCAACCAATACCAGACAATGAGGTTCGTATCTCATTGTCTGGTATTGCCTATGCCTATCAAGCTGCTGTGTCATAAACACCAAAATGGAAAGTGCAGACTTGATTAAATACAAGTCTTCTAACCAGATTCCTTCCTCATAGATGCTACGAATCAGTCCATCTAGTCTCTTCCTACCACATTTTCCTAAACCTTTTAGTGGTTCCGCAGGATGTTGTCCACCCCCACGGCCTTATTTGCTTTCATCTCCCTAAATGCCCTTTCTATCTCATCATCGAGTATACCTGGACCTAAGCTATCTACCTCTATGTCATGTTCTCTTTCTATGTCTAATCGTGTCGGCCGAAGTTTTTTTAACATAGAGTTCTTCTATATATTCCTTCCATTTCTCTTGAATTTTTTCTGTTTCAACTATTATCTTACCAGACTTATCTCTATTAGCACAGATTTTCCCTTCATACTTCCTGATAGTGATTTAACCTTGCTGTTTACCAATGGTGACATTCTTTGGCAAAATTTTTAGCCATGGCAACATTCTTTAGCACTAATTTCACCCTTCCTATGTAAACTATCCATATTCTTGCAGTATTTTCAAGCAAACTTTTTAGTAGTGGTCATTTCCCACCTCATTTCATTATTTAACTCCTTCAAATTCCTTCTACTTATTCTGTGTTTGAATTCTTCCATTCCTTTCTCTCATCTATCTTACTAATCATCTTGTCCATAATCCATGGTTTCCTCATCCTTTTCCTATTCACTTTTCCTATAGTTTCATTTTTTGCCTATGTTATTCCTTGTTTGATATGTTCCCATTTCTCTTCTTTAGTACCCACCTCCATTCCCTCACTCATGATTTTCTATACGGCCAACTGGTACTTATTCCTTGTCAGTGCAATTCTCTTCTTCCTCATACCTTCCCTGTTTTATCTTTTGAATTAAATGCTACGCTTTATAATTACCAAATTGTGATCTGAATTCACATCCCCTCCCGGGAAACTGCAAATTGATCATGCTGTTTCTAATTACTGTCTAACCATACTAAAGTGTAACTGATATCTTTCTGAATCACCTAGCATTTTCCATGTATATATATAAACCTATGCCTTTTGCACTGTCAAAACCATGAATTTATTATGGTCAATCGTCACTTACTGTTGCATTCTGATTCCTATCACTATCAAATGTTTCCCTCCAGGATCACCTGCAATATATATCCTCTTAACTGATTGTATAGTCTGTTGACTTATTCCTACCTATGGATTATTTGGTGCCATGCAGACATGTAGGCATGAGATAATAATTGAGGTGGGTGATTTGTTTGTTACCTTTCCCAATAGTGTTTTAAATCGGATGCCATGACACAAATGCCCCCCCCCCCATGGAGTCGGTCCTTTGCAGCCACCTCACTGAGGAACAGGTGCAGTGTGAACTACCTTTCGTCTGACTGCTGCCCTTCAGTTGAACTACCTTTTGTCTGACTGCTACCCTTCAGTCTATCTGGCATGGGTGACCCTACTAGAACCAAATATCATATACACTGTAATATCAATATTTATTACTCTCTTTTTTGGTTTCACACTCTTATTTCATATTTTGAAACACAGACTTTACATTACTTATAACTCACCTACTTCACTACCCTCAGCTACCGTAATACATCTCTGCCCTCGCTGGATTTAATAGATTTGCATAATTTTAGTATGTGTGAGTTTTTAGAGCATTTGTATTAAGGGGTCTTTAGGGTCATTGACAAGTTCCTTGAGTTTCCTGCAATTCATATCACACATTATTGTCATTTCCCTTTCCCACACATTCATCTGACTAAATGGTGAAAGCATACCCTCCATTACAATGTAAAGGGACTACCCATTTGCTAAAGGTTTGCTTGTATTTGTGGATGAACATACCACATTACAGGCAATATGGTTGAACTCAATGGAGGTACTTTCACTATGATAAATCATAGCTCTTTAGCATACATTTTATGTATACCAAGCTGGGTGTGTCAGATGGGCTCTCTCTTTAAGAAACAATATGTGCTAATACAGAGGCTTGAAAGTTCAAATAAAAATCCTCAAAATATCAAATTGGGTGAAATGTTAACCAATAGGTGACCAAGGCAGGGAAAAGTTTTCAATGGAATTATAAATTTTAACTATCAGCTGCATTTTCAGCAAAGATTCATCAAGTTTTTTAAGAGGATATATTTTGTCAATAAATGGTGTTGAAAAACAAATGTCTACATGTTCCTGAATTTCAGGAAAAATGCTTAGTATCTATGGCTACATTATTTTTACCAATGCAATGGGAAAGGCAAACTTAAAACTTTGTCTAATGTGCATTTTTCATTCTATTCAAAGTCCTCTATCACTTTCTGTGAAATTATTATAGGTACTAAATTTAATGTAAGTATTATTAGCTTAAACAAGTTAAAAAAAAAAAGATTTACTAGTTACAGAAGCCCAATACTAAAAACATAAGCCTAAAGCCTAGAATGACTCTTTCCTCACAGATCATAACCAATCAAGTAGTTAGGATATTAGTTTCTTCCCAATTTATATTTTACGGGCCCAATAAAGATGTTGACCTACCTACCTAAGTTTAAACCTACGTATTTCTCTATATTAAACCTAACTGTAGTGGTTTAATTTCATTTCACATCCTTACAGGGCATAATAGATGTTGATATCATGTGCATGATAAGAGTTGTAACCTATGTACCTTGCAATTGTAATGAACATATATATGTACAAGTTGTTACCTATGATTTTAAGTTAACTACCAAGACAACTTCTACTTTGTCTAAATATCATCCCTAAATATCATGCCTGGAGTCAAGCAAAATTTAGTGCAAAGGCTATAACATCCGAGATATTTAAGAAATACTGGTTACGTAGTGGAATATTTCCACTTCACAAAGGTCACTATCACTGTTTTTAATAAATGAATACTCATCTCCACAACATGGAATTAGAATGATTTCCATGAAATCAGTTTGCAATATTGTTTCCCCTTAACTAATTATTACAAAAAGTATGGAGGAAATGAATATACATAAGAAAATTGTTATTCTTGATTCCACGGAAATGAATTAAACTTATTGTTTCCCACTTTTGCTGACTTTCTTTTTTTGCAATAAGAACTAACCCTGATTTGACTAAGGTTTTTGACCAATTCCTTCCTCTTAAATGCTACGAATCAGTCTATAAAGACCCCCCTCAGTTAATGATTTGACTCCTTATTCTTCCTTTTATTTATCTCTGTGTTCTTCCATTTCTTTCTCTCATATACATATTTATAATCATCTCATTCACTTACCTATCTTCTAGACTTTTTACAAAAGATTACTTTTAAGATTGATTGGTGGGAGAGACATGGCAATAAGTAAAAGTTCATTGCTATATAATTTTTTATTTAGCAGTAGCTACACACACTCTGATAGAAGTCCAGGCACTTAGTACATGCAAATGCCCCATTTTGTAACCTAATCCCTGTCTGTATCTCTACACAAAATTCCTGACATTCCCTATTGCAGAATTGTAGACTTTATCTTAAAATATCTGTTTCTCTCATTAAAGCTATATCTGAGGCAGGACCAAGGATGATTCTTCTACAGTCCTTACTGACATCCTCACCGGAAGTAAAAATCGAAGGTGAAGAATTTGAAGGAAAGAAAATGAGAAATAATTCTAAAAAGGTAAAAGTATAAATCAAATGCTGAAATGTGGTTTAGATATTATAGCCCTACAGGAAGTGTGATGGGTAGGAAATGGTAGAATTGATAAAAAGAATTTTACAGTACTATACAGTGGACCCAGCCATGGAACTGGATTATATGGAACTGCTTTCATGATTAATACAAGGATAAGAAACAGTTTGATGAATTTTGAGCCATTAGGGGACAGACTATGTAAAATCACCTTGAAAAGAAAATTCCGTAACATCAGCCTTATATCAGCCCTTTCCCCTACTGAAGATAAAACAGAAGAAGAAAAGCAGGACTTTTATGATAAACTGGAAAGAGAATGCCAAAAAATACCAAAATATCAAACAGTTATCATTCTTGGAGATTTTAATGCAAAAATCGGTAAGGAAGACTTCTTAAATTCTGTAGCAGGAAAGTACTCACTGCATGATGTGACAAGTGAAAATGGAATGCTTCTCTGCCAGCTTGCTCTGTCGCTCAACATGATCATAAAGAGCACATACTTTGAACATAAAAATATTCATAAAGGTACCTGGAAAATGCCTGGGACAGGAATTGTGAATCAAATAGATCATGTGCTGGTATCCAGGAGACACTCATCTTCTATATTAGACATAAGGTCTGCATGAGGATCAAATTGTGACTCTGATCACTATCTAGTGAAAGTAAATTTTAGAGAACGACTGGCCCTCTTGTATAAGATCAATAGGTCAAGAGGGGTTAAATGGAATAGTAAAATTTTAGAAGATCCTGTGCAAGCTTTGAGGTACAAAGATGAAATAAGTAGAAAGTTAACTAGGACTGGGGAAGAACTGACAGAGCAATATTCTGTGGAAGATCAATGGACAAGAATTAAACTATCTGTTTTATCAACTGCAAAGGACATAATAGGTAAAGCAAAAATAAAAAAGAATGCAGATTGGTTTGATAATGAGTGTAAATTTGCAATAGAGGAAAAGAATAAGAATAGATACAATATGTTACAAAGGGAGACTAGATTAACAAGAGAGAAGTATAGGGAGAGTAGGAAAGAAGCTGATAAATTACTGAAAAGAAAGAAAAAGGAGTACTTAAAAAATCAGTTGAAGGCTGTAGAAGAACTCAATAATGCTAAAGAAAGTAAAAAGTTTTACCAAGCAGTAAAATACATGACTAAAGGTTATCAACCAAAAGAGTACTCCTATAGAAATAAAAGTGGTCAAGTCATTGGGGAGGAAAATGAGATCCTAGAAAGATGGGCTGAATATTTTAATGACCTGTACAATAAGGAATTAACTACAGGGGTTGAAGAGCATGAACAAAGTCACACACAAGATCAGGAAGTGCTCATTCCAACAATAGAAGAGGTAATTGAAAGTATTGGAAGACAGAGGAATGATGCAGCAGTATATAAAAAAGGTGACAAATATGATTACAAAAACTATAGGGGCATTACATTACTCAATGTAGCATTTAAATTTTCACCAGTCTTCTCCTAAAACGCATAAGCACCTATGCTGAAGACATACTGGAAGAATATCAGTGTGGCTTTAGAACTGGTAGAAGTACCATTGACCAGATATTCTCGGTAAGACAAACAATGGAGAAATGCTATGAATATAATGTTGACTTTCATATACTCTTCATTGACTTCAAACAAGCCTTCGACAGCGTGAACAGGAAAGAGATGATACGTGTGTTGAGAGATTATTATATTCCAAGGAAACTGATTAGACTGGTTCAATTGACATTGCATGAATTACAATGTAAAGCCTTTATTAGGGGTAGAGCAAGTAGAGCATTTGAGATGACCTCGCTGGTAAGACAAGGAGATGCTCTCTCAGCCACATTAACCTGGCCCTACATAACGCAAAGAAAGAATTGAAACTAAGAGGGACCATAGTGCATAAATCCCAGCAAGGATTCGCATATGCAGATGATATACCACTAATTGCATGAAATGTGAATGACCTAAAAGAAATGTCTAACATTTTAGAAAACACTGGTAAAGAAGTGGGGCTGAAGGTTAGAGAAGACAAGACCAAATACTTGAAAATGTCAGCTTCTCAGAACAAGCGGCACCTACAAAACATAATAATTGGGAATAATGAGTTTGAGGGTGTCAAGGAATTTACCTATCTAGGAGTAAGATTTAACAATGAAAATAAGATATCCACGGAGATCAACCAAAGGGTAATGGAAGGTAACAGGGCATACTTTGCAAATGTAACAATCCTCATCTCAATGTTACTATCAAGGAACACAAAAATGAAGATCTATAAAATGCTTATTAGACCCATGGTAACTTATGGAGCTGAAACATGGACATTAACAAATCAGGATGAGGAAACACTGAGAAAATTCTAAAGAAAAATGGTAAGGAGAATCTATGGCCCAATTAAAGAAGGAGAGAGATGGAGAATTAGAATGAACATGGAGATAAATGAATTACCAGAAGGGAAGGACATAGTTAGATTTGCCAAGCCACTGCGGCTGGTGTGGTTGGGGCATGTAGAAAGGATGGAAAATGACAGAATGCCCAAACTGATACTTAATAGCAAGATGGAAAGAGTCAGAAGAAGAGGTAGAACAAGGAAGAGATGGCTAAAAGATGTGGATTATGACTTGAAGGCAATGGGAGTTACTAAATGGAAGGAAAAAGCAAGAACAAGAACTGAATGGAGGCATATCATAGAGGAAGCCAAGGCCCACACCGAGCAGTAAAGCTGCAGATGATGAATGTTGTCACCATAGAAACTAGAGTATAACATCACCCCCTCTAATATATGTGTGAAGCCTGGTGGTTAGGGTGAGGCAGAAGGATGAAATCATTCCATCTCAGAAGAGAAGAGATCTAATGAAATACCCATTTGAGATTAACTTGGAGAAAAATAACTTTGAGACAGTTCCTTCATTTTACATTGCAGATCCACAAAGAAAAAATTTGTAATTAGCCCGACCAAAAGTAATAGTTACACCATTAAGTAATTGTTCCTTGTTTTTGGTCATAAAAAGTAAAACTGTACCTATAAACCAATTGCTGTTTGCAGATCTTAGCCATCTTTCTACTACAAACTGGTTTAATTAGAGTAATGAGTAAGATCAAGCTTATGTTTCCAATTAATGAATGAACTAACCCAAAAATAGAGTAATAAATTGTTATCAATATGATACTGGTAAATGAAAACATAAGTCTGGAAGAGAGCTTAGTATACATATTTTGGCATTCTGTCCTCTAAAGACTGTTGATTGTGGTCCCTAGCAGATTTTCAATATGAGAATTGACCAAAACAGCAATTGTCCATAAAATGTATCATTTTACGATAATTTCAATTTTCATATCTAGCATAATAATTTTTGCTACATAAAAGTGTTCCAAAGCATAAATAACATTGGAATTTTTTATTGTTAAAAGATTTTTCTTTTGTTTGATTTACAATAATAAATGTCCTGTAATTTTGGATTTTAGAAGAAGACTTTAAGACTAGTATTATTTTTAATGAACTTTAAAGGTGAGAATGATAGACCTGCATAATATACTATCTTAACCTAATCCCATAACCTCATAGGATAGACTAATTGGTATCTGCAATTTAGAGAATTATTGTTTCAATAGAGCTGTAATATGCAATGTGGGGAGAACCTTAACTGTTAATGTTCATGTTCAAAGAAATAAATACTGGTCTCAGTAGCTTAGAATGTCCTTGTACTATGTTCTCACCTTGCACCACCTAAACTAGCCCTTGATTCCCACTCTCACTCATGCTAACAATCATTCATATATGCCTATCAACCTCTCATTTGTATTTTTTTTTATTCTTTCAGGATAGTGTTTCTCCACCTGGTTGACAAGTACGTTTATCTACCTGTGCATCAAAGCTCCTGCATATGTCAACTCCCCTATCATTTTGAATGACCATCTACAGTACTGTGTATTTTATCAATAACTACTTGTGTAACATAAAATATGATAAAAAATTCCTAGTATAACAATAAAATGGTGCCTTTGATTTAGAGCTAGATGCTGTTGAAATTATTTACCTTTCAACTTTTTCCTTTGTACAATGAAAAGTTTGCACCAATTATTGGCCAGCACTTTTTCCACAATATTGGATGAGCTATATCAACATCTCCTATTTTTGTTCTCAATTATAATCTCAAATATCTAAATATTGATAAATGACTGCTTCTTGCAATAATTTTAAACTAATGATTACTGTCATAATGGCAATAGATATTATTAACCCATCAGTGGAATTGGTGGATCAGAGTTACATAAAATTATAATGCAACCTAATTGTAAAGGGTCCAGTATACAATCAAAGAAAGGTTAAATGTTGATGCATTTAACGTTAACTTTAAAATATCCCTAATAAACAAATTTGTCTGATACTGCTTCAGAGAAGGAATTAAGTCGTATCAGATATGAAAATGGTGACTCCTTAAGAAGATGAAATTTTAAGGACATGGAGGGACTATTGATAAGGTTTGTACCAAGTTGACAAACTACAAGGGCCTGCAAATTATTAAGTAGCTTTGAGAATGATCTCTGAGCTGAATATGTTGAGGGCATCAGCACTTGTTGGAAAAACAGAAGGGATTACAGGGGTAAAGGGAAAATTTCTCTTTAATTCCTTCAGAGACCCTCACTCATTAGAAGTGATGCAGATCACATATCATCATCAGGAATTTTAAGAAGCAGGTGGAATAAAAGGGATGGTGAATAATGAGGTAGATAATAATGAAGAAATAGAATAGAATGGTATGATAACGATGGTATGGCAACAGAAAAAGACATAAGTACAAGTAATGCTGGCAGTTAAGATAAAGAAATACAAAGCCATGAAATGAAGTGGCTGGAATTGGAGAGATTGAGGAAAGGGATTCATCAAAATAATCTTATTCAATGATTACTGTTAGCATATTTGACACGCCTAATCAGCCCTGAGCCCACCTCACTATCTTTAATCTATCCCATGTTCCTTTTTAATTCACTGCTCATAAGTTGTGGTTCTGCATTGTAACTCTACTATCTGGTCTTGCCCTCCTGGACAACATTGCCCATCCCAGCTCATCTGATTTTAAATGTTAGGTTCAAGTTATACGATGAGGTTTAGCAAAAGAAACCCCTGCATATAAAAATAATTTTCAAATACTGGACTGCCTGGTCTTCTCTCCTTATCCTCCAGATCCTTCCATCAGCCTCCTCTTCATATATGCATTCAGTCTGCAATCTCCAGCCTCCTCTTCATATTTGCCTTCAATCTGCAATCTCCAGCCTCCTCTTCATATTTGCCT
Source organism: Hetaerina titia (assembly GCA_037158775.1). NCBI lineage: Eukaryota > Metazoa > Arthropoda > Insecta > Odonata > Calopterygidae > Hetaerina > Hetaerina titia. Next base: position 45,140,544 of record CM073769.1, on the reverse strand, counting down.
TCAATCTGTAATCTTCAGCCTCCTCTTCATATTTGCCTTCAGTCTGCAATCTTCAGCTTCCTCGTCATATTTTCCTCCAGTCTTCAATCTTCAGCCTCCTCTTCAAATATGCCTTCAATCTGCAATCTTCAGCCTCCTCTTCATATATGCCTTCAGTCTGCAATCTCCAGCTTCCTCTTCATATATGCCTTCAGTCTGCAATCTTCAGTTTCCTCTTCATATATGCCTTCAGTCTGCAATCTTCAGCTTCCTCTTCATGTATGCCTTCGGTCTTCAATCTTCAGCATCCTCTTCATATTTGCCTTCAGTCTTCAATCTCCTCTTCAAATGTACCTATTTTACCATTTTGTTTTAAGTAACTATTCCCCTTTATATTTGCTCAAAATTTCATTTCTAACAGGTCTATCATAACGCAACGACCCAATATATTAAATGTTCTCAGATGCTATATAGCTTGCTTGGATTTTTCAAAGCATCAATCTATGTTAATACATTGGATAAAGCATCTATCTATGTTTAAACATTGGATAAATCATCTATCTATGTTTAAATATTGGGCAAGGACTTTTGCGCATTGCTATTATCACTTGGCTCATGTTAAGAAAATTAAAAGCAAAGTAAAATATGTACAACTCACCCCAGGTGCATCAGCCATCATGCAGTGGGATTCTCAAAACCCATCAAAGTTTCTGTAAAAATGAAATGAAATAATTATTTTTGGGTAGAATAGTTCAAAGTAGATAATAATAGCATCAAGTATTGGAAATAGGGGATTAAAATTACATATTTGGATTGTTATCAATTGTGAATAATATATTCCATCCCAATTCTGTGCCATTTTTGGTGTGTCAGTGGGTACTTTACATAAATGACAGAAACCACAACTTTGTATCAATGAATTGTATCTGTTCTATCTATCACACAATCATTGAGACTATATTGTTTTTATTAGGTAATCTACCGGTTGAGGCAGGTTTTTGGATGGACACAACCACCACATAAATATTTTGTCACTCCAAACAAAACCCAATCCAGCAACCTACTTCATCTCTGTGTACTTCTTTCCTCCCTTCATCCCATCTAACATCCCTATCCTGTTCCTGCCCTTTCCTCGTTTGCCTAACATTCTCCTCTCTATTACCTTCTTCGACATCCCACTGCCGCTCAATAAGCCTTTCATCCATTTTTCCTGCCTCCATAGGATTTCTCTCAACAAACCCCTCTCCTCACCGAGCTCACATTATCAAGATTCAAATGAAGGTAACCAATTGAAATGTTAACCATAGTCTTTAAGAGAGAAAGTAATTTTGGCTGCCGAATAAAATGAAATTATTAAAAACTTTGAGTGGTAACACTTTTTAAATTGTATCATCATTTACAATTTAGGGAATTAAGTGCTACCAAACTTGTCCAATTGTCTACAAATTAAGTTTTGACTGTTTAGTAATGAGCCATTGCTTGAAGCAAATACCTAATCACTAGAATGAAGGAATTTTAATTTGATGGTGACATATGTTCAAGTCATCATGATCTTTTCTTTAAAACACATTGTTTTAAATTACAAGGACCCCCACTTTACCAGAAAAATTTACCTCCGTGTGCGCAGGCTATGACAACTGTGGATACTCCAATAAAATGACAGAAAAAAATAACCTTGCACCTCTCAAGGAGAACATTGTCAATGTTTTTACTAAGTCCTTTTGTATAAATAGTTAAAGCTTTACTGTCATTCAAAAAAATCCATCTTCATCTGAAGCCAATGACAAAATATGAATTTAAGAAATTTAAATGACTGAGTCACTAAAGGATTAGGAAAGTTTTGGTTATGATGTGTGTGCATTTTAATCTACTTATGTGACTTTTTTGAAGAGATTATTTCCTTTAAAAATAATCTTCGAGTTGTGCGATACTTGTGAAGGAGAGTACAGTTCTTATGTCCTTTCTTACTGACTTTCCTTCTCATGAGACCACATGCATGCACAATTTTGTGTTTTTAGGAATTTCAACGCCACTATAAGTCTGTAATGCAGAAATTAAAAAGCCCTAATTTCCTGATCGGTAAAGTACTAAGATGTGGCTACCTAGCACAGGGCCTCGTTTCGTACATTTAAAATACATATCCCTTATATGAGCATAAAAGACAATTTTCAAAGTAATATTACAGTCTCACCTTGCTCAATGGCAAACATACTATTGGACCCTCAGCACAACTAATCTGTGAAAATTGGGGTCAAAAGTTCATCAGATACAAGCATTTGGAAGCCTTCATGTGGGGTGTTAGGAAATTTGAGTTTGATCCTGGTGAACGTCTCATGAAACTTCCATCTTCCTCTGCTGAACACACTTGCCAATACAATATGAACAAAATAACTTATTTTCTTAATCCTTTTCCCCAAAAACTTAGCTTTTGCAATGGAACAGGCATCTCAATAAATATCAATGTTATTTGGTGGTCTACTGTTCAAGGTTGGTTTTGAATGGGCTCATACCAAACACTGCTCCATACAAGCCTCGCTTGACACCCGGAACCTTGCCTCGGAACCCTACACTAAAATAAACATTCAAGGTTTCCATTCATCATTCTTTCTCCTTGTCTTCATTCCATTCAAAATATCTGTTATTTCCTGTCCCTATCCCTACAGTCTAATGTTCTGCTTTCTATTGGTCTTCAAAATTTCCCTTCTATCAGATTTTAACATTTCATCGCATATAGGTTGAGAGTGATGGGTGAAAAGGAATATCCATATCTCACTCCTATTCCTGACAGCCACATTCTATTAAGAGAACAGGCATCTTGTAAACAGGAATTGATATGCTACACAATTTTTTTGTTGATGCATTCTGAAGCCCATCCTGGGACATTATTTTGTAATTTGTACAAGGGGCACTTGTAAGTTGTAAAATAGGGCAAAATAGGCTGTGGGAGCATGCAATGCATGGGTATGGAAGGGTAAAATTGGTGAATTATCCAGGAAGATGAAAACAATTACAAATGTAAAGAAAAGGGGAAAATCTGTGTTAACATCTAGAGATTATTATTATTAGGTAATCTACCGGTTAAGGTAGGTTTTTCGATGGACACAACTATCCAATAACCATTTTGTAACTCCAAACAAATCCCAATCCAGCAACCTAATCTACATCAGGTCCCTCTTCATCTCTGTGTACTTCTTTCCTCCCTTCATCCCATCCAACATCCCTATCCTGTTCCTGCCCTTCCCTCGCTTGCCCAACATTCTCCCCTCTATTACCTTTTTCAACATTCCACTGCCGCTCAATACGCCCTTTATCCATTTTTCCTGCCTCCAAAGGATTTCTCTCAACAAACCCCTCTCCTCACCCACCATCTCCAGTACTTCCTCATTTGTTTTCCTTTCGGTGCATTCCACCTTCTCCATTCTTCTTTACACCCACATTTCAAAAGCCTCCAATCTACGTCTCTCCTCCTATTTCAGTGACCACATTTCCACGCAGTACATAGCTACGCTCCATATCAGAGTTTTTACGAGTCTTGTCTTAACATTCCTACTCAACGTCCCCGTCATCAACACCCTCCTCCTTAAGAAAGCCTCCTTGCCTAGAGCAATTCTTCTCCTTACGTCCCTACCACTTTGACCATATTGGTCCAAAACACTTCTGAGATATGTAAACTGCTCTATCTGCTCTATTTTTCCCCACCCATTTCAATATTTAGCTTAGCCTTTTTCTTTCTGGAAAATGGCAAAACCTTTGTTTAATTAATGTTGATTCTCATCCCATATCTATCGCACTGAATTTCCAATTCACTGAGCAATGATTGCAACCCCATGGCTGACTGAGCAACTAATGCTTGGTCATCAGCAAACCTAACCGATTTTACGAAATCCCCTCCGACTTTCATTTCTACCACCAGCTCTTCCCATGCCTCTTTAATCATTTCCTCCACATATACGTTGAACAGCACCGGTGACAATGGACAACCCTGCCTTACACCTCTTTCTAACACTGCCTATCCGGTCTCTCCGTTCCCGACTCGCACCTGAGCAGTCTGAGACTTGTACAGGTTGCGGATCAGTCTCCTGTCCCTCCAATCCATTCCTATTCTCTGCAATACATGCATTAATTTTTCCCAATTCACTCTATCGAACGCTTTTTCGAAATCTACACAACAGGCAAAAACGTCCTGATCGATTCTATATTCCTCTCGATTAGTGATCTCATTACTGAAATGACATCGCGCGTACCTCTCCCCTTCCTAAACCCAAACTGATCATCCCCTAAGTAATCATTTGCCTTACTCTCTATCCTTTTGTTGATGATCCTGAGAATAACTTTAGCTGCGTGGGATATCAAACTTATTATTCTGTAATCCTCACATGATGTAGCCTTTACCTTTTTCGGAATAGGAACTAACGCCGATCTCACAAAATCTTCCGGCCAGATTCCTTCCTCATAGATACTACGAATCAGTCCATATGGAGTCTTCTTACCACAATGTCCCAAACATTTCAACAGTTCCACAGGAATGTTGTCTACCCACACGGCCTTATTTGCTTTCATCTCCTTTAATGCCCTTTCTATTTCATCGTCGAGTATGCCTGGACCTAAGGTATCTTTATCTACGTCATGTTCCTTTTCTCTGTCTAACAATGTCTTCTCTACCATACAATGTTTCTATATATTCCTTCCATCTTTCTTGGATTTTTTTCTGGCTCAACTATTATCTAACCCCACTTATCTTTAATTGTTAGCACAGATCTTGCCTTCTTACTTCCCGATAATAACTTAATCTTACTGTATAGCGCACCAATTTGACCCTTCCTCTGTAAACTTTCCATATCCTCGAATTTCGCTTTCCACCATTCTTCTTTTGCATTATTTGTGGCCCATGTCACCTTAGTGTTTAACTCTTTGTAATTCATTTTACCTAATTCGGTGTTTAAATTTCCAAATTCTTCTCTCATCCATCTTTGCAATCATCCGTGACCCATGGTTTCCTTATCGTTTTACCGTTAACGGTTCCCATAGTGTATTTTGCGGCTTTTGATGTCTCTTTCTTGATACAAACCCATTTTTCTTCGATAGTATTCAACTCTTTATTCTCATCAATGATTTTCTCTACGGTCTGCTAATACTCCTCATTAATCCATTTAATGCTTCTAAATTCCTTTTTCCTAACCTGCCACCCCTGCCTTATCTTTTTGAAATGGACCTTACATTTCATAACAACTAAATTGTGGTCAGAGTCCGCATCCGCTCCCGGGAAACTGCGATTTTATCACACTGTTCCTAAACCTGTGCCTAACCATAATATAATCTAACTGATACCTTTCTGAGTCACCTGGCATTTTCCATGTTTACCTATGCCTTTTGTGGTGTCTAAAACATGTGTTGGTAATGACTAACCTATGCCTTCTGCAGAACTCAACTGCTTTCTCCCCGCGTTCATTCCTCGTGCCATAGTCCCCCACCTCATCACCATCTCTTCCTTTGCCTACCGTCACATTCCAATCCCCTATCACTAGCCTGTGCTCAACATTGTCCTGTCGTTCCATGTTCCTATTTTAGCTACTTTTGTCTTCTTGTTCGTCTTCTGTGCTAATGCTGTTATTTCTCCCCTGCAAGGGTTTCGTGGGATGACGACCGCGGAAGCCTTGCCTCTCTCGCTGCCGGGGACGACACACGGCCTCTTGGGCCGAGTCCCGTAGTTGCCAGGACTCATATTATCTATAGTGCCCATAATTATATTCTTGGGAATCATAATTGAGGTGGTTTCCCGTTGCCTTCCTCAATAGTGTTTTTAACGTGACACCATCACTTAATGGCCGCCCCACTGGGGTCAAACGCCATTGCAGTCGCCTCACTGAGGAACAGACGCTGCGTGGACTACCTTTCGTCTGGCTCCTAACCTTCAATTTATCTGGCATGGGTGACCCTACCAGGAGCAATTATTATATATTATATCCTATTATATATATTATATATAATAGGAGCCAGCACAGGTCTAGGGGTCATCGGAATGCACCAGCCCTTTCAGCACGAAAAGGTTGTAGTCCTTGGGAGGGGGATCTACATATATGCGAAGGATATTTTTCAAGAGGCAGGAAAGTCGCGATGCCATATTTCAAGTTTTCAGTATTTGAACTCATGGAGAAAGTGAAGAGGCAAGCAAACAAAGAAGAGGTAGGTATGGTGGGGGAGGATTATTGAAAGATATCCAAAGGAGGAAAGAAAGATGGATGAAGAGATGTATTTTGCTTGGCAATGTGAAGTTGAAGACTGTTAAAGAGGGGAACTGTAAAACTGAGGAACTTTAAAACTGGAAATGATTAAGAGGACATTCTAGGGTTGTGCGAGAAGAGATAGAATGATTGTGTGGATTTTTGGCTCAATGATTCAGGAGTAGGTGGTAACCATGCCAGTTCTCCTTATCTTTAATTTGAGGAATCACTTTATATTTCCTTCTGTAGAATTATATATTTCTCTATTTATCTGGTCATCTCAAGATTTGATTAATTATTCACAACCAACGATAATAATAGACAAACCGTCAGCAGACGTCTATGCCGCAACGCGGTGATTTCTCGTACGAAGACAGGGGATGCCTTGGGTCTTTGCTTCTTTTTCTTTCTGCTCGATTAATCTTGCCATTTTTTTATTCATGCCTTGTATAAAAAAGTAACAAAATATCCTATCTTAACTTACTCAATCGACCCAACCGTCAGCATGCACTCTCCGTACTTCAAACCCTTTGGCAGGGCTCTACGGATTCAGTTGCGACACATGCTGACAGCACTGGTAGCAATTAAGGCAGAATATTTAGGCATACGGTCGACACTCGCCACGGTCACTCATGCTCGGTTAATCAATAGCGTAATGGCCACTCGGCTACCGACGCTCCGAACACTCCCAACCACAGCGCATACCTAACAGGACTCGGAATAGTCTGGGATATATATACCTACCACTTTGGCAAGGTTGTGTATGCGGGAATTAACGCTGGCAGTTTTTTAAAACTCAAATTGTTCTTGTAAAATACGCTCTACAGACGTTTCAAAATAATGTGCCAAGCAGCATAGAAAACGACACAGAACCATTATTTCATTCTGCGGTTTGGAATCCGCGATCTCTGGAAAACAATGCTTTAATTTAGCTTTCTTGATTCTTACACTCCGAGCCACGAGCGCCATTGCCCCTTCAGTCATGCCATTTGTCTACGCATGGCAAAATATTTGCAGCGGCGTTTAAATTCCACCGCCAAAGCCCTCCAGTCGACAAAGACCCGCTTTCTCCCACCTCACTCTACGTCCTCCCTCAGCCAACCACGGCATTCCATACCCTCATCACCATCAAGTGTTTTCTTTAGGGCGGGCAATCGTATCCTTAGACATGGGTCACTTATTCCTCCCTATGATAGTCGGCAGCAACATTGACCTGGTTCATTGGTTCATTTACTCCTCCTTTAGTAACTAGGTAACTACGTGTGTATCGAGTCTCAGCTATCCTACCACATCTGATTGTTCAAATTAAATCAGGCACGCTATAACGGGGAACAATATGAGTTCTCAGTGCAATCAACTTTAAACAATTTCTGCCCGAGGCGCAACTGTTGAAGAGCAGTATTTTACCACAATCGAATGGGTCCTCCGATTCTCGGCAATAGGCCTACGCAATGGAATGCAATTTCCTTTGTACTGTCCCTCCTCCATTTAATTGTAAATGGGGTATAATATCGTTGCGTGTTCATTTTAAAGTATTGAAGCATTTTCCATCAATAAATATTTTGTTTCACACATCTTACACAAGCAACACAATAAATGCCTTAATAAATATGACCACTCTGACAAACATTCAAAACATCCGATTTCTTCGGCAGGACAATTCTCGGCAACAGCCCAACGTGCTTTTCGGGGCGTGCTTTTTTATTGGACATTGGATATGGGGTGTAATATATTCTTTTGTTCATTCATAAGTATTGAACACGCCTGTACCGGTGAATGCGTGGTCTAAGGGTCCGTATCACTGCGATGAAGGGTCTGTCTAGTCTGAGCTACGATCAAAGGTTGAAGGGAAGTTTGTTACTCATCTGTACAAGGTCATATCTCTGGGTGGAATTGGGAAGACTCGCCGCGGCAATTAAACTTCACGGGTTCGCCCGAATGCAACAAGTGACGGAGTGATCGAAAGGATGAGTGAGAGGCGCCATTCCCTAAACCACAAGATAGGAGGATTATCGCGGAGGGCAGAGTAATGCAGCAGCTATTAATGAAAAACCAGCAAATTTCACGAAAGGGTAAATCCTGCGAGAGATGACTTTCTCTTTTGGTTCGTTGTATCACTGGTCCAGAGAGAGCAATGTTACAGTGAACTAGGTTTTTCTAGACTTTGAAAAATCTTCTAAATTACGATGATACTCGTTTTAAACTATTGACTGAGTTTGAAAAGTTCTCGGAATGAAATATAAATAAACGACTTAACGCCGTGAAACCTTTTTTTCGATGTAGTCTCCCTGTACATTAATGCACTTGGTCCAGCGATGTTCCAATGTCTTGACACCAACTCGAAAATCTTGAGTTCTTCCGGCCTGCAAAATACATGTCTACTTCTGCAGTTAAATCTTTGTTTGAAGAGAATCTCCATCCATCGAGGAAAATGTTGATCTTGGGGTAGAGATGGAAATCTGATGTAGCCAAATCAGGTGAATAAGACAGGTGTGGCAACAATTTGTATCTTAGTTTTCGTATTTTTGTAGTCACAAAAGTGGACGTGAATGCGTGCATTGTCTTGATGAATGATGACTTTGTTTCAACATGTTTCCATTACTTGGACTGCTGTTTTGTCTTTGGGGTAATTAGTGGACTCAGATATCACCTGTGGTCACAAATCAGCGCATAAATTCTACTTGGTTGCTCTTAAAACGGGTCAAACATTACTCAGAAATGTCCATTCTAATGCTATTGTGATCCTGAGTCGAGAGTCGCAGCAGCACCCATCTAGGAAATAATTTTCTCATATCCAATGCCACTGTTGAAATACCCCGTTCAGGCGACATTCCTACAGTTTCAGCGATTTCTCGCACTTTTAGTCGTCGATCCTCCATAACTATTTTATAAACTTTCGCAATTATTTTTGGGAGAGTGGCACATTTTAGCCGACCACTACGCGGATCATCACCTAAGTTTTCCCGGCTAAACTTAAACTTGTTTGCTCATTTGGCAACAGCAGTAGAATATGTAGGACCAGAGTCCCTCTGAATTTAAAGTAGGCATGTATTGCCTTTGCTATCACACCTTTCTTTACGAAGTATTTAATCACTGCCTCAATCTCATTTTTTTTCAAATCTTCACAAATCACTACCCGGCAACAACAACAGAGAGGTGTCCACACCACAGATCTCTTCCCAGAGCACTGACGCGTTACGTGTTTACTCTTAAAAATTTCCTATTATTACGCGGGAAACTCGTTGCGCTATCGCTGACATCTGGTGGGTCCGAGATTCTCTTTCAAACTAACCTCGAATTTAAAATGCTACAAACCTATGGCATAGATAAAATTGTCCTGGGCTGAATTAAAGACATGCTGAATTGTTGCGTACAAAGGGTAGTCATGGACAATGTTAGTTCTAATACAGTGGAAATCACTTACCTTTACTATTCTTTCTTTAGGGTGACGATATTGACTCGTGGTCAACAGTACGTGAGATAAATCTATTTCTCCACGATGCATTAATTTACAGAGATATGTGTAGTCCTGAGGAATAGAAGTATCTTTAGCAGATGACCTCAGAATTAAATTTCAATTGTGCGAGGCAATGGATTTTTGGAATAAGAGCAGTTCCCTTCGTAACGCCTACTGCATCGGGAATACCGCTGTAGAAAGTGTATATACTATTAAATACTTAGGCGTTATCCTCACTCACGACCTATCCTAGCTGAAGCCTATACGGGGGTGTTGACGAGCTTACAAAAATTTTAAAATTATTTTCTATCGCTACGCTACGCTTTCCGACTACGCCAATGTAATTTACCATGATTTATCAGAGGAATTATCGTTAAAACGTCTGCGTTTGCTCAATTGATGCATTAGATTTATATTTAATCTACAGATATCTGATCATATCACAAACTACATTATTATTATTATTAAGTAATCTACCGGTTAAGGTAGATTTCGGGATAGACACAACTATCAAATAAATATTTTGTAACTCCACACAAAACCCAATCCAGCAACCTACTCTACATCAGGTTCCCTCCACCATCCGGTCCCCTCCACCGGGGCGGCACACTGCCGACAAAACGAAAAAAGGACGACACAAGGCACAAAAGCACGACAAAAGGCCGCTTGGGCCGAGTTCCGCAGTTGCCAGGACTCAATTTTTGTCTTTGCGACCATCATTTTTCATGGGAATAATAAATGAGGTGGTTTCCCATTGCCTTCCTCAATAGTATTTTTATCATGACACCATAACTTAATGGCCACCCCACTGGGGTCCGACGCCTTTGCAGCCGCCTCACTGAGGAACAGACGCTGTGTGGACTCCTAACCTTCGACCTATCTGGCATCGGTGACCCTACCAGGAGCAATTATTATTACCCCGCCAGCACAGCTCTAGGGGTCATCGGAACACACAAACCCTTCCACCACGACTAGGCTGTAGTCCATTGGAGGGAAACTACATTAATAAACTTTTATGGTAAAAGCTTACTGACAGAAGTCAACTTCATGCACTCTCTCTACTTTATATCAAATTCTGAACACAAATACTCCTCACTACTTGTTGGAATATTTCAAAACACAATACCAGGTTCATAAAACAAATGCACGTAGAAATAAAAACCTGCTTATATGTCAGCATCGAACGATCATCTACAATAAATCATTTACTTTTACTGCTTGCCGCGAGTGGAACAAACACAGGTCAGCCTTCACGGAAGCTCTTTTAATTGCATAATTTAGAAGAACCTTACATATGACACTCCTAACATCACAGCAGAATTGCAAGTAAAACACTTTAGAAACTCCGGTCACTACATATTCACACATCAATTAGTCATAAATATCCACACCACATATTAATTTTACTGTTAATATCTCACTTCTGATAATGAATTATAGTTGATTTTTTTAATTGTCATATTTAAATATTTTCGCACATTGCAATCTACTCCTATGAATAGTATTGTAGTGATATTTTTTCTTTCGTTTTGTTAACCATGAGATGAGTTAACAGATGAGATGATTAGAAAGAGAGATGGAGAAGGAAATGGAAGAATGTAAATCAGAGTTAGGTTGAAGGAAAAACAAAGAGTTAAACGATAAATTGAGAAGATTAACAAATAGAGCAAAGGAAGGACGACAGTACGAGAATATAGAAAGTTGGCAGAGGACGGATTATATTGGTGCGCCATACAAGGTCTGTCCAAAAGGTAGTCGGGACTTATTTTTTCCGGTTACGCGGGTGGCGGTGTCTCTGACTGGGTTCGAGGAAGGGGAGTCTCAGGAAGGGCTGGAGGCCGGTGGTAGTTGCCTCCCAGCCTTTGTGGAGAGCTGATTCTTCGTTTGCGAAACCTCTATAACGTGACCTCCTTACGCTCCGCCATTAACCATTCATTGGAATTACGCTACACAATCAAATTTTGCGTGAAACTGGGAAAACCCGGGAAAGAGACTCATGACAAGCTCAAGGGAGCTTATGGTGATAACGCCATGGGTTGATCGGGTGTATTTGAGTGGCAAACGATTTTTCGGGTTGGTAGAGGCGTTGAAGTCGCCGAACGTTCAGAACGCCCCTCGACCTCTAACAGTAACGAAAATCTTGGAAGAATGACGGCTTTGTTAAACAGGGATCTCAGATTAAGAGTTCGCATGGTTTCTGATGAACTTGGCTTTCCTACAAGTAATGTAGAGCGACTTGTGTCCAAAAACATGGACATGAGAAATTTGTATGTCAAGTTCATGCCGAGAGTGTTCCCGGACGAACAAAAGGAAACTCGCACGCGGATCTTCCAAGAGCTTCCCAGACTGCTAAAGTGCGTGTGGAGGATGGATAGTTCGGATGGGCAGTATCAGGAAGATAAGAAAGAGTTAAGGGTTGCCCATTGTTACCTGTGTCGTTCAACGTATACGCGTAGGAAATTATTACAGAAATATGGGAAGAACCGGAGATCATAATGAAAGTCGACAGTGAACACATAAAATCAGTTAGGCTCGCTGATCACCAAACTTTATTTGTCAGTCAGTCTATGGGTTACAAGCATTGCTGAGTGATTTGGAGATTCAGAGCAATACAAATGGGATGGGAGTAAATGTAAATGACGTTAAGGTTATGCGATTTCCCAGAAAGAGACATACCAATTTATACGTTACAATAGGAGAGGGTTGTTATTAAAATGAACGTGCGTTTCAAAAAGATAAGGTAGGGGCGGCGGGTTAGGGAATGGAATGTCGAAGCATTAAATGGATTAGCGAGGAAGGAGAATCAGCAGACTATAGAGAAAATCACGGATGAGGTAAAGAGCTGAGTACTATAGAACAAAAATGGGAATGTATCAAGAAAGTGATATCGAAAGTTACAAAAGACACTACAGGAATAGTTAACGGGAAAAGGATAAGGAAACCATGGGTAACGGATGAGATGATTAGAAAGAGAGATGAGAGGAGAAAATGGAAGAATAAAAACACAGAATTAGGCAGAAGAAAGTACAAAGAGTTAAGTAATAAATTGAGATAGACAACAAATAAAGCTAAAGAATTATGGTCGAAGATGCAGTGGAAGGATATGAAAAGTTTGCAGAGGAAGGATGAAATTGGGGCACTAAACAGCAAGGTTAAATCAATATTAAGAAGTAAGAAGAAAAGATCTGTGCTAACAGTAAGAGATAACTTGGGTAAGAAAATAGTTGGCATAGAAAAGATCTAAGAGAGATGGAAGGAATATACAGAAGAACTGTATGGTAAATAACTTATGCCGACAAGGTTAGATATAGAAAAGGAACGTGGCGTAAAGGAAGATTAGGTCCAGGCATACTCGACGAAGAGATAGAAAAGGCATTAACGGAGATGAACCTACATAAGGCCGTTGGGGTAGATGAGATTCCTGTGGAAATGTTGAAATGTTTAGGAAAATGTGGGAAGAAGACTATCTGAAGTTATTCGTAGTATCTATGAGGAAGGAATATGGCCGGAAGATTTTATGAGATCAGGTTTAGTTCCTATTCCGAAAAAGGTAAAGGCTAGATCATGCAAAGATTACAGAACAATAAGTTTGATATCCCACCCAGCTATAGTTGTTCTCAGGATCATCAACAAAAGGATAGAGAGTAAGGCACATGATTACTTAGGGGATGATCATTTTGGGTTTAGGAAGGGGCGGGGTACGCGTGATGCCATTGCAGTAATGAGATCACTAATCAAGAGGAGCCTAGAATACAATCAGAACGTATTTGCATGTTTCGTAGATTTAGAAAAAGCGTTTAATAGAGTAAATTGGGAAAAACTTATGCGTATATTACAAAAAATAGGAATGGATTGGAGGGACAGGAGACTGATCCGCAACCTGTACATGTCTCAGACTGCTCAGGTGCGAGTGGGGAACGGAGAGTCCGGATGGGCAGTGTTAGGAAGAGGTGTAAGGCAGGGTTGCCCATTGTCACCGAGGCTGTTCAACGTATATGAGGAGGAAATGATTAAAGAGGCATGGGAAGAACTGGAGGTAGGAATGAAAGTCGGAGGGGAATTCGTAAAATCAGTTAGGTTTGCTGATGACCAAGCATTAGTTGCTTAGTCAGCCAAGGGGTTGAAAGCATTGCTGAATGAATTGGAAATTCAGTGCGATAGATATGGGATGAGAGTCAATATTAATACATCAAAGGTAATGCGATTTTCCAGAAAGAAAAAGGCTAACCCAAACATTAAAATAGGAGGGGAGAAAATAGAGCAGGTAGAACAATTCACGTATCTCGGAAGTGTTTTGGATCAACGCGGTCAAAGTAGTAGGGACGTAAGGAGAAGAATTGCGCTAGGCAAGGAGGCTTCCTCAAGAAGGAGGGAGTTGTTGACAGGGACATTGAGTAGGGAGGTTAAGAAAATACTCGTAAAAACTTTGATATGGAGCGTAGCTACAGGGTTCGTCCGGAAAATAAGTGTCTTGACAAATAAGTCTTTTTTGACAAAAGGGGAGTCGTCCACTACGAATTTGTACCTGAACGACAAACTGTAAATGCTGCATTTTACGTCCAACTGCTCGACAGGCTTCGAAAACGAGTCGCCCGCGTCCGGCCAGCGATCAAAAACATCTGGCGGTTGCATCACGGCAATGCGCCGTCTCACACCGCGCTTGTCGTGTCGGACTTCTTGGCCAAGCACGGCGTGGCAACGCTGCCGCACCCGCCCTACAGCCCGGACTTGGCACCACCGGACTTCTTTCTGTTCCCGAAGATAAAGAGGAGTTTGAAAGGAACGCGATACGGGACTTTGGACGCCGTCAAAGAGGCCGTGACGACGTGTGTTCGAGAGGTTCCCGATGATGCCTTCGTTGGAGCGTTCCAGGAATGGGAACGCCGCTGGAACAAGTGTATCGACTCACAAGGGTCCTATTTTGAGGAATATTAGCTTAAGATATGTAAAAGTGTAATACATTTTTTTTCCTGAGCTCAGTACACTTATTTTCCGGAAGAACCCTGTACGTACGGTGAGGAAACGTGGTCGCTGAAGCAGGAGGATGAACGTAGATTTGAGGCTTTTTAAAGTGGGTGTCGAGAAGAATGGAGAAGATGAAATGGACCGAAAAGAAAACAAATGAGGAAGTACTAGAAACGATGGGTGAGGAGAGGGGTTTGTTGAGAGAAATCCTATGTAGTCAGGAAAAATGGATGAAAGACGTATTGAGCGCCAGTGGGATGTTGAAGACAGTGATAGAGAGGAGAATGTTGGGCAAGCGAGGAAAGTGCAGGAACAGGATTGGGAAGCTGGACGGGATGAAGGGATGAAAGAAGTATACAGAGATGAAGAGGGACCTGATGTAGACTAGGTTGCTCGATTGTGTTTCGTTTGGAGTCGCAGGTTAATTATGGAATAGTTGTGTCCATCCAAAAACCTACCTTAACCGGTAAATTGCTTTAAAAAATATAGGAGAGGAAAACTAGAGCAGGTGGAACAGCTTACGTATCTCGGAAGCGCTTTGGACCTAATTGGTCATAGTAGTAGGGTCACAAGGAGAAGAATTGCGTTAGGTGAAGAAGCTTTCATAATGAGGAAAGAATTGATGACAGAGATCTTGGGTAAGGATGCTACGAAATGGCCCGTAAAAACTTTGATATTGAGCGTAGTTTTGTATGGCGCAGATAAAGTTAAATGAAGCAGGATCATGGGCGTAGAATGGAGATTTTTCAAAAGTGGGAATGTTGAATGACAGAGAAGATTTAAGTAGACAGAAAAGAAAAGAAACTCTCCAAAAGATAAACCCGCAAACAAATATTTAAAGTTCAGTGTCTGTAATGGTGCCCTGATGAATATGCACCATGGCAATATCATCGACTTAAAGCCTGAAGGCATGAACAGTGAAATGATGTAAATTACTCTATCAAAAAGAAAAAAATAGTAGCACAGCATCCACTCTGTGTTCCTCCCCCTTTCCTTCCCTTGGCTTATCGCCTTAATTACGCCCATAATTTGAGCGCTGAATTGACAGAGAGTGAATGTTTCGGAATTCATTCTCAATCCCTACTACAATGTGTGCGTACACTATTATTGCCGACAGCAGAGATGACATTTACATTAAATAACCCTCTAAGTGCCAAATCAGATGTAGTTATTTCGATTTTTTTCTTACGTAGAGAGCATTAAATAGAGGTATTGCAAAGAAAGGAAAGTTTATTAACTTAGGCATAAGCCATATTTTAAGAACCTAGTGGAAAACTCAAACGGAACTATTCTTTGGAAGTCAACTTTCAGTGAGTTCAAGTAGAACTGTACTGCTTACGGCATTGCTCATTTTCTTCTGTTTAAATATTCTCTTTCGCTGTACATCTCAGGCACCATTATGCCATTCAACATGTCTAACTGCTAATCATCCCATTCAACCAAGGTAAGACCATAGTTCATCGCTACACCGTTCTCACAAACGTGTGTCCATGATATGATTTCACCCCCTGTTTCACCCTGTACCCTATGGCTTCTCAGACTGAATGAGCTTCTTTTGCACTACGGAATCAAAACACCTCCAGTGGCAACTTTAGAATTATAATACTCTGCAAGAGAATCGAACACTACAAGAGAATTTTCTAAAGAGACTAATACTTTCACATTTAACGCATAAGCAGGTCGCAATAATTAGTGCCCTACAGATTACGTATCAACAACAAAGTAAATAGAAACGCTAAAAAACTAGTGAGTATAGATAATATGGATGAAGTACATGAGAATAATGTGTAGGATTATCTCAAAGTAGGAACCTTTTGGTTCTCTATTCGAATGGTTAAATATCGTAAGATATATAAAATAATTGAAAACTACGACGATTTCAATAATCATAAACCTACTATAATTGATAGTTATCAATAAATTGGGGGCCAATATTAATGTAAACTTCGTAACATCTTGGGGAAACCGGCGGCCCGAGAAAGAGAAAAACAGGATATTCTTTTGGCTTAGTTGCCGTGAATTGATATGCGTAATATCTTTTGTCTTCGACCTGATAAAATTCAGCCACTTACGATGTATGATTAAAAACAGGAAATTCGATCATTGGTCACGACAAAAAAAGGAGCAAAAGTGAGGGTGGAGGGCAAGTTTTTCATTTCACTCACCGACGGTTTTCGGTAGAACCCTTTCCCGCGGACTACTGACTGATGACCTCGGCACAACAGCATGAAGCCTCCTCCTCCTCTTCTGATGAAAGCATGGGAAAAAACGACAAATGAGACCCAATTTGACCAACTAAAAGTTACTCTATCTCACTTATGCTAATTGGTTGACGTTATTCTTAACACAAAAATATTCATTGATTGTTGCAATCTGTGGACATTAGTATAATCATATTTTTAGGGGGATGAAACTCACGTATCGCTTCCAGTGACGATTCCGACCGGTCCTTCATATTCTCCCAACGTTCCGCACGATGCCCATCTGCTGAACCCGAACGGCCAAGTGAATGGTTCCCTCGACACACAGAAGGTGGCGCTGCACTCGTGGATCTGAGGGTCCCTGAGAATGGCATGGATCCGACCGGCGTGAGACAGGTTGCATTTGATGAGAGGAGTGCACAACGAGCATCTGCGCGCGGATGAGAGGAAGTAGTTGTAGGATTTGAGAAAGCGGAGAACAAAAGTTTAGTGGAGGTGGGAGGGGGTTTGGAGGATAAAGAAACTGGCCAGACGTCCCGGGCACAGAGCTTGTATACTCCGTGTCCAGGGTTTGATATCCACTTGAATGAGGCGCGAGTCTGCAGAATACGATGCAAGCTCCTCGTGCAATTTCCTAGTGCGTATGGAGAATCGCTCGGCTATGGTTACTCACCTTTCAACCGTTCGTGCAAATACGATCGCTCGATGGAATTACATTAACGCGAATCTCATCGTATGTACAAGAGGTCTATCAGTACACATTCCAGCGCTTGGACCAGGATTTCACCAATCAATCTCGCCCCCGGTTTTGTTTATTTGGCATTCTAATTAGAATACAGTAGTTGGTACTTGACTGAGCTCATAAAAATAACATATCTGCCATGGTAAAATTGGTTTTTGATGCAATCAAATTCATTTTTTCCGTATTACTCTGAGACACAAATGTAACTCGTGACGGTGTGGACTGGAAGGTAGACCTTTAAGGGTGAAACATGCTAGTGCTATGTTGACCAGGGCGCGTCACCTGTGACACTACATCGAACACGTGACGTGGTTGTAGTGGACTCCTAACAGGATGAATTTTTCGATAGCCGACCTGTCTAGAGAGAATTGAAAATCTTCCTTGACCTCTTAATTAAGATAAAAACGCGATTCTCAGGAATTTGCGTGACATTTGTAAGACTTAGGAATCGCTTATCTACAATTTTATATTAATCATATGTTAAGATATCTTTTTAAATTTGTAAAAAACCATTTTTCAAATAGATTGATTTTTAAAACCAATTGTTTCGGTTTTTGTGGGCTTATAACTTTTAAGAACTTTTAACCAAATAAAAGGTTGAAAATATCTTTACAGATCTATAAGAGAAAGCCAGGGTCCCTCTTGACTCCTCCAGCCTGGATCAGTAAATGGATCTACATACAAACTAAACTTCTACCAAAACTATTCTTCTGCATAACATAATGGTGACAAGAGGCTCTAGAATGAGAAAAGCCACTCTTGGTTTTTTGCTAAATTATGATATTTTTACACTTCTAAAACGTTCTCCATTACGGTATTATTTAATGTTCCTTTCCCTTTTTAATGCTAATTGAAGGCGAATTGGCGCCGGAAAATAGCTGAGCGACGTCTAGAGTTTTGTATAAAATGTATCGGGAACAATTTTTCCCTGACGTGACTGTACGTCGCAGCGCGCTCGCATCGCGCAGGCTCGGTAGTGTGGACAAAATACAATAGAAAATAGGCTTTAGAATGAGATGGGGTTAGTAGCCGTCTATGGTGAGGACGTCAGGGCTGGGGGTCGAACGGTGCCGCGCTGGCGTATCCCAAATATGGTGGGCTGTATGGTCCTGGGCTGAGACTGCCAGCTGGGGACATGACGAACCACCTCTTTAATGATGGCTGCGAGAGGTGGTAGGATGTTTCCCTGCAGGCACAGTGCTTCGGCAGGGATGGATTGTTCGCTGCAGACCATGTCTACGAAGGCAGGATAGTCCGGAAAGGACGGTCGGTCAGATTGACAGCTTATGGAACGTAACTCCAGGTCACCACATATGACAGATTCTTTATTTAACAAGTCCGAATACGGTTGTATAGACGCAGCATCTGCGAACAGGATGCCTCTACCGCGCAGCAGCGTGGCTAACACAGCTTGGTTGTCAACGAAAATAGTAATATTGGCATGGCCAGGGATAAAGTTGATAAAATATAAAAGTCTCGTAGGGCCGCCATTGCTTCGACTTGAAAGGATAAGCTGTTGGGTGTCAAAACTTTCGACGTACTCCAGGTTCAACTCGGGAGACATGAGGGCCTACGTAAATGGAATAGTGAAGCGAAAATCCACTATAAGCGGATGGCATTGGAATATTTCATCGTCTCATAATCTCTAAATCTATTCAAAATAGTGCTGGTATATTTGGGCGACATGAAACATGGGAAGCAGAATATATATTGCTACAGTGCCTCAAAATTCTTCAAAGTACATCCCTGAGCGTCGACACACTCTTGCCAGCGGTTTTTCCACGACTTGAAGGCTCCCCGGTAGGCGCATGCACCGAGCCACTCGTCAGGGGTCCACTTAAAACACCATCTAGCCTGAACGAACGCTCGCAGGCGATTGGCGCTTGAGGCGTGTTGACGGTTAAAACCCCCACTTTCGTGTCTGCGCGGTGCAACTTATAGTCACGTCAGGAAAATATTTTTCGCGATACTTTTTATCCAAACCATGTATAACGTGTGTCATACTCCCTGATACTTGTGTATTCTGAATATTAATTCTGAAATCGGTGGTAAGAGGAATGCCATTTCCAAATTGCATCTAAGCCTAAAAATATTCCATTTGAATGAACCATTTGCATTGAATGAGGCAGAAATAATTTTGATTAAAATATTTTAATTAAGTCTATTGAATGAATTATATTCTCATGAGAATGCATGCATGAATTCATGGCATAAAATATAATAATTTTAAAATTGAAGTAACAGCATGACGGTGATGCCAATTACATGGCCATGTTACTCTACTCCATGGTTGTTTTAGCATTTGAATGCACTTTACAATATATAACCATAAACACAGTAATCAACCCGAAGGTCGGTTTAGTAGGTGATGGTAGAGCTCACCCATGTACCAAGCCCGACGGCGTGTGAATAATCACACATCAGGGTAGGGGGGCCAGTTCCTTTCCCTGTGCCGATTATGGTTTCCCAGGAAGATCTGGTACCCGAAAAATCAACTAGCTTGGGTGGCGCTGCAGGTGCCCAGAGTGCCTCGCCCGGGAACCGAACCCGGGACCCTCCGGTCAGTAGTCCAACGCTCTACCCACTGGACCACCGCGAACTTTACAACATATATATATATATATATATAGAGTTCTGTTCCTAATTCCTCTTGAGAAAGGTGGTTGGACCACCGAAAATTCGAGAACCAGTGAGTTTTTCCTCTTTTGTGTTTTGGTTTCTGTGTTTGTTATGACTATCAGTGAATATATATATATATATATATATATATATATATATATATATATATATATATATATATATATATGTGTGTGTATATTAGTACAAGATAAAGTTTTGTTTAAAATGAATTGCTGTTTTCTCATACTTACATTCAAACAATGTACATTCTTAATTGTTATTGTGCTAAATTATGCAAACTATGACGAAAACAGTATTTACAGTTCTAAAGTCATGTTTGCTGAGATAATACAGGTGATATTTATGTTATTACTATTATATGAAATATACTGGTTAAAGTAGGTTTTTGGATGCACACAAGGTACCAAATGGTAGAGTGAATCGTCTCGGTTAAGAAAACACAACCTGAAAATTAAAATTACCACCAACCACTCTTATTTTTGTAATACTTCCTTCCTCCCTTTATTCCACTGACATCCTTTTCCAAACCCCTCCCTGTTTGCCCAATATCTCCCCTCTCCGGTCATTATCTAGCTACATTCAGTTGATCACAATAACTATTATATCTCCCCAAAAAAATAGAGCCAGTAGAACAGTTTTCATATCTCGGAAGTCTTTTGGACCAATATGGTCAAAGTGGTAGGGACGTAAGGAGAAGAATTGCGCTAGGCAAGGAGGCTTTCTCAAGGAGGAGGGAGTTGATGACGGGGACGTTGAGTAAGGAGGTTAAGAAAATACTCGTAAAAACTCTGATATGGGGCGTAGCTATGTACGGCGCGGAAACGTGGTCACTGAAGCAGGAGGATAGACGTAGATTGGAGACTTTTGAAATGTGGGTGTGGAGAAGAATGGAGAAGGTGAAATGGACCAAAAGGAAAACAAATGAGGAAGTACTAGGGATGATGGATGCGGAGAGGGGGTTGTTGAGAGATGTCCTACGGAGGCAAGAAATATGGATGAAAGGCGTATTGAGCCGTGGTGGAATGTTGAAGAAGGTAATAGAGGGGAGAATGTTATGCAAACGAGGAAAGAGCAGGAACAGGATAGGGATGTTGGACGGGCTGAAGGGAGGAAAGAAGTACACAGAGATGAAGAGGGAGTTGATGTAGAGTAAGGTGCTGGATTGGGTTTTGTTAGGAGTTACAAAATATTTATTTGATAGTTGTGTCCATCCAAAAACCTACCTTAACCGGTAGATTACCTAATAAAATCTCCCCAAAATGACATTATGAGGAATGAAGTTGTCCCAATTGGCTAACAAACATTGCATTGCCTGAAAATACAATGCCTGGAGGTCTTTTTGAATTTTTCAAATTTCACTTTCACCTTCCAGCAGAGAACACATCACCTGTCCTCAAGAAGCACTCCCTGCGAGCAAGACTTCTAGTTAGCTAGCAAGGTCATGGTCATTTAGACTATGAGAAAGTGGAACCAATAATAACAGAATGTAACTTAAACCTTAATGGTTAAAAATAGGGATAGAAATTACTCAATACTTCAATAATTCAGACATTCACAATGCAGGGATTTGTTCAGTTAAAAAATGAAAAAAAGATGAATGATATTTCAAGTTCTAAAAACGTACTTAAGTGTGATATGAAAGATAATGTACAGAACGTAGAATTTATGGATACCATGGAATCTCCATCCAATGAGAACTTTGTCACATTAATTTATTATTTTAAACTTTGACCATTCAGTTTATGGTGCATTTCTATCTGAAATATTAATTATTCTTTCTCACTTAACAATTCAATTATGACCAAGGTAAACTTATTAAAACTTTTTTCTCAAAGTTGTATACACCTTTTACAAATTAATATAAAAATTGCTTGTATCAGATGTATAAGGGGATTAAGATACTCCCAAAGCACGAAAAAAATCATCTAAGGAATATCTGATTGATTTATTCAGCATATTGAGAAAAGGAAGTAAAAGAAAAGTCCAGCCCGGGTAGTAAAAAAAGGGGAAGTGCAATGGACAGTACCTCTCTGGGTGGAAAAAAGGGAAAAGACCAGCAAATTTTATTTCCTTCATATGCTTATGTGCATATGTACCTAAATACTTAACAGTATTATTAGAAGTTTGAAAATAGTACACAGTAATAAATAAATTACTGCGAATAAATTTCAGTACATTGAAAAATATTTTAATTTTCACATTCTCTTCGCACAAGCAATATCAGGATTTTTTTTGGCATCAATTGATTTACTCTGGATGTTAATTCTGAAATCAGTGGAAAGAGGAATGCCATTTCCAAATTAAATTATTCTTAAGTATCATCAAATCCAATTTGAATTAAATATGGATATTGAGTGAGGTAGAAATATGTTGATTAAATATTGAAATTCATTCTTTTACATAAATTTTATTTTCAGGAATGCATATAAATTAAAAATAATTGCTGTATCTTCAAGCGGAACGAGCTGCATTGAAAAGAGGAGAAATGAATAAAAGTAGAAATATTCAGGCAGCATTCCAACTCCATCTCATTGTTAATTTGGAAAGGTAAAAAAAATGTTGTCATAATCACCTGCATTTCACGGGGATGAAATGGAAATCGAAGGAGAAAATTAAGAGAAAAATGTGAACACAAATATGCTTCAGATTACATTAATGGCATTGGCAAGTTAGATCTATAGGATAAGGTATTAATAACTTATTTGATTGAAAGAAAATTCAAAACAAGATGTAAGTGGTGATGTAAAAAGGATTATTAAATATGGTAGTAATAAATTCCATGATGAACCAGTCAAACACTGGAAGGAAAGTGGATCTCCTTTTCTTCCAAATTCAATTGGTGGGAGAACTTTATGAAAAGTATACAAAAGTGGGTTAGTATCAGCAAACAGAAACATGAATGGCATAAAACATGACATGTGTAAAATTTAAACAGCAAATGAAGGTGGTGCCAATTATGTTCCACTGTTGCTCAGCTTCATGCCTGCTTTAGCATTTGAATAGACTTTAAAATTGATATTAGTACAAGGCAAGATTTTGTTCCAACCAAATTGCAATTTTTGAAAACTACATTCAAACAATATATTACCACCATAGCTATTATGCTAAATTATATGCACAAAAGAAGAAAACAGCATTTAAAGTTCCAAAGTCATGTGTGCTGAGTTTTTTCAGGTAATACATGTATATTCATAGTGAAATGGATATAAATGTATTACATCCAATACACATCTATTACCTTTGTAATTCCACACTGATTGTGTGAGGAGTTACAAGTGACTTATTTCATTTCAATATGTTACATAACCACAGTTATGCTGGAGACAACAAATTTTAATATATGTATGTATATATGGCAATAGATTTTAGGAAAAGGGGTAGGAACACATATAAATGATGAACACAGGAGAGGTGGGGAAGGCGGAATCAAGCAGATCACCAGCACAGAAATATTTCCTTTACCGGAACTTGAACACTGGGTCTTTCAACTTGCCAGGCTGATGCTCTAACCACTTGAGCCAAATAATCTAACACCATTTCTTGGCTAAAGAATTGGGGCACTCGGATGCTTAAAAGATCGTAGATCTCCATGTAAATTATGTTTCATCAACAGCAAACCTAATGAATTTTATGAATTACCAACTGACTTTCTTTTCCATCTCCAGTTCTTCCCATTCCCCTTTTACTATTTTCATCACATATATGTTAGAACAGCAATAGTGATAATGTATACCCCTGCCTCACTCCTTTTCCTAGCCCTTCCCATCAGGACTCCCTATCCACTACTCATGCCTGAACTCTGAGACATGTAAAGGTTGGGGATAAGTCTCTTATCCCTCCAATCTTCTCCTATATTCTGCTATACATGATTTAATTCTGACAAAATTAACCCTATTAAATGTCTTTTTAAAATTAAAGAAACCAACAAATACATCCTGACGTTCCTCCCTATTATACTCCCTTAGCTTCCCTATATATTATCATACATAATATCATATTTTGGTAGACAATCTGTTGATTTGGCTATACCTAATACTGCCTGTGCACTGGTCCAGTAGCATTGTGTGCATATGCTTGATCTGTAGACCAACCAGACAAATCACCAATCAATGAAAGAAAAAGTTAGAGGAACTATTTAGCAAAATTCATCAAATTTAAATGGTTGATAGTGAAACCATCTTCCTCTAGTCATCTTCCCAACTACCAGTGTTCCACATTTTGGGTTTTAACAGTAAAAATGAAATGTTACAACCATTATATTTATTTTTTGCGGACAAAATTAACTAATTAATATCTATTATACTGTATTAAACTGTCTCATGTCGGACAGAGCCATACTGTTTTAATAACTTTTGATAAGATTACTAGAGGATTCATCCTGAAACTAAATACAGTGGGTTTTAAAAGCATATAAGATCCTAAAAGATGTATCAGGGGGATTATGCTATTGGGTCACATGACCTTTGAATGTCTGGGTTAGGACAGTTCTGAAAAGTTGCCAGAAGTTTAAATCCATACTTGTGGAGAATTCTTAAACTCTCCATGCTATTCTGGTATAGGAATCATAACCAACATCTCCAGATCCTATGTAACACTGGATTACTCCCCCATTAATTAGGAACAAGTATACCATAGGAAAACTACTTAAACTTCGATAAAGGTAGCTTTAATTTTTTTTCTTTTGATGAGGAGTCACTTGAGGGGAAGATTCACACTGTCATGTAATAATACTAGTGCTGTTCTTTGCAATGGGTCTATTACTTTATTTTTTCTTGCTTCTCTTTCATTTCCAACCTCAAGAAATTGAAATGAGCACCAACAATTATGCTATGCTGAGTCTCTATTAACAAATCCACTTCTCACCAAGTACCAGACAGTGTTTGCCAATGTGTTCCAATTGCCAAAGCTCAATTCCCTTAGCTCTAATGATCCCAAAATAAATTTCAATTTCAGTAGGCTAGAAGCAGATGACATATTGAAAAGTGTGTTGCCATTTAGTGCCTGAAGAAGCTCAGAACACACTGCATTGTCTAGCAAGCCTTGATGGATAGCAATCAAACTGTCTACCCCATAAAATATAGTGAAATAAGCCTCCCTGTATGCTAAATTCACTATTACTATCAATCAACACACTTTTCCTCTTATTTATTGCAAGAAGTTTGGCTGAATTATGAATGTTGATACAGCAGTACAACAGTGAATTTGTCTTTGTGGAACCTAGTATTGCTAGGTTGAGGCTATGATTTAGACAATGCACGTCTATACAAGGCTTGGAGATGCAATTCTTTGATTCTCATTTGAACTCCCGACCGAGCTCTATTCATATTACAAACAACATCATAATACTGCCTGTTGAGGTTCTCAAAAGTTAACCCTTAACTGGTCAAAAGATTTCCTTGATTAGTGGTCAGAGAGTCACTAATTGTGCTGGCTGAACTTGGTATCCAAGGGAGAACTAATGGATACAGGACTCTTCAAAAGTTGCACGTCCTTTCTTTAAACTTTTAAAACCTAAAGAATGTATGCTCTTGCCAAGGCTGATGTAGCTGATTCGCTTCTTGCTGTCATGCATTCAAAACAGACAACTTCTATTTCAATGCACCAATTTCTGAGCGTAAAAATCACTCAATTAGATACGAACGCGGATCCCTCGATATCCGGCCGAGTGGTTGAGCCAGTTAAGCTACCGAGGCGTCCTCTTAAACTCGAGAAGTTTGGGAGTTTTAGAGGAACAAGATGTTGTGACGAAATACCGGACATACAATGTCAAAGGCATTCGTAGTCGTGCGCGACGCGCCACAGTCGACGAGGTTCAAGCCAATTTGAAACACTTTAGGCTGTTTATACCTTCGACAAATTTCAAGAAACTGCGGGCGATGCCGCAACAGTAACTTTTAACGGAGTTATCCGCTACATGTGCATTACAATGCAACAGTTTCAGAGCATAAAAATCATTCGCCTTGACCGGGATCCCGGTCAAGGCGAATGGAGAAAGCGAAGTAGCATGCAAACAAAGAAGAGGTAGGTATGGTGGGGGAGGATTATTCGAAGAAATCCAAATGAGGAAAGAAAGATGGATGCAGAGATGCATTTTTCTTGGCAATGTGAAGTTGAAGACTGTTAGTACATGCCTGTACATGTCTTCGTTATAACGTGTCAGTACATGTCTTCCAAACTACGAGTATCATCGTAGTTTCGAAGATTTTTCAAAGTCTAGAAAAACCTAGTTCACTGGAACATTGCTCTCTCTGGACCAATGATACAACGAATCAAAAGAGAAAGTTATCTCTCGCAGGATTTACCCTTTCGTGAAATGTGCTGGTTTTTAATTAATAGCTGCTGCATCGCTCTGCCCTCCGGGATAACCCTCCAATCTTGCGGTTTAGGGAATGGCGCCTCCCACTCACCCTTTCGATCACTCCGTCACTTGTTGCATTCGGGCGAACCAGTGAAGTCAAATGGTCTTCCCAATTCCACCCAGAGATATGTCCTTCTACGGAAGGGTAACAACCTTCCCTTCATCCTTTGATCTGAGCTCAGACACGATACCCTTCATCGCAGTGATACGGACCCTTAGAGCCACGCATTCACCGGTACAGGCGTGTTCAACACTTTTCAATGAACATAAGAATATAGTATACCCCATATCCAATTATAAAAAAGCACGTTGGGCTGTTGCCGAGAATTGTCTTGCCGAAGAAATCGGATATTTTGAATGTTTGCCAGAGTGGTCACATTTATTAAGGCATTTATTGTGTTGCTTGTGTAAGATGTGTAAAACAAAATAATTATTGGTAGAAAATGCTTGAATACTTTTAAATGAACACAATCATATTATGCCGCATTTACAATTAAATGGAGGAGGGACACTAAAAAGGAAATTGCAGTCCAGTGCATAGGTCTATTGCCGAGAATCAGAGGACCCATTCTCTTGGACTAGGCGGTGTCATGAGTACGTGTAGCCATTGCGACCAATAATTTGGTCCCAATGGCTGCACGTACTCATGATACCTAGTGAATTACTTCTGATATGTAACTTTCAACTCCTACAAATAACATAGCCCGACAATAATAATTTCAGTTTATTAAAGTCAAAATCAACTTTTAAGTTCATCCCAAAGCTAATTTACAAAAATATTTTCACTCCCACGAAATCTCGTCACCAATATTTCCCCACTTTTCCAAGAAACAAATAAACATTGTAGATTTCGGTAAACCGTCAGACTTCAACGAATAAGTCAGAGTTGCCTTGATAATGCCAGTTCTGTCTTTTTCTCTTCCTTTGTCTCGCACTGGTACCAACCAAAAATTATTCTTTCGTCAAACGAATAAACGTTTAAAGAAACAAGTTATTATTAGTGTTTATCTAATAGAGGGGTTCGTATTGCATAAAAAATGGACAAAAATAGAATAACGAGTTAATGGTGACTCGCAAATTTTAGTATTTAACTCATAGCAACAACGTTGACCGCATTACCTAAGTCTCTAAACACTCTATTGCCTGAGAAATTAGCATAAACTATTGTTGTTAGGCGCGATATGCAATTCAATGCATGTCAAATACCACGGATTATAATAATTCATTACTTAGCAAATGCGGTGATGACAACCTGAAATAGTTTTCATGAGTGTTTGTTTGTAAGACCGCTTAGAGGTTCCTCTCTGCTCCGATAGAGCTCCGGTTTCCTGATTGGACGCATTCAGTCGGGAAGCATTGCTCGCAGAGATAAACAGGCTTCGCTCGTCGCACGATTTCCACAGGAGCCAACGCTGGTGGTGTGGTGAAAAAAAAGTATCTTCAACTGTAACAGCGCTTCAGAATTTACTCAACGAGGGCTACTCCAAGCACTCATCATGGAGGCGATATTACTCTACCTCTGGTGGTTTTTAATTTTTTCTGACATCTTATGTAAGTATTCTTTATTCCATATTTAGTGCTAGATCAATTATCGACTTAGCAAGTACGATAAAAATACGCGATGAACTATAATCCGCCGTTTTCCTCAATTCCGTAATTTTCACCGTCCGTGTTAATGCTCTTCAGTTTACAATTGATCATACTTTTAATATTCTTCTCCAACTAAAATCTTTTCTAATTTACTTAGTATGTAAGAGTTCAGCGATCAAGGTTACACAATAATGTAGTTTAAAAGAAAGCTAGTGTACGCGAAATTAAAATGCTCACTTGCAAGAGACAGTTTTGTTCCTATATTCGTGTTACAACTTTTCCTTACTCGAAATGTTTCTTTTTTTAAATATTCAATAGAGGCACAAGCAGACATCTAAGAGCCGGTCTAGCCTTTGAGGCGATTAAGTGTTGTATACAAACGGGTTTGAATATCTTTCAAGCTACTGCGTGTAGTTAAGATATTGGGAAAGTGATTAAGAGCTAGTTGTCCAGTTCCCTTTGATCTTCAGGGCCTAAAGACTTCGAATCCCGATGGAATGTGAACGTGAATGTCTGTGGAATGTGAAAAAAATGTGAATGTATTGAAATAGTATTAATAGCTCGATTTGTATATCAGCTTCCGTCAACTTCTTTCATGCTCCAGGTAATTAGGTGCATTTGCTTGGTATAGCATAAACTGAATGCTATCTCGGCGATTTGAATGTTTGCAATGGTCGCGCTATCTTCCCTCACTATAGGAACAGACATTCGGTTTTTAGACGATATAAACAGAGTTTTTTTTAGAAATGAAAGCAGGTTATATGCGGGCATTAATCTGATACAATCCCGAGATAGAGGCCATAAGCTACAACGTAAGTTAGTAAATGATATATTAGTTTTGCGGCTACTGTCAGTTCAGCATTGATGCATTACAGTCCCAAATAACAGCCGAGTTGTATGTTTTGTGGCAGTATTATGAAAATAAAGTTCTCGATGGTAAATATTTACGTAAGTGAGAGAAAATAAGATCGGGGGAAATAATTTTCGCATTTACGCAGAATTTTGGAAGGAAACATGCAACGAGGTAAATAGGAAGGCATTGCATAAGCAAAAGTGGGATTTAACGAAAGGAAGAATCTGATTTCCGGTAGGCGGAGCAGAGATAAGAAAAGCAGGAGCAAAAGAAAAATAAAGCGCGCGTTAATAGGTATAAATGGGATGTGCGTACTATGGAAACTTTTGATATGTAGAAACGAAAGATGATGTGAAAAGAAACTGAATAGCGAGGAAAGCGAATGAAGAAATCGTAGCAAGGGTGGGGAAAGAAGAGGAGGTTCACGAGGGAAATTTTAATTAGTGATAGAAGATAGTTTACGGAAGTTATGAAAGTTATAGGAACTTTTTTATTGCATACATACATGGTACAACGCAGGCTACCGCTAGGCTGGATAGCAGGGGGTAATTATACACCATAATACTTATGACACAAATACTTTTCCCCCCAAACGCGGTCGGACAACATTATTCTGATCCCTTATTTATCGTGGGAAAAACGGCATTGTATTTATAAATCTGTTCTGCACATAAAATGTCCAATTTAATTTACATGATCTCCCTAACCGTAGTAATATGAGGCGCATAATACATTTTCAATATAATGACGAAAGGTGTTGTTTACGAATATTGGGCCTATTGGTCAAGCGGCGGGAAATTGAAGATCGAAGAGCGTTGGGAGAGGGAAGAGAATAGGCAATCTGAGGTTCGTTTCTCTAGTTAATTCACAAGTCCTCGTAGTTCACTTAAGCAAAGCCTTACGGTAATAAAAACTCCGCTTGAGCACTTCAATGATTTTCACGATATATAGTAGAACGGTTTTGTATTACTCCACGTAACATTAACTGTTGTTTTCAGACGGTTTTTGAATTGACTAGTAGCTTTGAGATCTGGGCCTCTGAACCTCTTGAAGGGAGATGAAAGCTATGAGGAGCTGAAAAGCGCAAGAGTTCATGAAGACTTATTAGTGTTAATAGTGTGCGTAATGATTCTCAAGTCCGTAAATATTAGCAATAATTTTTCACCTCTTAATTTGCTCTACGAACCATCTCGATTGATTGCGTCGCCTTTATCTGGTAAATTTCCTGAAAGTATATAACCTTTACGTATTTCCTGTATAACCAGAGGACGTCAGGTTGCTTAACTGGGTAAAGCACTCGGCCGGATATCGAGGGATCCGGGTTCCCGGTAAAGGCGAATGATTTTTACACTGAAATGGTTGGATTATAATAATGCGCACTCAGCGGATCACTCCGTTAAAAGTTACTGGCACATCTCCCGCAGTTTCTTGGAATTTATAACATACCTTAATGCTGTCAGGCCATTAATTTATCTATATTTGTACTCATGTTTGAAGAAGTAAGATTTGTATCAACTGATTCTACGAATCTCACTAACTGCTAGCTTTTATAAACATGCTGCATTGTCTAAAGATTCGCGGAAGCAAACAACGCCCTTGTTTTCCGAAGACGAACATTAATATTATTGTATCACCGAGACGAAAATTAACTCTATTTCCAATAACTCTTGATTCCCTCATCTCTTTTCATTGCGATTCCCGGTTGAAATAAGGAATGTCCTTCTTATCATTGTCATGATTTTGACACGTGTCCTTGATTCGACTGTTAATAAGTAGCATTAGTTTTATTCGGTACCTTGCGAGTCACCACTAGGGTGTGTGGCAGGGGGTGATTACACGCCAGACTCCCTTGGCCCAAAACACCTTTCCCTTCAAGGGCGGTCGGACAAACGCTTTTTTATTCTGGTCCCTCCTGATCCTTAGACAACGCTAGTGCGACACTTAGCAATTAGCATTTAACTTAAAATAGTGCGTGCTGATGAATTTTTGGCAAGAGGGTAACTCCATCCCGAACGTCTACGCACTACCGGGAACACCGAAATGGAATGTGTAGACTTGATTAAATACTTAGGAGTTGCCGGCACTCTAGTACAGATATTCATTCTTTCCCAGAACAATCAGAAATCATAATAACAAGAAACCGAAGTCACTTTAGAAACATATAAAAAAAATAATTTACGAGTCGGAACAAAATTAAAAATTGCAAAGATGTTAGGTGTATCTGTAGATGTATGTGTATGTTAGTTGGTAGTTTGTTGTTTGCATGTGTGTTTGTGTTTTAAGGGTTTTTGTATGAATGTATACAATGAATAATATATGGTAGCACTTTTCCACTTGATAAGATTTAATTTACTACCTAGTTACCTAGGTCCTGGTTACCTGATGATGACGTAATACATTGAAACCCGTCGTAAAATAAATTCTATCAAGTGGAAAAGTGCTACCATCTATTATTCATTATGTTCGACTTCCACCACATCACGCCTGAAGCTATTCAATTTGTAATGTATACAATGTTTTGTTTGTGGCTTTTGCATGCGTTTTTTTCCTTTAATTACGGGTGGTGCCCTAATACCCCCCGCCACACGCCCTTGCGGTGGCTTGCGGGGTATTAAATAGATGTAGTACAACGGCAGGTGAGATCATGTCAATACGATTAGGGAGATTGTGTAAAACAGATTTAAAAAGTAATTTTTCCCACAAACGATAAGGGATCAGAATAAAATAGCCTTTGTCCGACCGCGCTACGAGGGAAAGGTATTTTGGGTCAAGGGTAATCTGATGTGATCCCCTCACCCCCCGCCACACATTTTAGCGGTGGCTTTTAGGATGTATAGATAGGCAGTTGTAGAGAATTACAGGTGTAGACAGGACGCTATCTGAGACACACTTCTCTACGCTCACAAGAGAAGATGTAGGTAACAATAAGGTCAACAACTAAAGCTAGTGTAAAATGGTTTATTAAGATTGACTGTACATCATGATGCAAACATGGTACCCTAAAGTTCACCGCTGTGGTGTGTGGCAGGGGGTGAATGCAAATGAAACTACTTTTGACACAAAATAGTTTTCTCCCCTGGCGCGATCAGATAACGTTAACCTGACCCCATATCTTTCGTGAGAACAAAATTTATGCAAGAGATTTAACATTTAATTTAACTTTCGCTCCGTGTGTGATTCCCAACCTTCCTCTAACAATTTTGATACGCTAGTCAAGTTGTCATAAAGAAGTTTCATAAATCTAGTTCCTCTACGCTTCACGCGATCCAATTCGACAATTTGTACAACTTCATGAGGATCCCACATACAAGTAGCATATTCTAAATGAGGTCAAACCAGCGAAAGGTAACTATTCTCTTTGACATTTTAATCACATTTACCCAATACTCTTCTAACAAATCCTAATTTTTGCTAGCTTGCCCACATACTATTCCCCGCATAACGTGTTGCACCAAAGAGAGGTCGCGAGTGAGGGTAACTCCTAATTATTTAATCGGTGTTCCCGATGCAAGAGGCGTTCGGGATGGAATTACCCTCTCGTAAAAAATTCATCACTACGTACTTTTTTAAGTTTAATTCTTATTGCCATGTATTGCCCTAGCGTTGTATAGCCGTTGGGTTGTCTGCCAACCCTGTTTTATCCTCAGAATTAGGATATCTCTGCAAACCATCACATCGTCAGGAAATAATACACATAAAAATAAATAAAATATAATCAGAATAAAAGGAATCGAGGTCCGATTACACTTCCCTGGGTGATTTTCCTTGGTTGCACACCTGAAGTGATTTTTACTGCATTTGAGCCAACTCCTTCTATAACTACTCTTTGTACCCGACCATGAAAAAAGTCTTTAATCCAGCCCAGGGTATTTTTATCTATGCCATAAGCTTCTAACTCTGTGAATAATTTTCCATTGGGTACTTTTTCGAAAGCTCTTTTAAAATCTAGAAACATCGCGTCCACTGGAACACTCTTTCCCAAACTAAGGATATCATGAACAAAAAGAACAAGTTATGTCTCCTTGAATTTATCCTTTCGAAAACCGAAAACCTTTCAGTTTTATCAATAATTCTTGACTATCGAAGCCATTATCGAACTGATGATTGTATGTTCCATGAACTTGTCTCATAAGGGAAATAGGTCTGCGTCGGGTTCGAATCCTCCTTGCCTCCCTTTTAAAATATATGCGTTACACAAGCCGTTTTCCAGTCACTGAGAACCTCGTGATCTACTAGGGACATCTTAATGATGATTTCTAGATACGGCGTAATTTTCGACGCTAGTTCCTTTCATACACCAGTTGGTATTTGATCGTGCCCGAAGGATTTTTTAGGAGCAATAATTTTCAGCACAAGATCTATTCCATCATATGAAATGTCAATTTTGGGCATCGGAAACGATTAGTTAAGCTATCGGAAACAGTGAAAACGCTTTGAAAGAGAGAATTGAAGAAGTTGGCATTTTCCAAACCCCTCGTCATTCTTTATCCTTTTACGTTGTTGAGTGAATTAACTGTTGACTGAGCCTCTCTGACATAGGACCGAAATTCTTTTGAATTCTCGTGGAAATGTTCAGCCAATCTTTTTCTTTTGAACCCACATGACACTGTACGAAATTCCTTCTTTGGCATTTGCCCTAGATCCCTTGAAATCATTAGTGATGTCGTTCCTTATATTTTTTATTTTGTCGTGACAAAGACTTTGATGTCTTCATGATTTTCTTACATCCGAGTTGTACCATCTAGATTCCGAGTTCTCTTTTATAAATCTACTCGGAATTAATTTGCTAAGCAAGAAATGTCAAGGAAGTGATGTCACGTATCCTCAGTATTTCTTTTTTTTACTATATTTTATAAAATTCGCAAATTAACTTTTGCAACAGACATTTTAAGACCCAATAGTTCCCTTTTTGAAGCAAGTAAATTTTTCTTTTGAGCTTCTTATTTCGGACCCCTTGTTGGGAAAACATAGAACTACTGCTCTATGGTCGTTAATTCTTTAAATAGTTTCCATATTAGTTTTTCGGGTTTGTTCGTGGCTAATAAATCAAGAATATAAATAAGGTGAATTGACAAGTTTTACCATGAAATAATGTAACAGGGACTCGCAGGTCTTTACCCCATTTTAAAACACTTATGTGAACCAATCGATGGA
Source organism: Hetaerina titia (assembly GCA_037158775.1). NCBI lineage: Eukaryota > Metazoa > Arthropoda > Insecta > Odonata > Calopterygidae > Hetaerina > Hetaerina titia. Next base: position 45,106,384 of record CM073769.1, on the reverse strand, counting down.
TGGGACAGTACATTGTTTCAACTATTTCACATGCAAATAAAAATTAAGAAAAATCGATTTCTGATGTTGCACGTCAGGTTTTGAATCGTCTTTATCACATATCACACTTACCCTCCCTTCCGTTTAATTCTATTATTTTGCTCATGCGAGAAGTACTCATTTTTTCACGTGTGGCAGCGTACGTATGGAGCAACGCCACCCCTGATTTCTCACCTAATTTCATTCCGTTTCTGGAGGACAATGGTTAACAATGCCTTGCAAATTAATTTCAACATTATGTTATTTTTTTAAACTTAAGCACCATACGCCACATCTGCGAGTGAATTTTAAAACTTCGACGGGTGACACTGATTCCTATAATCTCTTATATGGTACTTACGTGAACAACAGAATGGATATGAAACGTGTATCCACGCACTTAAACTGGCGCTTTTCTCTTGCATTCGTGGGGTTCCAATGAATTTTTGATAATCCCTTGAACCTCTGTTTCTCTTGAACATTGTCATCGTCGTGAGCGGTTCACCATTAACGATTAACAAAAGACTACGCAACATGAAGAATTCTGCATGTCCGGGTTTTCACCGCGTTGTTGTTTGAAGCCGACAACAGTTTCGCCGAAGTTTCATCCGGCGTCTTCAGGTCGAAGATGAGGATTCAGATTTTGGCCGTCCTTATATAGGTGGTCCCGTCCGGGTGCTGCTCTCTGATTGGTCCTTTTGGACCAATCAGAGAGCAGCACCCGGACGGGACCACCTATATAAGGACGGCCGAAATCTGAATCCTCATCTTCGACCTGAAGACGCCGGATGAAACTTCGGCGAAACTGTTGTCGGCTTCAAACAACAACGCGGTGAAAACCCGGACATGCAGAATTCTTCAAGCCACCGCCGCGAAAATCTACGTAGCCATAGACTACGCAACATATTCCTATTGTCTCTAACAATACGGGTGTTAAACCGGAATACATAAAATATTATTGTTCCATAGACTTCTCTTCAGTTATCTATTTGATGCTCATTCATTTATTTCGTCGCTAAAGGAAATGTGAATCACGCTGTAGATAGACTCACTGTTAAGAACTCTAAACCTCTACCAGTGTATCACAATTCTTCGTGAATTGTTCTTCCTTCTAAAAATACTCTCATCCCGAGAACCGATGTGCCAATTGCATAAGAGTCACCTACACGTGTAAACTCAGGACATCCATTCCATTGAAAGTTTGCACATATTAATGACTAATACATCCGAGCGAAACGGACTGTGAAATGGTATGAAAACAAATAGTTTGATGGAAGAATATAAAAAACTAAAGTGAGGGCTTAGCAGTCGGGACATTTTTTTTGTAATACAAAGATTACTCCGGAAATTAAGCGCAGTTTCCTAAAAAAAAGTGGCATGTCCATTTGGAAACAACACTAAAAGAACGAAAACATTCTATTCTTTCTTTCACGAGAACTGGTGATTGCAACTTGGGGCTTCCGCTACTACCGTCCTTAAAGGAGATAAGCGTTGTCAGTGTGCTCCCACATGTGGAATTCAGCTCATGACAGCACTTGCCATCCATTCTGGAGTTCTGTTTCAAGTTTGACATGATTATATTATCTCCACAACGACTAAGGTTTCGTCGCTTCCATATGAATCACTCAGGTCAAGAATAGCGAGCATTTTGTTGTTGTTCTACGGGCACCTCTGGTCGTCCGTCAGGAGACTTGAACCCGCGATCTATAGGTAGCAGGCGAAAGCACACCTGACTAATCCATTCGGAATATCATGTTTTAACATGATTTAACGTAAATATCAAGTTCATAACCACCGTCATATTTACAACGCTTTAATTATAGCTATCCTTGAGTAAGACTCTCGCCATGTTGATTTTTCAGCAAATTGTTTCCCTCTATCTATCGGGAACTCTATCAGCAATGTAATTTTTGGTCGCTACCGCCTTCTCTTACACGGGGATGGAAAAGTCAGGATTGTTCAAGGCTATACTAATCACGCCTTACTTAGCTCCATCTTACATGACAATATCTGACCCTCCAAACTTCATTTCACTTCGTTCTTTCATTCCTCGTACTTCCTACTCGCTTCATTCCCTCCGTCATGCCTATACTTTTCCTACACTTTCATTACTTGCCAATCGTTCACCCCTCTTACTACAGATTTCAGCATCTCATCGCCAATCAAACTGCTCCGCCCACTTTTCCTGCCTCCTACGGATTTTCCAAACAATCTCTCCTCCATCAACACACCCAAGTACTACATAGTATTTGTAGGTTTTGGTCTTCTGCCATGCTTTGAAATCATCTGTAATTCACCAAATTAATATTTTGTTATCCTTTTAGCCATACAAATCAAGAATAAATTCTAGTACAAGAAGTCCAACTAATTCAGCTGTCGAAAAGCCTTTTGCCATTTTTTATATTTTTTTCTGGCGCAGACTACATGATCTCCAAGTCTTGGAAGCAATTGTTTTTTAGGTAATCTACCGGTTAAGGTAGGTTTTTGGATGGACACAACTATCAAATAAACATTTTGTAACTCCAACAAAACCCAATCCAACAACCTCCTCTCTACATCAGATCCCTCTTCATCTCTGTGTACTTCTTTCCTCCCTTCATCCCGTCCAACATCCCTATCCTGTTCCTTCCCTTTCCTCGTTTGCCTAACAACCTCCCCTCTATTACCTTCTTCAACATTCCACTACCGCTCAATTCGCCTTTCATCCATTTTTCCTGCCTCCATAGAATTTCTCTCAACAAACCCCTCTCCTCCCCCACCATCTCCAGTACTTCCTCATTTGTAGGAAGCAATAGGAATTTTTTTAAACTATGCAATGGAGGAATTTTGAAGTGTGATAACTTCTAATATATATTTCTAAATCAAATTTCGGTGTAAAACCGAATGTATAAACCGAAGTAAACCCGAATGTTTTTATTTTCGGACTGAAGTTTCTACTAAATCTAAAACTATTTTCACGTTACAGTAAGTGAAATAAGGCAAAAAGTGTATGGTTTACCGCTATTCTTCGACGAACATAAAAAAATATAATTCAATTCGGTTTTTCATTTAATTCATTTTTACGAGTAATTAATCTTGATTCATTCCCAAACACTTGAAACTTCCGTGACAATAAAAAGAGACGTTTCAGTCGTGATATGGTGGAATATCATAATTAATTAAAATTAGCAATTTTCCACAACAATAAATGGAAAATTGCTCATTTTAATTAATTCCGTAACAATGATGAGTGGAGTTTCACAACATGATGTTATTTTATGAATTAGCTTCTAGAAATATCGTTCATGAGTAATATTATGGTTTTTTTTTTAACTTTTAGCATTGTAAAATTAATCTTAAATTTATTTTCATAAAGGGAATGGAAAGATGACAACTTTTCGGAGGAAACATTCCACTTTTGCAAGTGAAATCATGCATGGTTTTCTTTCCACAGCACTGGTAATCATCGTCATGGCATTATTACTGCAGAAGAAGAAACCGCAGGTTGCACTGCGAATCTTTAGAATCTCCTTAGCTTTGAGCTTGGTAGCCGCTGTTGCGGAGATCTTGACCTTCAACTACATATCAATGATCCAGGAGACTGATGAAGCCCTGCTCTGTTCTGTTTTCGGCATGAAGATAAATCCCAACTTAAGCCACAACACTCCCGGGCATCATTTGGCAGCTAAAGCAACCCGTAAGTGTAATTTCTGATAGAAGAATTACATTGAGTCATCGAATTGACAACTGTTTAAAGGAACGAGAAAAGTCAGTATTCCGCAAAACATGGCCAATGCTTTTCTCCTCAATAATTTGTTGTGTTCATCTTTATTATTTTATCAATTCATTTTCAAGCTGTACCCCAAAAGTTAATCTAAATGACACTTTGAACAAGGAGGTCATGTAGGACCAAATGCAAGAGCGTCATTTCACTGGAGGACGAATCACCACTCGGTCAAGTGGAACCCAGCTCTCAACACGAATGCTGAACCAAGTAGCTAGTATCACATAGAATATTAGTAACTACTACAGACATTTCATTGACTTATCCACCTTCGAGAATGCCCCATAACACATATATCCACAAGAAAAAGGAGAAAAATAATTTCATTCTGTTATAAAATGTATGACTTTTCCGGAGTAAACGACAGATATACCACTGAAAGAAATGAACAAGGATGTCCATTTGGCTACAAAGTTGTAATGATCGATAAAAATAGGAGTGAAAAATTAAGTTTCAGTCACGAAAAATTACTTAAATAAATGTGTACTCGGGAAATTTAATACGTATTTTAAGAATTAAGCATATGTTTGAACCAACGAAACATTAAATCAGTATTCGATATATTTCGCTAAGTTTGCCGCGTGTTCATGGAATAGCATGAACTTCTTTTTCATTATGTGCACTCATTATCTTAAAAAAATTCAAAAGTGCACTTTATAATGACAGCTTTCCATTATACCAATTCCAATTTATGCATAAATATCACGTGAAAATACCTCAAGAAATTAGCAGCACTCTTGTGCTTTACACAGTTGAGAACATGTGCGCAACACATCCCGTGCGTAGAAACTACACCATGCTAGTTTAAAGTTCAATAAAATACCTAAGGATATAAGATTAATAGGAATTAAAGATACTAGCGAAGAGTCAAGTAAGAGGAACCACTTCACTTTAGTGAGCCTTTGTATGTCTTTAAACAGCAGCCGATACATATCAAGTTTGTCTGATCTCCGGTGGCTGATACACGAGTTCCACCCGTCTTTAGGGCAAGTCACTGTTTTATTTGTTAACACTACGATGTGATTGAAAATCAACTGTTCTTCTAATACGTCTCCAACACATAAATTGACTCAACCATCCCTTCTACGTATCTTGTCCACAAATGTGTTCAGATGCTACTCTTATGAATTATACTATATATCCCTCTTTACAATCCGTGTATGGCGAGAGAATAGCAGAATTTCACACGCATTATCACCCTACTACAAAATATTTAACATTTCCACCCTAATGGCTCTAATAAAAGGTGGTCTGTTGGCATATTCATTACACAGGCCAACAGTGGTTTTGGTGCCGGAGCTTTTAATGCTGATTTAAAGAACAATTGGGGTGCTGAATCCAATTATGACACTAGTTTTTTCCTATCAGCTATAGTTTTCAAGATATAGATATGTTGTTACTTACGTAAAAAATCTTCTACATGATGATATGGGAATATTATATTAATAACACAGGCCAACAGTGGTTTTGGTGCCGGAGCTTTTAATGCTGATTTAAAGAACAATTGGGGTGCTGAATCCAATTATGACACTAGTTTTTTCCTATCAGCTATAGTTTTCAAGATATAGATATGTTGTTAATTACGTAAAAAAATCTTCTACATGATGATATGTGAAAATTATATTAATAATTATTAATATAATATTCCCATATCATATTACCCAGCGATGTTCCTGGTAGTTTATCTTCTGTAAGACCAATGCTATTGTATCGTATTCTTCTTTCATTTTAGTTGAATGAGCGATTGGTATTGCGCCAAACCTGTTACCATTGTGAAGAAGTACACATTTTAAACTACGCTTGGAGCTATCAATAAATCTTTTACCGAAGTCGATACAAACGAATTTTGTTTTTTAATGTCATTGGCCTACAATATAGAAATATACATAAAACTTATTGACAGTTTATTGAAAATAAAAGGAACACCGCAGAGTGGTTATAAATTAGTATACTTATAGATTTATTTAACTTTGAAAATTATTTTCCGGAATATATCAAATATTAAAACAACTAATCGTAAGATGTGCCATATCTAAAAAAGTAGAGCTGTTAAATAAAAACGGATTTCATATTTGGATTCAGCTCTACAAATGTAGTTAAAATCATCACAAAGATTCCCGGCACCAAAAAAAAAATTTTTTTTGTAGGCCTGTGTTATCTCAATCGAAAGAATTACATAATCGACAGCCTTACAATTTTATGGCATCACATCGAGTTTTATTTGCTCAGCCCTCTTGTTCTTCCTAATTTTGATAATTGTGTCCCAAGCACGAACACCTCTTCATCTCTTTGCATACCTAGAGTGGAGACTGATTTCCGAATAGGCGTAATACAGGTAAGTTGTAAGTAATACTTGTAATTATTCATTCAAATAACCTGGCGAAACGGTTGCATATAAACCGATTTTGAAAACATCTTGGGCGAATCATGTAGGCAAAAATGGGCAAATTTTGCGCATAGGGCACATCTGGTCCGGAATAATCGATTTTTTCGGCCCAACCTAGTAAAGAGAAACTTGCACGTCACACCACCAAATATTTCCCCCTAGAGTCATAATAAAAATGCTGCATGAATAGTTTGCCTGATGGAACAAAAATTACGCCAATGCACGCATTTACATCGGTTATTCCTTCCTCTGGTAGGTAACCTCCATGATTCATAAAAATTACATTAAACCACATCCAAAAGCGGCATTCGATTCCCACGATCAAACCAATCCCTACTGCTATACTTAGTACTTAATGAGACAAAATGTAACGAGTAAAAAGCGTATCATGAAATATATAAATGCCAAACTTTGAAGTGATTGTTTTGACTTGGTTGGCATCTTGAAAAGAATAAGAAAATTGAACACTCGGGTTGAGTGGAGCGAGAGTGGAGGTCAAGTGGTTTTTTTCTGCATGCACCAACGTGGCAACTGAGTGGAGAGTGAGTGAAGTTCGAGCGAAATCACCATCCAAGTGTCGCATTCGTACATGGATTCGCGTTCCAACTGCATCGTTCCCTTTAGCCATGAGGCGCAATAACCGTCGTCAGGTTTTGAGAATTCATACTAAGTCTATTCAAGAACATTAATGGGATGATACAGCACGGTTATTAGCACTATATTACATAATATGTGACTGTATCTTCTCCGTTGAAATAATTTCCCAAGAATGCATCTACATCTACATAATACCTCGCAAGCCGCCGCAAGGGCGTGTGGCGGGGGGTGTTAGGTCACCACCCAAAAAAGGAAAAAAGAATATAGTTTATCTTGCTTATAGAAACCATAGGATAACATTATTGGCGAGCAAAATAGCGTAAATGTCTTCATATTCCACCAAACATAACATATAAACGTGCAGTTGTAGAGTGTTCCCCTATTTCAATAAGTAAATTGGATCGATGGATTGAAATGGCATGTATTAAATGCATTTTTACTGTTTTTGTAAATAAACATATCAAAGAAGATTACGATACCAAATGGCATGATCAACAGTTTATTTTTCTCTTCCATTACAGCTACTTCTGCATTGTGGATGGTATTCACCAACAGTGTACCGGAGATTAAAATCGTGATGGAATGGGTTGCTATTTTGCTCTGTCTAAGCGCTGTGATTTCATTCGCCATCGTCATCAAAATCATCACGAAACGCGAAAGGAGTCAATGTCACAGAATCAAGAAATATAACATCGAGTTGGGGACCAGAATGATTAACAAATCACAGCTTTCCGGTTATCAAAAGATGGATCCGCAGATATCGTTCGTCAGCAAGGATGATAATTCTGGAACGAGTGAGTAACAGCAACAACGAACATTTCAATTGTGGAGGATAGAACACAAATTTTAAATCTTAATTTTTTATCGGTGTCCGGCCGAGTGTTTTAACCAGTTAGGCTAGCGACGCGTTCTCTTTCCGCTCAAGACGGATGATTTTTACCCTGCACCTGAAATCGCTGCACTGAAAAATTAATCATTATCATATGAGTCCGTCAAAGTTACTGTCGCGGTGTCCCCCGCACTAAAATTTGTTTTTACAATTAATTTGTTGCATATTTAATAGTACACGCGTGCTGCAAACCAATGGTTTGGTTTTATTACCTCGCAAAATGCACGACCCAAGGCACATGACACCTCAAGCGTACCAGTCGGTGTCCTCCCAGGTGTCCTGACACTTCCGAGGTGCCGTAATTGTACAAGGAACTCAATATTGCAGTTTATCGATAAATATAAAAGGGCATTTCACGTCTCTTTTTCGTGTCGCTTGCAAAAAGAAGATAACAGGAACGGCTATAAGAGGCTTTGAGAAAGGTACACAACACCTGAGTTTACTAGTGACAAAAAGAAAATTATTATGGATCAACATTACATTGGCAAATTAGAACACCAGGATGACATAAGAAAGTTAGATAAAATGAGTTTTGGGCATTGCGACGTGGTGGAATTTTCTCACGTTGACTGAAAATCACCTGGTAATTTTTCAAAGTTATTTATTTTCACATTTCACCTGTTTCAACGTTTTCACATGATTATAAAAAGTGAAGGGTGCAATTTAGTTAAATCGTACTCTTTACAACGGCATGAAAAATTATTACCTGCTCAAGTATTATATTATAATAAGTGTGGACAATTGCCACGTGTTTTTAAATCGACGAAATTCATAAAAACCATCACTGACAGGTTCAAGTACTCATTCTACCCTCCCACGGTACACAGTCATGGCGTAAGCAAACGGAAGCACCCGTAAATATTTTCATCGAAACGTTGAATTTTAAAGCTTTGCCTCCAAATTGCTCATTTTGCATGGTGCGACTCAAGTTAATAATTTTTAAGTTATCGTGTCGAAACAAAACCTATCAAATACTGTTATCATTCGCGAAATGGTCAAATATGTCCATGGAATCTCAAAATACACAAACTAATATCGCCGTTAAAAGACAGAAATCGATATATCTTGTGAAAAATATATTATCTCCAATATCGGAAGAGTAAAAAAGGATTCGATATGTTAAAGTCAATTTTATTGAAAAGCCTTTATAATACATATTTATACGCTCGACTAAAATAAATTTCAAAAACTAAACGTTCACGACTCGTACCATTTGATTAAATTTAATGTTTGTATTGAAACTTATCGGTAGGGCGGTATCACTTGCCGACAGATCTGCCAAGTTGGAAATAAGTATGAGTAATTGCTGAACCGATGGAAAATTACTAGTTGACAGTGTGGTATTTGGAAAAAAAATTCACCAAGACCTTGGCTACGTAATTTGTCCCCGTAATTTATTTATTGTGAAAATATAGATATCACAATAAAAGTAAAACCGCAGTCGGTCACAGGCCGCTTCACTATCGTTCGCGAGGTGGGGAAATGAACACATCTTCTAACTGATTTCTCAAAATTAGTCTGGTGTATATTCACCACCTGCCACACACCCTAGCGGTGGCTTGTACGGTACTAAAAAATGCAAAAATGCATTTACAAATTTCTTTCTATTCCGTAGAACCTTCCGTTTCCAGCCAAAAACTTTCGATCTGTGGCATTTGGCCCGCCTTTGCATCTATGTTCGTGTTCGTTGTGGCCCTCGTCGGATTTCTCTTCCTGAGCTACCACTTCGACGTGAGAGAGGATGGCCTGCTGAGAAAATGTGTACCACACGACATTCCACTCGCAGTAACGCCAAACGAGGGACTTACAGGTGAGCAGATAAGAAAAAAGAGCCTGCGTTGCAAACAGTTGGGTGGGATTCTGAACACCATACATAATTTGTTGAATATGCAGCATTTTTATTTATCGAGTAATATACCGGTTAAGTAGGTTTTTTTTGATGGACACAACTATCAAATGAACATTTTGTGACTCCTAACAAAACAAAATCCAGCAACCTACTTTACTCCGTCCCTCTTCATCCCTGTGTACTTCCTTCCTCCCTTCATCCCATCCAACATCCCTATCCCATTCCTGCCCTTTCCTCGCTTGCCTAACATTCTCCCCTCTATTATAGTCTATGCAGCAGTAGTGATATGAATTGAGAACGTCGTAGATACAGAAATAAATTCTATCACTTCCACTTAGCTTATCATAAATGACCTGAAGCAACAAGAGTGCATGAAATTTTCTAATTGTATGACATTTGTCGTCCCATTTTTATAAAACGTTAACACTTCTCGTCAGTGAATTCGATAGGCTAAAATAAATGAGCACCTTAAAATATTGGTTTTGGACTTCAATGGGGATCAAAAACTCTTGATTTTGACTTTAAATGAGAGTTTACCTTTATTTTAAAGAGAAAAATACCGTTCTCTTGCTGACCTTGGGGGGGGGGGGCTATAAAAGTCAGATAAATCAATAAGATAATGAAAAGAGAAACTTTATAATTCCACATAGATTTATTAGACGGACGACCTAGGTTTCGACGTGGCACGTCATCATCAGGTCTATAAAGTTTCTCTTTTCATTATGTTAAGTCGATTCCATGAAGTCACGCCCGAGACAACGAATTAAATCAATAAGATTAAATATATCTTACTGTAATAAATTTCAGCATAAAGAATCTAAGGGAATTTAATGTATTCCGCTTCAGGCATTGATAGTAAAGGATTGGGATCCTAGAAAGTGGAAGCAGAGCATGGGCCTGTGTCTTTTAGCATTCGCTTTGCACTTATTCGGAAATTTCTTTGGATGGAAACACCATAACTTAAAAAATTTAACTTTGCGCAGTGGTGATGTCGCGAGAAATGAAGTTCGACCGAGGTGCGGTTATTAATAGTTGAAAATTGATACCATTACTCCGATAATTCGACGTGAAATGTCGGATTTGGCAATATTTGGTCGCTTTCATGGAAGCCATAACACATCTCACGGGGAAATGTCATTAAAACGTTATCAACGAAAGCCGGAAATAATCTCTTGTGTTACGATTAACGACTTGTAAACCCATTAATATCATTTAACATTCATCCGTATTTAAAGATAACTCCTGAAAGGGATTTATCGGTTGGAATGAGCAACCTGACAAAAATTATCTATTTTTAATGATTAATGACCTTCGATACCATAACTTGATACACATTTTCAAGGCCATATAATGCACCCAATAAATTGCCGATGTGAAAAATGTTGAAAGGTATTTAACTTAATTTGTACTGGAAACACGAGGAGCGTTTTCAGGTGAAAGTGGTAACCGGTGGCTCGTATTATTCCTACCAGGACCAGAGGTTTGCCAAGGGGAATTTCTTCTTCCCCCTAAGTTACCTCCTTAAACGTAATTTCTCCTTCAATACACAAGTATATCTAGGCATCCAGAGGAACTAAAGAAATATAATCATAGGGTAAGAGAGAGAGAGAGAGTTATTTCCATGATCAATGGCGAATTTGAAATTTATGGAGCACACCCGTCACCTTTATTCGTTTCTCGTAAAAATTTTAACTGACCAGCGGATTTTTTCGCCGGATTAATATCAGTTTTCAACTAGTAATGACCGCACCTCAGTTGAACTTAATCGCTCAGGATATCGACCCTGCACAACGTTAAATTTCATAAGTTATGGTATTTCCATCCAAGGAAATCTCCGCGTAAGTTCAAAGCGAGTGGTAAAGAGGCCCACGCTCTGCTTCCACTTTCTAGGATCCCAATCCTTTACTATCAATGTCCGAGGTGGAATACATCAAATTCCCTTAGACAGTTTATGACGAAATTTAATAGAGTAAGATAAATATTTAATCTTTTGCATATCTTAAAAGAAAGAATAACGAATCGCAATTTTTTAATCGACTATTATCTGACAATATGAGGTTTTGGAGGGGATAAATGCACTAGCCGTGATATGTATAGTTTTATATTTTGATATGCTTTACAATTGAAAGTATATAACTTTCTTCAAAATTTGTGAAAGATAGTCATATTTCTTAGGTTTTCTTGCCTCTTGTCTCTAGTAGTGTCCTATCTAAACGACATTATTGTTATTACCTTCCCAGATGACCTAAAACTTGACCAAGAGGTCTTCCCCGTCATTTCACGCGAGGAGTGGATGATAAAGCCTCTTGGAGATGCTAAGCCGCTGAAACTCCCAGTGAAACAAGTGACTATGGTCTCCACGCCATCAGGATCCTGCTCCTCCCGGGAAGACTGCATTGCGGAGATTCGTCGTATGCAAGACTACGGCTTGGGACCAGAAGACGGTTTATGGGATTTATCCTTCAACTTTTTGGTCGCACGGGACGGTGGAGTTTACGAGGGTAGAGGATGGAACACAACGGTGGGCATCGCAGACTTGTATGACGACAGTAGCATTTTTGTCCTCTTTACTGGAGTGAACCGTCAACCGTTACCGCCAACACAACTAAGTGCTTTCATTACCCTCGTTAATGAAGGGATACAGATAGGAAATATTGCCGAAGGGTATGATCTTGAAGTGAACTTTGAAAATTAGACGAACTTCTTTGTCCCATTATATAATGGAAGGAACATTCAGTTCAGGAGAGAGGCCATTTTATCTCGTTGCCCTTCTGTTTTGAAGTTCCGTTTGAACATAATTCGACGGCTGCAGAAAAAAACTACGAACAACCTCGGGGTAGGTTTAACTACATCCTCTCAGATCCGTCGTTCATTTCAAATTAAGTTCCATCGTTGTAGTTTATGAGACTGATATGTGTTTTAGTTCTAAAAGGATTCACGAAGAGGATATTTAAATGAACTTTTGTATTATCCATTCTATTAATAAAACTTTAAAAAAAATGGAAATTTTTCTCATGAACCTTCTATTAAACATATTTTCAGGGCTAGTTTCGTAAGTGTTCGCAATCTGGCGTCAATGTTGGCGCATTAACATTGCATCATGCAATGCTTATGCGCCATCGGGACGAGGTCCCCTATCAGGAACAGCAACAGCAGGGAAAATGTTTACACTTGACGCCCCTATATCCTCAGATTTCTACCGGCGAAAAAGAGCAGGAATAACCCTTAAAATAATAGTGGTTTTTTCTCCGTCAGTGTTTGTCTCCTTGTGTTTTCTTTGAGCGGGGTAAAAATAAGTTCGAATCCGTAGGCAGAATATCTCTCTTCGTCAATGATAGATAATGACACACTTTCTCACTATTGTCTACCCTTTGGATGTAATGCCGGGGTTAGAATATTTTATATGCGTTGCAAGTGAAGTTTCACGAATGATACATTTGCAGCAAGTTCAATCCAGGTTCGTGAAGACAGAGACTTCCATACCAAAGTTCATAGCAAGTACCTGTAATTGGGTGACGGTCTGCGTTCTTTCAGAGCGGTTTTTTCACGAATCTGGTGGCTTATATCTACATTTCAATTGATTCTAGAAACATTGTTTTCGGATGCTAATATAGAAATCTAGCACCACGGTCGCTCGATAATTTCCACAATTACCCAAAAATATCGCTATATCGAGCGTGGTGTCCGCCGACAAATCATGGAACGCCTCTCTGTTGGCTGTTCCGCGTGGGTGTCATGAGGGTGTGGATGAGGTTAATGATTTTTGCGCGGTATATCGACATTTCCATTCTTCCGGGTCTCCAAAGGTTACCTGTTATCTTCACTTATATTGCATGGTTTTTATAAAAGGTATCGGAAAAAAAGTCGGAAAATAGATTTATTTCAGATATTGCCACAATGCCTCAAAATCCTTTAGAGAATATCCATTGAGCATCAACACACTGTTACCAGCGGATTTTCATCGACTCGAAGGTTCTCTGGTAAGTGGATTCCGGAAGATCCTTAAGGCTACGGGTGCAAGCGTCTTTGACGGCACATAGAAAGAAATAATAACCTACAAGCCACCACTAGGGTGTGTGGCAGGGGGTGAATACACACCAGACTAATTTTTACCCTAACATTTTTACTTCTACCGCGGTCGGACAATGTTATTCTAATCCCTCATTTCCCGTGGAAAAAATTACATCTTAAATCTGTTCTACACTTATTCTCTAATTTTATTGACAAGATCTCTCAAACCGTAGTACGGGGGTGTATTAATAGATTTTCAACATCATCCTAAAGACACATCCTTCCAATGTATGCAAGAGATTTAATCTGTAATTTAACCTTCGCTCCGTGAGTGATTCTCAGCCTAGCTTCTTTAATAATCTGGATACACTATTAAGTTTATCATCGTTTTACAAACTAGCTCCTCTAAGCTGCAAGCGATCCAATACGGTAATCAATCCAACTTCTTGAGGATCCCATATACAGTTACCTTCGACCTTTTAATCACATTTACCATTACTCTTCTCATTAATCCTAATTGTTTGTTAGCTATTTGTTCCACCCATGAGACTTCGTGAGTGAGGATAACGCCCAAGTATTTAATTGAGTCTACACATTCCATTTGGTGTTTCTAATACAGTAGTCATTCGGAAGGGATTTGTTCTTTTTCCAAAAAATTCACCTCTACGCAAACTTATTAGTTTAATTCTAATTGCCAAGTGTCCCACCAGCGTTGTATAGTATTAAGGTCATCTGTTAAAGTTGCTGTGTCATCAGGAATACGAATACCACGTTAAACCACTGGATCGTAGGCAAATAAACGTATCTCACTGGTGACTACGGAGTCGATGTCGTTAACCGGAAGTAGAAATAAGAGAGGTCCGATAACACTTCCCTTTAGTGTTTCAAATTTTCCGTTGATCTTTTCCTTTTGGATTTGCTTAACACTTTCCTAAATTCCTTCTTGGTATTCGCCCTAGAAATTTTGTATTCATAAGTGATCTCATTCCTTTTAGGGTTCAGTGGTGGACACAAAACTGCCATACGATGAATCTCTGTAAGAGTCACTTATTCAGCAGCTGAACATTCGACAACAGCACGCTGTTTAACTTGCATTGACATAGCTGTAAAACACGTCTCCATACTTCCGCTTCTCAAAATTCACTGGATGAATGAAACGACCTCAATCCTGCGCATGCGTTTTGAGGGGGAATGTTACTTCCACGTGCAACGAGGGGTGCTTATAGATGTCATTTTGTTTGTGGTCTACAAGCATGTGTGCACACGTTTTCCGTCTACCTTCGTAAGAGAGTCCCATGGTGGTGTCCTTTGGGAGGATTTCACTTTTGGGAGAAGGAAATACTCGTAGTCTGCTGGTGCCAAGTTGAAACTGTAATGGTGTTGGAGAATGTCGCGTCGCGTTGCTGATGGTTTTCGCAAGCAGTCACTCAACTCTCCTTTTGGTCGTCTGTCAAGACCTTCGGGACGAGTTTAGCGCAGATCTTTCGCATCGCCAAATTTTCAGTAATAATGTGTGCACTGTCATCTTATCAATGCCAATACGATTTACGATCATTTGAACAATTGACCGATGGCCTGAATTCAGCACTTAGCGCACATGTCAGGAAAAATTACTATCTACTAACTAATTGTACCTGCTAAATTGCTTTTGAGATATGAATTTGGAGAAGGATGGTAAAGATAAAGTGGATGGAAAGGAAAACAAACGAAGAACTACTGGAGGAGGTGGCCGTAGAGAGTGGCCATTTAGGGAAAGGCAAGGGAGACATGAAAAATGGATGCATGACGATGGAATGTGATAGGCTGGAGGACGCTAGGAGAGCTAGGTAGGGAAAATAGGTATTATTGAAAAAGAATAGGCAAGATGGAGGCACTGGAGACAGGTAGATAGTATGTGCAGGTGAAATAGTTAGCTGTGGCGTATGATGTCAGGTTGTATCTTATTAGGAGAGGGTTAAAAATGAAGCTGTTCTCATCTGTATCCATTCAAAAATTACTTTAAATGGTAGACTACCGTTAATAGTAGAGCTGTCACTCTCCTTTAATCGACCAACCATCAGCAATCTATTTAGTAACTGTTTTGTGGCGTAATCCCAATTTATCAGGATATATCGTACTTCCATTGTAGATATGACTGTTGGTTTGGACGGTAGAAGTTTTCTTCTATTTCCTCCAACATTTTCGGAGTTTCTCAAGGTAACATTACTTTATTGCCCTCATGGAATGCTTATTTGAAAAAAATTGAATGCACTTGTAAGGTCTCCCAGATAATTTTTATTACTCGACCGGTTTAGATACAAGGTATCATCATCATTTCGGTGTAAGGAATCTTGATCGAAACCAGTCGATAAATTAAGAAATATTGGTGGAACCTTTCAAGTGCATTTCTGTCATCTTAAAAAAAATATGAATGAGCTCGAAGGAGAAAAAATACATTTGCAAGGTGTGACCAAAAAAAGAAAGGACTGATTTTATAACTTGTTTATTTCGACGGATACAGTTTAATCGCACTTGTCGCCCTCAAAGTACATGCCTTGGCTGACGACACACCTTTGCCAACGTTCCTTCCAGCTCTCGAACCATGCCTGGTAAGCCGCCTTAGGGATCTTCTTCAGGTCCGCCTTACAATAGTTATAATATCTGAAATGGAGTCGAATCGGCGCCCTTTCAAGGTTGATTGTAACTTTTGAAATAAAAAAATTCTGATGGAGCCACGTCTGGAGAGTAGGGTGGCTGCGGGATCACGGAAGTTCCGGTTCTGGCGAAAATCTCTGTCACGATCAGCGCCGTGTGAGCCGGCGCGTTATCGTGGCGGAAACGCCATGCATTTTTTCTCCACGTGTCCAGCCTCTTTCGGCTCACTGCGACACTCAGCCTCTCCCTAACCTTTCAGTAGAAATCTTTGTGGACGGTTTGACCTTGGGGAGGTATTCGTAATGAATCAGCCCTTGCCATTCGAAGAAACACACTAGTATAACCTTTACATCGGACCTGGATATGCCAGCTTTCTTTGGTGAATGAAGACCTTTCCACGGAGAAGACTCAGTTTTTTTCTTAATATCATAGCCGTAAACCCAGGTTTCGTCACCGGTTACGATGGTTTTAAGAAACTCTGGGTCGGGATTGGCTCGATCCAGGAGTTCCTGACAAATGTCCACACGTTTTTGTCTCTGTTCATCAGTCAGCACCCACGGGAAGAATTTTAATGCGACGCGCGTCATGCCCAAAATGTCTGTCAAACTTGTCTGACAGGATCCAAAACTAATGTTGACTTCCTCGGCTATCTCCCTAATAGCTAATCGGCAATTTGCGCGCGCCAAATCGTTCACCAATTTGAAATAGTTGGGGTCTGTCGAAGTAGAAGGCCGCCCCGCTCCTTCATCTGTCGAGGTTCTGCCCGATTTGAAACGACTGTACCACTCAAAACACTGGCTTCGACTCATAGTTTCATAAACCAAGGCTTGCTGAATAATTGCAAATGTCTCCGTAGCACTCTTGCGAGTTTGAAACCAAATTTCACGCACACACGCTGTTCCTCCAGCTCCTTCATTGCTGCCGTTGCACGCGGCGACGAACAGGTTAAGACACGTACCGTTGCTGCTGCGTAACGACTCGACGTAAACAAACGCAACACCTCTCGTTTTAGTCGTCAGATGTGTCGCTAGGTGGCGCACTGCGTCTCGTTTCTATCCGTTAAACGGTTTGTGCAGAATAAAATCAGCCTGGTCTTCCTTTGATTACACCTTGTACAAGTACTGCAATGGTCACGGCCATATACTGAGGATGCAGTAATGCTAGGACATCACTCGCGACAGATTATATTTAGTCTATAAGATGGACTTGTGTAAACAGAGAGAAAAAATAGTTTCCTTCCAATCCTAGCATAAGCAAAATCATAATCAGTTGAGTAATTTTCCTCGGAATTAATATGAAACTATCATAGATGAACGACACCTAATTATAGTCTTAAAGGAAAGAAAAGGACCTGGAATAACGTGAATGATGGTAATTCATCAGCGCACAACTTATTGAAGGCGAATTAGATATTTGGCTATGGAGAAGCTACAAATGTAACTTCGAAAGCGAAAAACAAATGAGTTTTTCGAAGATTTTACCGAAAATCCCGTAGAAATGTAGTATTTGTAGAAAAATTTTCAACCAATGTGAACAAATTAATATATGGCGCACTGAATTGGATATCCAACTAAATAAAAAAATACGCGTTATATGTTCCTTGAAAAATTGAGCACACAAAAAGGCATGAAGTTGTTCGAACAAGTACTGCTGACTAAGTGGAGTACGTACTTAAATTGCCATCGTGTCGGATCCTATTTGGAGAAAACGTATGCGCTGCCTGAAAGAAATACAGTATTTCTGACACACTCTCTGACAATATTTTGGGTTGAAAAAATAATCATTGAATTCTATTTCTCGCTCAATAGCATTAGATATTTAACCGATTAAAGGTAGGCTTTGGACCGTCCCAAAGAATGTTATCTACATCTTATCAATTATCAACACCTCGCAAGCCGCCGCAAGGGTAAGTGTCGGGGGGTGTTAGGAAATCACCCGTAAAATATAATGCAATCAAATGCAAAATGAACAAAAACATGTCAATTTACGCCTATATGTCCGAATATATTCATGAAAATCCCAATTTACTTACACACATGCAAAAACATATATACTTGTACTATCAACTAACACCAGCACATGCACCTACCAATGTACCAGATGTCTACGCAGCGTTTAATCTTGACCTCACTTGTAAATCGAATGTCACTAATATTTCTATGATGACTTTGATTCTTTACTATTATGATTCCTGATTGTCCGGGGAAAGAACAAATATTTGTATTTATTGTTTATTAATTATTTGTTGATATTTTATTTAATCTGTTAAAAATCTGTACTGGAGTCTATCTCCCTCATCCCATCTTTGTAATCTAACCTATCCCAATAGTCCGGGGCCATAATAATTCCCTTCGTATCATAGTTAAACGCGTGTGTTCTGAGCCTTGCTTAAAGTGTAAGTCTCGCTTTTTCCCCTTCGCGTCTCAAGCGGCTCCTGGCCTAATTCTTCTGAGGTCTGTCACACTCGTACAGTTTGACGTTTACCCTGTATTTCTCTAACGTCAGGCTAGAATTACTTTGGATTTATCTCAAAATATTCGCACACCACTTTAGTTTTGAGAGTGTTTATGACTTTGCGCATAATATCTTTTGTTTTACCACGATATTCGCTTAGTTTCTCTTTGAATATACCCATATAAACGATGCCACTAGTTTTTAAATTCTCGTTAATATATGACAGCAGCCTTCTTTGCTTTCTAGACGCCGCTCTGACTTCTCCGCTGTACCATCTATGTTCTTAATGTCGCATTTAAGTTTGAAAGGGACGTACATCTTCATTCCTTCCCGCACAATATTTCAGAAACCTTATTTAATAAATATATTTTTCCTAGTTTACTTTTGCGAATTTAGTTTTTATCTCTACAATAATAGCTTTATGGTGGTAGATGCCGTCCATTATTTCAATGTTTGTGATAATCCCGGTCGTAGACGTCGTAAAGATATCAAGTATACGTTTGACCCCCTGTTGATGATTTAACTACTTGTCCAAAAGAGTGCTTCGCAAATTTATGGAGTTCTTCGCATGGATCTCGGTTTTTCGCAGATTTTCCTACGCAGTAGGAGTCCCAATTAATTGACGGTAGGTTGATATCGCCAGTGATTATAAATATACTGTTGCTGGGTTTGTTACAGAGTGTGGATATTTGGTCCTCGAGTTTATGTAGAGCTGTGTGTCTATATCGGACCTGGAGATCTGGAAAATGAGCACACGAATAGACTTTTGTCGCAGTCCTTTACATTTTACCAAACGCTTTCTATCTTTCATTTTCGTCGCATGCATAACGTTGTAAATTTACTACAATGGTTACTCCTCCACCCAGTCAATTAGGACAGTCCTTTCTGTAGATTGTGAAACCTCTTGAAAAACCTCACTGTTTGCTATACAAATACCTTCCTTGAGCCAGCTATCCGCTCCAACTACTGTCTGCCTTTGTACTAACAAACATATGCTCAATTATCAACCTTTTGCTTTTTTGCAAAAGGTTGATAATTGAGCAACGGCCATTGATAATTTTGCAACGGCAAATTAAAGTAATAATTTTTATTCGGTCTAACACCTTTTGCTTGAATCTGATCTGGATGTTCACAAAGCTATTTCGCGGACATTAATCGCTAGCAATGACAGTACCTTTATATTCACTCGCAAGAGATTAACTTTAACGTTTTCCGACGATTATTTTGCTAATTACACTAATTTTGTTGTTTCTGCGTAAGTTATGCCCCTTTTTATCGCTATTGCTTATTTGTTTTATTATCCTAGTGATCCGAGGTGTCAAAAAGTGCTGAGTCTTATTTTATTTTTCCGAAAATATAACCTTCACTCTTTCTTATCAACTATCCTAAACATTAAGCTTATTAAGTGTGGACGGTTAAACTTCTGCGGTGCCCCGGGGAAGTTTAACCGTCCGCAATCACTGTTATCTTCTTTGAATCACTAAATTTTCCATTTATTTAGCCTACGTGATTTCCTTCTTTAGTTGTTCGTAAATTTTAACTGCCTACACTAGGGCGGACGGTAAAGTTGAAATGTTTGAAATTTAAAGGTTCTAACCTGTCAATCTATTACTCATACAGAAGCGGATGCTCCTTCAAAGTTGCAGTCAGATAATAAAAGTATTAAAGGTCGAGCAACAACGCCGAATTTATTGCAAGAAAGCCAAAAATTCATACAAAATATCCATAGAGTTAGTTCAAGGGACTCGTCCAAGTTATTCTACAGAGTCGTCCGCACTCACCGTGGATGAAAAGTTCACTCGCCGATGATTTTTTACAATTGTTCCAATAATCATTTACACAGTAATCAACCCTAAGGTCGGATTGGTAGGTGATGATAGATTTAACCCAGTACTAAGCCCGATGGCTTGTGAAATTCGCACATAAGGGTAGGGGGGCCAGTTTCTTTCGATGTGCCGGTTATTTTTTCGCAGAAAGATCTGGTAACCGAAAAATCACATAGCATTTTAATAATATATCGCAACCTAATGTACGGTAGGAAAATGTGTCCATGGAAATAATATTTCCTGTTGTGTTTAGAGCCACGTTGATAATATGTTAACAAGATCAGGAGAGATCTAATACTCAGATGCAGCATTTTTATTTCTGGTGTTGTAATTCGCTGAATATTATTTACCATACAGCTAAGTGTATCCTCAGTCACCTAATGATTCTTTTCTATCGTGCATAATGTACACCCTCGTATGGTGTGAAAATATATTTTCTCGTAAGCTAGCCAGATTATGACTAACGAGATTTTTACGAAATTACGAAACCAGCCATATAGTATTTGAACGCTAATTCCCTCTGCAGCTAACGACAGTTAAAGTGAATACTTTTGGACGAGACTTATCATATCATGGAAAATTAATAATTAAAACATAGTATAGTCGAAATACGCTAGAAATCAAGCGAACCAATGCTACAATACAGCACTGAATGATCTATCCGTCTATTAAATTTCTGTGGGTTACAGACGTGTACTCGTACATAGACTGAATGGAATTCTAGAAGCGTATTCATGGAAAAGAATACCAGTTTGAAGTTAATGGCCATGGTTTGACTATGTGGTCAGGAGCTGACGAAGGGGTTCACAGGCATCAAGAGTGGAATCTTGATTCTTAATAACAGTGTTGTGATGCGTGTGCATACAAATGAGTGTCCCATAGATTGTTTGGATTTTACATAAAAGCTGACATTCGAAGAGCAGTGATTGTAGCAGGTAACACAACAGTGGATGGAAAGAGGAAAAATTAAGCACGACGGCTACTAAAATCATCTTTGGTAACACGCCCGCAATCGATACTGCAGCGGAATGAATAAGATTATTTAACTCAGTGATTTATCACGTAAAGTTTGGAGGACTTTGCCAGAAAAGCGACCTTATATAATAAAGCTAGCCCGAAGAAACGTTGTCTCACGCTGAGGATAAAGGAAAACCATAAACACAGTAATCAACGCGAAGGTCGGTTTAGTCGGTGATGGTGGAGTTCACCCAGTACTAAGCCCGACGGCGTATGAAATTCACACATTAGGGTAGGGGGGCCACTTCCTTTCCCTGGGCCGGTTATGGTTTCCCATGATGACCTGGTACCCGAAAAACACATAACTTGGGTGGAGCTAAAGGTGTCCGGAGTACCTTGCCCGGGAATCGAACCCGGGACCCTCCGGTCAGTAGTCCAACGCTCTACCCCCTGGAGTACCGTGACTAACTACACTGAGGATAACAATCTCAATTTCGGAAAAGAGATGAGTTTATCAACTTCAGTTTGAGTGCTCTGTCGTATTCATAAGGAAGACAGGACAGAAGTTCTAGAAAGGATAAAGGAGCAACAGGCATGTTTTAAAAATATGAAAAAAACAACCCTGAGACCATCCTTACTTTCCCACCCTTGACAATCCGCTAATCCTCTTGCCAACGCAACTAGGCAACCCCCTTTCTCAAGACTATATTTACGAGAAGTATTCTTAAAGTAAGTACCGTTTGCTTATATTTAAATATTGGCGCTTCAGAACACGGTTTTGCTCCTGCAGCGCCATCTACTGATTCATTGAGAAGCTATAGCAGCATTTGTTTTGTTTCAGAAGTCGTTTGCTTGTCCGTGCATGCAAACAACAATGTCCGCGACAATCGTTGATCCCGCCAGCTGTGAAGTGCGTTCTGTCATACGATTCTTGTATGCGAAAGGATTGTCGGCTGCTGAAATTCATCGGGAATTATGCCTAGTTTATAAACCTACAGTTATGAGTGAAGGAAAGGTTAGGCAATGGTGCTGTGATTTTAAAAATGGACGAACAAATGTCCATGACGAAGAGCGAAGTGGTAGGCCCAGTATTCTGACCGATGAAATTGTTTCGCAAGTGGAACAAAAACTGCGATGTGATCGTCGATTGACAATTAATGGCCTGGCTGAACAATTTCCTCAACTTGGACGCACTACTGTCTACAATGTTGTTACGGAAAACCTCGGATACCACACATTGCGAGCAAGATGGGTACCGAAAATGCTCACCGACCACCACAAAGAGCAAAGAATATATTTTTTCCTGTGACCAAACGGGCCTTACTTTATGAACACGCCTCGTATTACTAAAGTTGTAAAAACCTATCTTTGGTTCACTTGAAGATGAATTGTTAAGCCGTAACCTGGGTTGTGAAATAAATGTCTATGGAAATACGAGGGTAGTTTTAAATGTAATCGTGGAATCGGTAAAATACTTCTGTGTACCGAACTAGGGATATGTCGGGAAAATACATTTGTGAAATTTGCGGAATAGCTCATAAAAAGTTAGGATTCATAAAAAGAATACTTGGGAATTGTAATGAAAGGGTCAAATAGCTTTGTTATTTCACGTTAGTTAGACCCAAACTTGAGTATGTTGCAAATGTATGGAATCCTCATGAAGTCGGCTTGATTTCACAACTAGATCGAGCGCAACGTATAGCAGCTAGGTTTGTTTAAAAGTTGTTATGAACAAGGTAGCAGTGTCACGACACTATTGCAAGGATTAAGATGGGAGCCAATATTTGATCGTAGGCTTAAATTATTATTAGGTAATCTACCGGTTAAGGTAGGTTATTGGATGGGCAAAACTATCAAATAAACATTTTGTAACTCCAAACAAAACCCAATCCAGCAATCTAATCTACATCAGGTCCCTCTTCATCTCTGTGCACTTCTTTCCTCCCTTCATCCCGTCCAACATCCCTATCCTGTTCCTGCCCTTTCCTCGCTTGCCCAACATTCTCCCCTCTATTACCTTCTTCAACATTCCACTTTCACTCAATATGCCTTTTATCCATTTTTCCTGCATCCATAGGATCTCTCCCAACAAACCCCTCGCCTCGCCCACCATTCCTAGTACTTCATCACTTTTTTCCTTTAGGTCCATTTCACCTTCTCCATCCTTCTCCACACCCACATTTCAAAAGCCTCCAATCTACGTCTATCTTCCTGCTTCAGTGACCACGTTTCCGCGCCGTACATAGCTACGCTCCGTATCAAAGTTTTTACGAGTCTTTTCTTATTATCCTTACTCAACGCCCCAGTCATCAACTCCCTCCTCTTTGAGAAAGCCTCCTTGCCTAGCGCAATTTTTCTCCTTACGTCCCTACAACTTTGACCGTGTTAATCCAAAACACTTCCGAGATATGTAAACTGTTCTACCTGCTCTACTTTTCCCCACCTATTTTAATGTTTAGCTTAGCCTTTTTCTTTCTGGAAAATCGCATAACCTTTGTTTTATTAATATTGATTCTCATCCCATATCTATCGCACTGAATTTCCAATTCACTCAGCAATGCTTGCAACCCCTTGGCTGACTGAGCAACTAATGCTTGGCCATCAGCAAACCTAACCGATTTTACGAAATCCCCTCCGACTTTCATTTCTACCTCCAGTTCTTCCCATGCTTCTTTAATCATTTCCTCCACATATACGTTGAACAGCACCGGTAACAATGGGCAACCCTGCCTTACACCTCTCCCTAACACTGCCCATCCGGATTCTCCGTTCCCCACTCGCACCTAAGCAGTCTGAGACATGTACAGGTTGCGGATCAGTCTCCTGTCACTCCAATCCATTCCTATTTTCTGCAATACACGCATTAATTTTTCCCAATTCACTCTATCAAACGCTTTTTCGAAATCTACACAACAGGCAAAAACGCCCTGACTCTATTCTATATTCCTCTCGATTAGTGATCTCATTACTGCAATGGCATCACGCGTGCCTTGCCCCTTCGTAAACCCAAACTGATCCCTAAGTAATCATTTTCTCCACTCTCAGTGAGCCAAACGGATGAAGAGGGAAACAAGAGTGGGGGAAAGGACGGTCGGCCGGACGGCTGCCGTCCGCGAAGGAGGAAAAAGTTTCAGAGCGAGTCACTTTTCCCGCTCAATTTAGTTTTAAATATTTCCACCAGAGTTCCGACGTCGGCGACGATGATTCACAAGTCGAGTGAGACCTTGATTTCGCAGAAAAGGCCAGCCGTCGACCGGCGAAGACGAGAACGACGGGGGCGCCTCGCGACTCGTTATCATTACAATTCCACTCGCGAGCAGCACGTTATTTCCTGGTCGGGAGATGCGCTGGCCTCTCTTCATTTCATTCATCGCTCTTCTAATAAGCTTCTTATGTGAGTACGATACACCATAATTTTTATTTCAACGAAGGTGTGGACGAGTTGTCTAAATATCGCGAAAATGACGCTGTTCAAGGTTGACGTCACTATACTACCGTACCCCACCCGTTTAAAGAATATCTGTCGTTCTTATTCGCCCTCCGTTTCATAATTTTGCTATAAATCCTTGCTTTGCCTCTGCTGTTTGTCGTTGAAGGGGTCATGATATGCCTCCATGACACGTAACCGCTGCTCTTTAGGACGAGGCCAAAAAACTCAAAATATTTTCCAAATTTTGCATTCAGTGAAGGAAATGGGGAAAAATTGCCTCTTTTCGTGATTCCGAGGTGACTGCTGTTTAACAGGATCGGAAATTTTATCAGTGTAGTCGTCGTTCACTGAAATGGGAGTAGTTGGTCACCGCACGCCGATAATTGGGGAATTATGACAACGTTCGTTATTTTGGCATCCGATGGCCGGCAGGATCTGCGCTCTTTTAGATCGCCGTCAAACTATCACCGCTGAAGACTTTTCCAGCCAGTGAATGCCAACAAAACAAAAGCTTTTACCTTTCCCCCTATTCTCGGCGAGCCGTTGACAGTCTTTTGAAGACTTTTGGAAAGAAGGTACCTACCGCTCATGAAGAACAGCCAATCCCGCACTGCCCTCTCATCACAGAGAGTTACGGTGAACCGAAGTCCCTCTCCGCAAAAAAGTTCGTTCTGACGTGAATGAAAGACGCCTGATGCGAAATTCGCGCCAATTCGGAAAATTTGAGTGATACACGAAAATCTGGTAGCTTTTGTTTACGAGTGATGCTTTATGGTTGAGATTATTTCTTTTCGTTTTAAAGTTATTAGACATTGTCTTTCAGTTTTTCTCACTCAAGGCATCCTAAATCCCATGTACTTTGGCTTTGAGGTTCTTCTCACTCTATCTCTGGTTAGAGGAAAAATATGCAAGGCTGAAAAAACCCATGACGTCACTCTGAGCTCAGGGCACAAGCCATCCTCGCCGGTTGTCGAGTGGGGGCTGTGGTTTGCATTACAAGGGTCGTAAGATGTATGTAGATGCTTATGCAACAACCTCTCTCACCCTCAGAATGGTTCGTTCATATAAAGATTACGATCACCTACGATCGTATCTATCTCTCTTTCACTATACCTATCACTATACCTAACAGATCAGTCGCGGTAGATGTAGGTCAACATGAACGTATTTTCTTCAAAAAAAAGGACTAACGCATAATTTAATTTTTTCATCGTGCGGAAGTTCCTGTAAAATATTTACAATTCCAATTTTACATATTCCCGAATGCAAGAGAAAAGCCTTGTATCTTATGGCAACAATCTTACGTCACATAATCACTGTGTTTTTCTTCCTTCGTCATTGAATTGCTGGTTATTCCGCGCCATGCGGACTAGTCCCATGCCGTCTTCAATGAGTTCCCCCCTCTTACTTTCAAGGTCAAAGTGAAGATAAACCCGTACGAAACTGTTTCATATTCCCAAAAAGGCTGATAGTAATTTAAAAAATCACACTATAAAAAGCCATGCTTCATGTCAGAAAGTTTTTCGAGAAAAACTTAATTTTCACATTTTAATACTTAGTGGAGTCTGCCAACGGTTTAACTTTTCATATAGTTCTGTCTGGTTTAATGACAAAAAAAATACATTTAGCGAATATGTAATTTCTAAGGAATTCGACAAGAATGGATTCTCGTAGAGTTGAAGTATATAGTATTGCCTTTTTTTTTAGGATTATATTAGTTCTACACTCCGTTCGTTCATAGACCTAGCGAATATGCCCGAAGTGTGAATGATCCATGCTGTTTCCTGGATATTAAGTTACCATGTGTCCAAAAAAGTTTCATTTTTTTATTCACAAATAAAAGTTTTAGAATTCATACACTCGTACAATTAGGCAGTTTAGAGCAACGAAACCCACTATCTCTAAATTGCTTCCGCTGCCCGTAATTAAGAATGACTATTACATACTTTATCAGCAATGCAACACTACCCACAACTAATCCAAGTATGATTTCTTCAACTTTTCAGGGACGTTGGTTTCATTAAGCGATTTATGACGTTGTAGGGAATCCTTTTGCTATGAAATGTTGTTCTTGATAGGGGTTTCATTTTGCTAGCTTATTCACCGGAAGTGAATCTCTGACAGAAACAGAAAAAATGGAGAACTGAGCTGAAATCAGTGGAGAAGTTTGCGACTTCTCGTTGATCATATTACCCTGTAATACTATAAATCATGGAAGGTCTTGAGTAATCCTGGGCGTGATGGAAGTGTAAAAAGTTGAGTCAAGTCTACTTTTCATAATTGATCCTGAGATAAAGAACTTATTCATAATTCTCGCTCGTATTTTTGCTATATGGAGTAAATTTTTTGTAACAGTTGAAGGTTTTCTTCTTGTATAACTTTTTATTTTATTTGCAAAATTGCGCATATATGGAGAAGAATATTTAAGAATCCAAAAGAATATTAACTCAATTTGAATAAAAATAGGATTTTCCCACAACTGATTCTCAGGTCTTTAATATCTTTGAATTAATAAATTCGACTGTTCTCGGGCACTTCATATTGGGCAAGGGATATCATTACTCACCCTAATTGTTTTTCCATCTAATTTTATAAGAAAAATTATTTTTATCGTATTTCCCTGTGTACATAACATTAATAGGAAGTGCGTAAGGTATGATAAAAGATGCTAAAGAAAGGAACTTGATATAAACGAGACATTAAAACTAATATGACATACTATATTAGTCACACACTGTAGGAGATACATTTCATCTTCTACAGTGCTGGCACATGTGATCGGAATATGTACATCAATGAGTTTCCGTATGACGCCAATACTTCGCAAAGCAAGTTCTATCTGCCATTTTTCATGTGCTCTTCTAAATCCAGGCACACAGAGCTCTCATTCGAACAGAGTACCTGTCATTGAAATGACCTCACAGTTTCACACCATTCTCGCCCTATCTGTAAGTTTACTTAACAGGAATGAAAAGAGAAAAAAGATAAGCGGATTACAGCGACTGGCAATACTTCCACAACACCAAATATGGAGAATCCCGGTCAAAGTTACGTTTACAGTATTCTCCAATCATCTCACAATGTATGTAACTGAATTGAGTTTTGGCGCAGCGCATGGTGAGATTGTAATTCCCAGTGTGTGTCTTGCCGTATGTCAGGATTCCTGTTTTCGCGGATTTTATGAGTTGTCTACTGTGTGGTAACTCCTTTCAAAGCATGCGTTAAAGTTATAAATGATGTTTACTAAGTACATCTAAGGCAGAGGTGAATGAAGCTGCAACTGCACAATTTTATCAGCAAATATTACCAAGTAATTGTAATAAACTTCACTTAACCCAGTCGTTTGTAACGCTTACGGCAGGAAGCATATATTATATTTTCGTTTCTAATGATTTTATGATTTCTCCTGTGCATTGTCTTTAAAAATAACAAGGGGCATCAGTAATATGTGGGCATTTCAATGAATTAAAAATTTCTATTTCCCACTTCCATTCTCCGGAATGATTAAAATATTAAATCATGGACTGCTGGCTCTAGTTTTTTTTTACGTTTTACTAAGCGACTGCAAAATATTCGAATTCTTTCCTGTTAGCTGAATGAAGATCTTGATTTTTCCCGGTGGATTCCTAAATTCCTGATTTTTCCCGGTGGATTCCTAAATTCCTGATTTTTCCCGGTGGATTCCTAAATTCCTGATTTTTCCCGGTACTTCCCCGGCGCCATGGAAACGAAGTGACCTCAGCGCGTGAAATGTCCGATTACTGCCACCACTACAACTTAGTGGGAGAACATATATTTTTGGTATACTACGAAATTACGGATATAATAAGGTTAATATTTCATGGCATGCGATTACTGAAAAACGTCCACTTCCATATTCATAAGAACAGCGTTTATGTAAAATAAATCTTAAATAAATTTACCCTTCATCGGTTTTATAACGCAGTCAGCAAAAGGTAAAGCTCAGGAGACCCGCTCACAGCTTTTAGTCTGTTCCAAGTTCCCTAAACTTTTAATCCTAGACCTAAAGGCTGAATGACGTATTTTCGTGTCAAAAAGATGTACTATTTATTACGTGATGCTTCGAATGCTATGTATGTACCTGGTTTATGTCTTCAAGACAATTTTTTTCAGCGGCTAATTATTAGATAGCTCTGCGTAATCTTCATATCATGTTCATCCGTTCGTACTTAGGCGTTATTCGTCGGGAAAACGTACGCAGTTCTTTGGTTCAATGACATTCCGTCCACATTATTACACTGGTGGATTTACTAAACTCCAGATAATGGGGCGTTTAATCAAGAATTATGAACATAAACATAGATACGTAATAAATAGCGAACGGGAAATGACCCTGTAGACTACGGGAAATATTAAAAGATAGTCTAATAAAAGAACAACAGTAAACGCCACACGAAAGCAAAACAATGAAAATTACTCGCAGAATACGTATTTGCGAATTTAGTGCGGAAAGCTATCACTCAACATGTACTCATGTAGAAGGGCAACGGATTTTGCTTTAATTTTTTTTTTTAAATTCTGAATAACAGATATTTTGTCTTTCGACTAAATGAATTATCAAATTAATGGAGAAATTACGTCATCTATATAGGCGAATTGTAACAAATGATGAATCCGAATTTGTTCCTGCAGTAATAGTATACTGAATTCCTGGACTGATATTTGTTTTAGTGTAACTAAGGTATGAGAAAAATCTTAATTTTTTTTATGTCGGTGTGTAATCACCCTCTGCCACACACCCTCGCAGTGGCTTGCAGGGTACCACCTAGCTACATAGACAAAAGGCCTATGTTATGCAACCTACCTCGCCTAGTCGTAAATGAGGATCTCGGGAAGGACGAATAGGTAGGAAAAATGCTTGTTTTGCATCCTTGCATTATCTATTTTACAATTCAAAGGTTTGAGCAACAAACCAAAGAAGACGCGGAAAATTTATCTCCTGATCACTGAAAAATACTTTTTATCGCATGCCGAGAGTTTGACTTTGAGGATCAAAAAACTCGGGCAAGGCGACCGCCGTGAGAGGTCAGTTCGGAAGAAAGTCACATTGGGTCTAATTTGTTTATGCAGTTTCAGATCGATGACAAATAACTGTTCAGAAGTGTTGAGCGTAACGTTCTATCAGGTTTATACCACATTGCGCGAAACAAAATCATCCGCGAATAGTACGCATCTCGAGATTCAACTTTGCATAGTTTGTCTCGTTTGGCATGTTGTTAGTGCGCATTAGAATTTTAAATGTCATTTTCGCCTTAAAATATGATAACGTAAGGAATAAAGCTCATATCTAAGTTTAACCAATAAATGAAAAAAAATAATTTTGCGGAACGATGCAAGACATCTGACTCCAGTAATCCCAAGCTACACTCTCTTGATGTTCATTTAATGGCTGATTTTCTTTTCTTTTCAAACTGAACGAACATAACTAAATCTTTGAGATAAAACCTAACTATTCCCCCAAGGAGCGCCTGCCTGGTGACTATATGTGAATATTTTATAGTTTAGCACAGCAAACGTTGGTCACATAAATAACGGAAATAGCTCAAAAAACGCTTAAAAATTCAAAAGTGCTCTTCGATAAAAATGAATGCATTCTTATTGGCTTTTTAAGTTACTCAAGAAGAAACTTTGTGAACCTTTGTGACTAACATACGAAAGAAATTCCGGCTTTTATACGAGTAAAGATTTGGGCGTTGGTGCTTGGGAATCTTGAGTGTGATAAGGATCAGGAGGTAGCACCGATAGTGCTATACTTACATTCCATCAATATGCTTAATGTATTTTTGAGAATCTAGTACTCTTAGAAAAGAGTAGAGAAAAGAAAAAGGCCTAAGTAGGAGAAGAATTGTGTGACGCAAAGAACCTTTCTTAAGGATGAGAGAATTGACGACAGGGACGTCAGGTAAGATGTTAAAAAAGTCACGTTGAAACTTTGATATGAAGCATAGTTTTGTACGGCGCAGATACATGGACATTGAAGCAGGATGATTGGCGTATATTGGAGGCTTTTGAAATATGCGTCTGGAGAAGGATGCCGAAGATTAAGTGGACAGAAAGGAAAACAAACGAGGAAGTGCTAGGGATGGTGGGGAAGGAGAGGGGATTAGTTAAGATAAACGAAAAGGAGGCAGTAAAGTTGGATGCAGATCATTTTGCTTCGCAATGGGATGTTGAAAACTGTGATAGAGGGGAGAATGTTGAGCAAGCAAGGAAGGGGCTAGAATTGGATAGGCATGAAGTGGACAGAATGAAGGGAGAAAGTACACGGAGTTGAAGAGGGGCTTATTGTAGCATAGTATGTTGAATCGTTTTATTGGTAGATACTAGAGAATTGTCGCTGTACCGTTTGATAGCTTGTATCCATCCAAAACCTGCCTTAAACGGTTAATTACGGATAGTTAATTAATAATTGGACATTTTGAAAACGTAGAGAAACAATAATTTATATAAAGAGATCTTGTCCTCTATGTTACAAGGTACTTTTTATAAGGATCACTAACCTAATTGTGCGATCCGTAAGGGAGGTCGATTGTCAAGCCCTTCAGCAAGATTGATGGTTTGAAGTCACGTGGTATGATCCCAGAAATATCAACTATAACGGAAATCCTTTCATCAAATATTGCAATATCACTAAGATTTTTCCTGGTTCCATACTTGATCAATAACCACTTAATTCTTCGAAAAGAATATCCCTTATCTTTTTTCCCTTTCATGTCGCACAATTCATCGAATCCTTTTACGATATGATTATTTGTTAATTTATCGCTATTCAAAGAAACCTATTTGCGAAATGGATTTCTCTAGACGTCTTACTTTCTAATCGTAGAGGTGTGCTGCTTTGTGTTTATTAATCCACCATAGCTATTTTATGCGGATACTAAATTAACTTGCATTAACCTGTATAAAACCATAAACACAGTAATCAACCCGGAGGTCGGTTTAGTAGGTGATGGTAGAGCTCACACCCATGTACCAAGCCCAACGGCGTGTGAATATTCACACATCAGGGTAGGGGGGCCAGTTCCTTTCCCTGTGCCGGTTATGGTTTCCCAGGAAGATCTGGTACCCGAAAAATCAACTAGCTTGGGTGGAGCTGCAGGTCCCCAGAGCCTTGCCCGGGAATCGAACCCGGGACCCTCCGGTCAGTAGTCCAACGCCCTACCCACTAGACCACCGCGACCCGCATTAACCTGTGTAAGGTTCACAAAACTATCGCCAATGAATGGAATGTCAGTACAAGGAAAAAATGTATATGCCTATGAAAGATTCGAGCGATCAGTTGAAATAAGAAAAAGAGAAATAGATAACTTTGACTTTTTAGGGTATATAAAAGATAAATCGAACATTTTCCTAACCATTAGATTTTAGTATGTGGTCTCACTCCAGCAAGCAATTCCAAAGATTAATCATGTCCATGACGCTCGAAGTACTTGATTTCATGCACTTTATATTCACTTTCCTGTCATCATTCTTCGATAGCAACCTATTTCTATGGTTTATAATCTTCTTTCCCCTGCTGCTCCTATCTTATCCCGAGGTTCATTTCATTCTGAGCTCTTTTTTATTTTGTTAGTGAAAATATGTATTATGTCGGCTATCGGTTACAGCTAATGTTTGTTTTTAAATGATTATATTGGCTTAGTGCGTTTTGTCTTTGTTCTCATGCAATGTCGTATTAAGGTACACAACAGTCGCGCAATTTTCGCTAATTATCGGAGAAATGTGAATGGAGTAGATTCTGTTGCCCTTAATCACATAAATATTCACTCGATGTTAAATACTAACTTACCGTTAATAAGGTTTAAAATATCAACAATTTTAATTTCCCCCACTCAGAACTAAAGGCCTAGAGCATAGAAATTATAAAGGTTTCAAAATCTGAATAGTGGCATTTCCCAATATTTCTAATATATGAAATATTTTACAGTTACGGTATTGATAAATCAATTGAATCTTTCATTGATATACCTGTATATGCAACTCGTTTCCTGAATTTAAACCTTATATAATAGTTTCCAACAATTTGTTGCGTATGGAACATTCCAGCTACTAATATATAATACGACATCTGTCGTTTGATATTTCGTTACGTTTACCTAACTTTCGTGTAACAGAGTCTAGTATAAGGTGGAAAGGCAGCATACTCCTGTATCATTCACGAATAGCGTCCTCAAGACGTTTATCGATGCACTCTCAAAAGTGTTAATGTCTCGAAAAACGAACTTTTAAATAAGAGGCAAAAAGTGAAATAATAAATGGTGAACAAATAACAGTTGCTATGGAAGCACTAAGCCTCAATTCGTAATCATGATACTTCAAACACGACTGCATTCATAAAAAAACATGGTAGTTACATGACAAAGTTTTATGATCTGTAATCGAGTAACAGCGAATTACATATTGTAGTTCCCTCGTCCGGGTTCGAGATTTTTCATAACTTTACTTTCACCTACTTAATTTTCCTTAACTATCCACAAAATTATTTAAGAATTACTTATTCATGATTTTTTAAAATTTGATTTCATATAATCTCGAAATCACAATAATACATGAGTTTTCCTCTGATAAAGAAATTGATGGTACCTAATCTGAATGAAAAGCAACTTCTTCTGAGAAACCTAACGGAAAGAGCTAATCAATAACTCTTCTGATATAACTGAAGATTTGAGTTACAGTTTGATTCAGTTTTTCGAGTTACTAATACTCCGAGGGTGGGTACATCGTATTAATATTCGTAAATGTACGTATCAAATTGAGCCAATACTTGTTCATCCTAAATACGACAACATTTTTAAGTGAAGACTAAATTTTAGATAAATCTTCTTATCTAAGAATCATTTAGAAAAGGTTGACTACACATTTTATCAACGACTTCGGGAAGTCAGCTCCAAAATAATAATTTCTTTGTTCGATTTCTCTAGTCTTCAATCACTTTAACACGATGAAATTCATGGTACAAGTTCATGACCGGATAATATTCTCAATGCCAGATGTAATTCACCTTCAAACAAATTTCTTTCAACACGACGAGACTAATTCTTAGACTCGTCGTGCTGAAAGGGAAAGGAGAGAAGGAAATTTCCTTCTCTTACCCGTTTCAGGTTGTCTCTTCTCTCACCCATGGCTACGGCGAGGACCTTCCTCATCACTACCCGTATTCACCTAGATTTTTTCCATTGCACAAACTTAATCCCAAATGTTTTATCTCTATATCCTACCATAAAACAGTGCAGTATCACCAACTTACTATGGACAGAAATGAACTGCTGGAAGCGGTATCACCACTGAAAGGGTGTATTTCCAAATATGGAACTGAACTTACATTTCACATTTTTTGTTTCATCGGAAATACTCCTCAGGTCTCTTTGATCCTTACTGAAATACAGACAAAAATGGCTAAAAATGTCATCCTTCAAAAAGAGAATTTTATCCGAAATGTCTATAGGCATGGATAAAAATATAAAGTAAAATTTCACGAGTTATGTACAAATGCGACACATGTTTATAAATAAATTTTTGAAATTTTACTTAGTTTTTTTTATCTTTCCGCATTACGATTTTCAAGATGTTATGGCTTTTACAGCCAACTTTTATTTTCAAAAGGAATAAAACATACTTGCGGATAACTTTAAGTTCAGAATAAATTGTCCGATTACTAAAGCTTGGCAAAATTGTATTTCCTCTAAATTTATTTTGGTGTCAACTCGATGGCACCATAATTTTATTAAGAAAATTTATTCAACAATCATCTTTAGGAACACGTTTTTAGTGTGAAGAAGGTGAACGGGCGATTTCTCCTTCGAGGCGAAAGATATTTAAAATTTGTCTCCAATTTTTTTCATCGCTTCAGTTGAAGTAGTATTACCGGTATAAGCTCGTATTTCTTCATCTAGTATATATTTTTCCTATTTCTTCTTCTCTGGTACACCTAAACGTGAAACTGTAACAGCAAAGGCAAGCAAGGAATTTTGCTCAAATAATCCTTCCCTGAGGAAATCGCTATTTGGCGAGATTCCGCGCCTTAGAACGTGACTCCACCATGTTGCTTTTAATCTAGTTCCTCTTTTCATGCATAACGTTAATTTAATGAAAACATTTTGTTTTTGCGGCTGCGGCGGAATGTTATGCTTTTAACAGATAAATAAATCTTCACCAAATCACATACAAAAAATTTACATTAATTCACTGGAAAGTCCAAGTGTAAAACAACAATTTTATCTGGGCAGCCTCGTAGCCAGGGTTTAATTTTATAAGGTTTCAAAGAGGAGATATAGGTCGAAGTCAACTTACTGAAAATGTACAGCCTCGCAGTGCCAGCGTGGCACGGTCAAAAGCTCCGGTTCCCATTCGTCCACCTCGAGATTCCGGTGTTCCCCACTCCTTCCCACATTTTTACACGAACTTTTCTTCCAGCATGGCGACGTATTGAAGTAGTGACGAGGGAGGAATGGGGGGCTAGACCCCCTAAATCGATCACCCCGTTCGAGAAGCCAGTCGATTACGTCATCATCATCCACACGGCAACATACACCTGCAACACAAAAGAGGAGTGCATCAAACTAATGAACGTCATACAGTCATTCCACGTGGATAGCAGAAAGTGGCCGGACGTGAGCTACAACTTCTTGGTCGGCGGAGAAGGGAGGGTCTACGAAGCACGGGGTTGGGATACGGTCGGCGACCACTCCAAGGGATACAACGACGTCAGCATCGGGATCGCCTTGATGGGTATATTCTGTAACGAGCGTCCACCGGACTTACAGATCAAGACAGCACAGGACCTAATCAAGGAGGGAGTACGACGAGGGAAGATCTCGCCGAATTACAAGTTGGTGGGTCATCGGCAGATTTCCCCGACAGAGAGCCCAGGTGAAAAACTGTTCCAAGATCTACAGAATTGGGACCATTGGTCCCCCGATGTCTGAGTTTTAGTCATCAACAACTTTCGAGTGAAATGTACAGTTAAGCGCTTTAAAAATTTAAAGAACGCTGCAGGAAGCTCTCAGATTCTGTAGGCGCCGTTCGCAACAGAGGACTCTCTTTGACTGCTTTGTCACGATTAAGGATTCCTATTAGATTTGCGAAATGTGCAAACAAAAGCAGATAGATGGAAAAACGAGCACCCAACGTATTTCAATCCAAATGTTCAACATTCCCTCGCAGTTATTATCTCTACTCCTGTGAATATTCCATTTTGAAAATCTCACAACTAAAAATGTGTATTGTCCACATCAAATGCAAAGGGGCTATATTTACAGGACGAGTGATGGAGGTATATTTTCTCAATGATAAAATTTTTATCCTATCAACTGTGATTAAACTTCTTTTAAATCCTATAAAAAGAAGAATTTTTCAAATAAAAGGCCTTTGATTTGTGGTTACCATTTCAAACAAATGAAGCGTTTTCTTCATTTCATTGTTTAAATGAAGAAAAATGGGGCCAGGATGGAAAATATCTCTGTGACGATAGAATTTTACATCTTTCGAGGACAATTTCATAAGTTTCCATTTGTACATAAATTATTAACCGAAAATTCTTCGGATTTGTTGCAATCCACCGCAGCTTTAGAGATATTTTTCATTTTTTTGAGCATAAACAAAGGAATTTTTGGACACACAAAACAAATGAGTATTAATAACGCTACCAATATGATTTTGATGATATCCGACCCGGGAATTTCGCTGCTGTCAGTCTACAACAAATTTATTTAGCTTACATGGTCCCAGAATGGATATAGTTAGTTACCCGGATTTACTATAGGTTTTAAGCTTCTAGGGCCCTTGAAGTTCGTGGGTTCTATTGCATGCTGAACACAAAACAGGACGGAACATGAAGTTATATTTTTAATATAAGCTTTGAAAAGATTGCTGTGATTTGTTTGTTTTGGTCGTGACTGTATGGTACATTCAAATTAAACAGCTGAAATTGTTTAATGATGTTTAATTAATTCCTTAAATAAATGCTTCGCATTATGCATTTCAGTACTTGTACAGGAGGAAGGAGTTCATATCACCGAAGAAACCACATTCAGGGGAGAAGATTGACAGGTACATGTATTAATGGAATCACTTTTCACGTTCTGAATACAGGTATAGTCACGTTTCAGTAGCATAACTAGTCACTAACATAACGAGTCATGAATGCTTCAATGACCGATATCACAACACAATATAATCTCTTTCGACGGTAAAACCATCAGGTTAGATTATAACCGAACAACCTTTACTTTAAAAAAGTACTCGTACAAGGAACAACTAGAGGTCCTCCGAAGGGAAGGAAGCATGAGGAACACTTGTTCCAAGGGGTCAGGCTTCCACACTGTGCAAAAATAATACTAGATAACCATAATGTTCTTCTAGAGGTAGTTTCCTTTGCCCTGCACACACTGTGATTTGCTACCCGAGATTTAGAGAGGGCTAACGTGCGTGTATTTATAGTAATATAAGAGAGTAATATTCTTTCAAATGATGAGCTTAATCCTAACGGTCCTAATACCCAAATTAACAGGGAACATGGTCTAACAGCATGGTGTCCTTATTTTTATCAATAGTGCATCCACTCAACAACTTAATAGGAAACAAAGGAACCCCATGATTATCCAGAAATATTCAAATTACAATGAACAACATTCAAGACAAGACATCATAATGCTGGGGTAGCATTTGCTTTTGCGTCCGTTTCCTCTCAGATGAACTTTAGAGAGTGAAGGTGCTAGGTACATTATTCAACATGCAAAACATAAAGCTTCATTTAAAAGCTACTAATATGAAATTACTTCAGTTCATGGTGATCCAATGAGTATAGTATCAGGATCACAAAACTGCAGAGAACAATTAATCTCGGGCACCACTGGTGCCCCCGTGGTGCAAAGGTATCTTTCCAAACATCCACTGCGCCCCTCCATTACAGATGCTTGCGGTACCATTAAATAATTTTAAGGCAGTTGAGGGAGCGGAGGGAAATTTTCTGGAGTTTCAGTGATAATCAGCTTCAGTCTGTGCTCAATGATAACACCCGACAAAGGAGCAACCATTGACGGGAGAGCCAAAGCGAACTTGACCTCTGGTATTCTCTGGTGAGTCTGGATGGCATCCCACGTTGATCTTCGCCATCATGCCTTCGTGAAACACACGACCTGCATGCATAACCTTACACGGGGTGTTGAACATACACAGCAATGCTCCTCTCTTGGAAGAGCGTGGAAAATTCTCCTTTAACTTTCACTGCTGCGGTGTGAGATATAAAAAAGAATCCTAAAAATCCAAATAAGCTCGAATGCGGATTGAAATCCCTGCGATGGCGGATCTTTCAATGACGTCCTGATCCCAAATCCGATTCCAAGTGGAGAACACTTACACTGCAGCTAGAGTTTGTCCTGCACATTTAAATACACACCCAACAAACCTATTTTCGTACAAAAGTTCGTCGGCACGAAAGGCAAAGTTGCAAGCAGGTTGTTTAGGCAGTTGCATGGTCATTTTTAGGCGTGTGCACTGTGGATGCAGAAAAGATTAATGCCATAAAAGCATGTAAAAAAAAAGATCTTCATGTAACGAAGCAGTGCACGGGGGACCAATAAGCTACATGCGTTTTAAGGACTTTATTACAGGCTTTGGAGCGTGCGTTTTGGGCTTTATTACATGTTGAACGTGTTTTCAAAAAATTTCAAGAACACAGTATTGGAAGTGGGTCATTTTATTAAGACAACAGAAAAAAAATTAGCGGTAAAGTTCTTTTTTAATATCTAGAAGAATTTGTTGCATTACCACTTCTATTATGTTGTTATATTAGCGAGAAAAGGCCTTCGAATTAAAATAGAATGAAAACCTATTTTGTGAGAGCGCGAAAGTTCCAAGAGTGAAAAGGCTTTGGGAAAATATAATAGGGAATGTTCGAGAAGATCAGTTCGTGGCGAATGGTTTGCGAAAGAATGTAGACGCGTCAGAAAGTCTAAATAAAATGAAGAAGAAAAGTTCATGGAATAGAGCCTTTATTCAATCTATATTAAAAAAATAATTTTATCTGTATTTTTACTGAGTTTTTGTTACCCCAAGGACTCATTTTTACCCACAGTGAGGTCAAAATGAAAATCTCTGTATTTACCCCGGTTTTCAGGCTGATTCAATAGACCAAAAGTCGCTCCTAAAAAAGTACCTGCTGGGGCAGACATACATGTGGCTAAACTAGCGAGTAGTCCATTAATATGGAAACTTATACATATTCGTGGAGTATTCACGCATGAGTGTGACGTTATCCATTAGTACACTTGCCAGGAGAGTGGTTTTGCTACGACCCATCATCGACCGGAATATGCAGATGGTAATTTCCTTACCATCTGCCTATTTCAGTATTAGCCAACACTCCTTTTATGACGCAAAATGACCACAACAGTCAGAACCCTTCGACAAAAAACTGCTTCTTCGAAATCTATCACTCACATCGCTAGACTTAGAATACCGTTTTCATGTTATAGGATTGACAATGGTTTTTCAAAGATTAAATCACAAGATAGAATTGAATCCGTACCTCCGAAATACCTTCGACACTATATGAGTGAAATAAGAACGGTTTTAAATTGAATATCTTTAATTTTTTCTGCTGAACCAAAGAGAACCGAAATCGTTGGGGAAATTTTGTACTGTAAATACACATAGGAAGGAATTATCAACCAGGACATATTAAACCACCATTGATGCACGAAAAAAGATTCAACTCCCCAATCTATAGAATGCTAAGCGTCCCATTTCTAATTTTTTTTCACAAAATTGTCTCCTACATTCTCAGTTAATACTCATAAAAAATATTATTATCCGGTGAGAAAGTCGTTCAACTATTACAGATTAACGACTTCACGAGTAATTACTCTGTAGAGGGTTTTTTAGAGGAAAATTTCGGATGAATACGAGTCAAATTGACGTCAATCATGCTTAGGTGACAATATCAGTTATCGCAAAGGCATTCGATCATACATTTTTTGTATTTTTGTACACTGCATTCGACTGGAAGGTTCGACTCGGTCTCGCTTATGATTTTGTCGATATATGTTACCCTTTGGGATCATGTTTCCTGCGTCTCTTCGTAAACTCATTACGTCATTGCTCATTGTTGTCACAAAAATATTCGGCGCCGGGACGTTTTTTTATAAATGAAAGTTTCCATGTTTAGCCAAACCTAACTTGTAAAAAAAAATGTCTCTCCCTCAGTTTGAATATGTGAGATCATTACCTATGAAGCAGATGATTATCCCAGAAACGTTTCGCCCGACATTAGGATTAGGCTCTCTATACAAGACTGGTGATCAGACCATCATCGAGGGATACCGAAGTTCTCCGGAATACGGGGAATGCGTAAGTGTTGTAACGCTTTGAAAACATAAAGCCGCCTAGACTTTCCTCTATTTTATTGTACATCCATTCACTTCAATAAAGATTAAATTTCAGCACCGAAAAAAGCGAGATGGATTCATGCAAAGTCCATATTGTTCTCAACCGGGAGTTTTGCCTGGCATTAGAAGAGAACGGAGGTTACGATCGTATGAGATGCCGCCAATATCGAATACCGATTACAAGAGACGCAAAGAAATAGAGGACTTTTACGAGGTACGCTTGAAAACTACAAAAATTAATGATTTAACCGTAGAAGTTTTCTGCACACCCTTAAGAGCAGGCCGCAATATATCGCAAATTGTAAACTCTCATTTTTCCAAGATTACTTGTTTACGACTGTGGGAATTTGGTAAACGGTAATCTGTCTCGGGAGAATGGCCTTATTCTCACCCATGGCATTAAAATGGTTCGAATCAAATAATTATTCAAGCATATTGGAAGACTTATGAAATTTGAGTGTAAAAATCATTCGCCTTGATCAGGATGATTTTTACACTCTTAACTGTGAGATGATTTTGACACGATGAAACTCTGTATTTCGGTACACATATGCGGATGACTCTGCTAAAGTAACTGTTGGGGCATTTCCTGCCGTTCTTTCAAAGCATATATTGTTGATAAACTTTGGCAGTTCTACTTCATATGCTACTCGATGAAGGTTTATTGGGATCCCAAGAGTATACTGGCTTTCAGCATTGGAAAAGAGAAAACATTTAGGTTATAAATAAAATTTAGGTTAAAAGATATAAAAGTGTGCACTAAAATCTCTTTTTTGAAGCACTCATTCTTGTGCAGGTGGTTTGTATTTTACTTTTTTGCAACATTAAAACAATTCCTCTTCTGATAAATTCCAAGAAACTGCGGGAGATGCCGCAACAGTAACTTTTAACCGAGTCATCCGTTAACATACATTTCAATGCAACAATCTCAGAGTGTAAAAATCATTCCCCTTGGCCTGGATTGGGATCCCAGGCAAAGCAAACGATTTCTACACTCTGAAATTGTTGTATCCTCTTCTGATGCTCCGGAAAATCTTTGAAAATACCAATGTAAATTCATAATCTATCTCAGGTCTTCACTTGGAGGTTAAACAAAATTGCCAAACAAGAACTTTAATCTTTTCAGTTTCTTTTTTCTCAATGTACTATCTGGGAGGCATTAAAATTTAGTCACTACATAAATATTAAAAAAATACTGGTACATGGAAATAAATATTAAACAGAAATATTTTCAAAGTTTCAAAGCATATTCATAAATAAACGATGAGGAAAAGATAACCAATTCAAGTGAAGAAAGATGAAGCTGAGTTGAAAAAAGTGAATTTGTGGCTGACTTACAAGAACATGTTGTGAGAAACTATGCCAACTAAATATTACCATACCAACTTACTATACCACTACTTTAATCTTACTATACCAACCAAATGTTGACTAAAACTTAAGGCATTATTTCAACCTATGTTGTGGTCCCTACAGGAGAATACAATTATTAATTCACGCCTGTAACATTTCTTTTCATTAGGAGAATACAAATATGAAAAATAAAATAGAACATCTCCAAAGTTTTTTTAGTCTAAATGAGATTAGTGCATATGCAGAGTCTCTTATGCTGGTGTCCCAGTCAGATTACATGAAAATTACTTTCATTATAAACGGAGTATTCCTCAATCTCTAATAAAAGGATGTTAAATATTCAAAACCACTTCTAAAATAGAATGGGCAACATAATGGTGAATCATTTAGGTTTTGAACACTTTTTTTAAAAACCTTAAACACATCCTTTTTCCTGTCACATATGTGACATGATCATGTCATTTACATATTTAATACATATGTGCACATAAACATTTATATTTTTCATATTGCAAAAGACATTTCAATGTCACAGAGAACAGTGTAAAGACTGTTTTGATATCCTTCACCCCCTTCAGTACTACAAAATGGAAGAATATCTCTATCAAGACCCGCCCAGCCTTACAAGGTAAGATAATAATACCTACTTGGAAGAAATAGGAATATAGAAAATTAAAATTAGCCAGTACAAATAAAAATATTGAGTAAACAAGTGGAAAACATTGAGGGATAATTGGCAGGTTCATCACCTTAAATTTTCTTTCAAAATGATTTTTGAAGAGACCTACAATGTGAGCTAGATCACGCTTGTATAACTTTTAACCCTAAATCTGTATTTTGCCAACTCACAGCGAACCAGAAATTCTGCATGCTTAGATAATATTATTACTCGTTCCAATGTCCAGGAATATTCTGTAAATGTTTTTAATCCTTTGATCTCTGATCAAAGTGCCATTGTCTTAGTGTGTTGGATGTTCCTTCATTTGTGAACTGTAAAAAATTACAATTACACGGCCAATTACTCCAAGCCATATGCTGAGCTTCAAACATCTTCTCACCGAATCAGATTGGGTATCCTTACTAATCTCAGATAATGACCTACAGAACTTTACCTTGTTCTGTGAAATATTCATTTCAATATTCAACTAAGCATTCTTACTAAAATTCATTAAGCTTATACCAATTAATAAAGAAAACAACTGGTTTACACCTGAACTAGTACAGTTAAGAGAAAATCTGCTGTGGAACTATTATAATGCTAAAAGAAAATCAACTGATGCTAAACTTAATATGTGCTATGAGTTCAAAAGGGAATATCATAAAAAGTTAACATTGTCTAAACGCAATGCCAATGGAGTATTTATTGATGGATCCCAAAATAAATGTAAAGCTGACTGGTCAAATATAAGGACAATCCCTCCAATGGATCTGACATGGTGGAAGGAATTGTATCTACCGATCCGACCCCTAAAGCTGAGCTGGTGGGAGTAATGACAATTGCTCATCATAGAGTCGCCCATGCCAGAGAAGTCGAAGGTTAGGAGCCAGATGAAAGGTACTCCATTCAGTACCTGTACCTCAGTGAGGTGACTGCAAAGGCGTCCGACCCCAGTGGAGCGACCATTGAGTGATAGTGTCAAGTTAAAACCACTATTGGAGAAGGCAACGGGAAACCACCTCAATTATCATTCCCAAGATCATAATGATCAACAACATA
Source organism: Hetaerina titia (assembly GCA_037158775.1). Classification (NCBI taxonomy): domain Eukaryota; kingdom Metazoa; phylum Arthropoda; class Insecta; order Odonata; family Calopterygidae; genus Hetaerina; species Hetaerina titia. Next base: position 45,063,093 of record CM073769.1, on the reverse strand, counting down.
GAGAATATAAATCTAGCAAATGTGGGACTAGTCCCAGTTGGCCATGTGTCATGCCCGGCAGCGGAAGAGGAAAGGCATCTGCAGTTGTCATCTCAAGAAACCCTTTCAAAGGAAAACTGACAGCAGCAGGGCAGAGGATGCAGGAGAAGAAGACCAAATTAGTTAGAACAGGAACTTGGAATGTTAGGACAATGTTGAGGACAGGAAAATTAGAGAATATTAGGCGAGAGATGGAAAGAAGAAATATAGATATTTTAGGTTCATGCAAGATGAGATGGAAGGATAATGGAGATAACTGAAGTGATAGTTATAGAATAATATACAGCAACGGGGATGAGAGCCAATGATGGATAACCATAATATTCAATGAAGAAGTAGGAAGAATCATAGTCAACATAGAAAAAAAATGGATAGAATATTACTAGTAAAGCAGAACCAATGAACTTGGCCATTTTTCTGGTATACATGCCGAGTAATCATAGGAGGAAGAGGTCAATAGGATATACGATGAGGTATTGGATATAATCATGCGTGTTCCTGCAGGGAAACATTTGATATTGATGTGGGATTTAAATGTGATGGTGGGCGAAGTAAGAAATAGTGATGAGGTGGGGGACTACAGTTTAGGCACGAGGAATGACCACAAGGAGAAAGCAATTGAGTTCTGCAGAAGACAGGAGTTAGTCATCACCAACACTTGGTTTGGACACCACAAAAAACATAGGTATACATGGAAAATGTCAGGTGATTCGGAAAGGTATCAGTTAGATTATATTCTGGTTAGGCAGAGGTTTAGGAACAGTGTGATTAATTTGCACAGCTTCCTGGGAGCAGATGCAGACTCTGACCTCAATTTAATTGTTATGAAATGTAGCATCCATTTCAAAAAGATAAGGCAGGGGCAATGGGTTAGGAAATGGAATGTAGAAGCATTAAATGGATTGACAAGGAAGGAGTATAAGCAGGCTGTAGAAAAAACCATGGCTAATTCCTGTGCTTGGCAAAGTCATTGAGGCTCTTGTTACCACCCAAATACTTAAGTATCCAGAAAGAAAGAACTTGCTAAGATCCTCAAACTTTGGCTTTAGACCTGGAAAGCCTACAGAGCAAAGTGTTGAATATGTCTCAAAACCAACACTGTGTGCTTTTGAAGATAGGTTGTGCTTATTTCTCTCATTGTTTGACCTCTCCTAAGCATTTGATTGTGTAGAATATGAAAACCTTATTCAAAAACTGCTGTATTATGGCATCCAGGGCTCTGAAGTAAAATTCATTAGCTCATATTTAAAAAAAACATCAACAAAGGGTAGAAATAAATGACTGTAAGCCAAAATTATTGCGAGTAAAAAATGGTGTGCCCCATGGTCTATATTTGGTCCTCTGTTATTTCCCTGATGATCATTGATTTACCAAGTAACATACCCGTTGGTTGCATCCTGTATGCTGATGACACTACTTTTATAAATAAATGTAAAAATCCTGAACAGGCACATGGAGGACTGGAAGCCATGCAACAACAAGCTAGAGGTTGATTCTCAGGTAGTAACCTATTTTTAAATTTTGAAAAAAAAAGACAATATCTAAAATTTAACCTTGGAAGTGCTCAAAAAGCTCAAAGCTCTGTCAAGATCCTAGGGTTTTTTATTGATTCTAGTCTTTCCTGAAAAAGTTATGTAACTGCAATCTCCAAAAAACTTTCCAAGAACCTCTTCCTAATCATGATACTTAAAAGCTGCATTCCTGAGGAACATTTAAGATTTGCCTATTTTATCTTTTTCCAAAGTCACCTAAGTTATGGGCTAAGGCTTTGGGGACATACAAGTGACACAATAGCTATGCTTATGTTACAAAAGAAAGCAGTTACGAATCAGCTCTGGCCATATTTGTTAGGCTAAAAGTGATGACAGCCTTCAACATATACATTTACCAGTGCTTAATCCATGTAAAAGATAATGTAAATAAATATGTATTAAGATGCAATATACACAGCCATAATACAAGGTCAAGAAATATGTTAGACATTACCCAATGCAGATTGTCCAAAACCTTCAATCAGTTGGATAACCTTGCCTTTAAATTCCATAACAAACTTCCCCATACTGCAGGACTGATTAGCTATAACAGGTTCAAAAATGTAATTGAGGATTGGTTGATTTCAAACTCCTTGTATTTTTTAAGTGAATATTCTGAACTGGACTTCTCAAGAATGAAATTATAATACATGTGGACCTCTTTACCATGATAATGAATGTATGAATTTATATGCTTTTCTTTTGACAACACCTATAGTGGCAGAGTATATGGCAGGCTATTACGGCATATTCCACGGTTTTGTTGCTTGAACTATTTGATGATTGTGAACAAATTACGTGTGAGTTCTTCTTTATTACTTTGACTTATAAGGCACCATGTGCTTAATTGAGCAACATAGTAAATGGGAACATCTTGTAGTTTTCATAAGCCCATACCTATATCTTGAGGGAAAATGCTTTAGCGGTATAACTGAACAACACAATTGATTGGCAATTGAGAGGTATTTCCTGGCAATCTTAGCCAAATATAATTATTTTTTTCATTATAATCTTAATTACAAAATGTGTTTAGGGGGAGTGATAGTTCAGTGCATAGTGCGCTGGGTTACTGACATAAGGGCCCAGATTCAATTCTGGGTATTACCTCCGGTAACTCAGCTTCACTCAAGCTGCGTAATTTTTTGGATACCAGATCTTCTGGGGGAAACCACTAGTAGCACAGAGTAAGGAACTTGCCATCTACCTGTTACGTTATTTCATACATGAGACTAAGTTTAGGTGAGCTCTACTCTCACCTATCAAATTGAATTTGGATTGGCAACTATGGAGGTGAAGTTTGTCTTGTTATATCACTTTGCTGCCAAATTTCATAGAACTTCCCAAAGAATTATTGCTCAATGAAATCTTTCTCATGGTGAGAAAGCAGCAGGAGGTTATAATTTGTCATCAGTTTAGATCTAATATCTACTCCCATAAAAGATGTCAGCACCTAAATTGAGGCTGGTTATTCTTTCCCAAAGATAGATAGGAACATATATGCTTTTATAAACTAATTCCAGGCTAATAAAATAAAAACTAATTCCAAAACTAATGTGTTATTTTAGTCCAATTGGTGGAGTAATGGGTAGCTGACCAGAAGGATGAGTCTTATTCAAGCTGTCCTTTTTAAGTGTCAGATTTTCCCAGGAAACTGCAGGTAGTACAGAAAAGCAAATTCCCTCACTGATGTGCAAAATGCATTAGCCCTTGGGATTAGTATGAAGTTAGCTCCACCCTTAATAAGCCAACCTCCAGGTTGATTACTGTAATACTTATTTGGGCATAATGATTTGATATTATATTAAAATGAAAGCAGACCATTTAAAAAGGGTTTTGGTTTATTTCTATATTTTGAATCTGAAATGAGTAGTTCTGAATATGCACCCTTATATTGGTATCCCTGAGTGATTGATCAATGTCTATTAAGTGCCAATGTCTATGCCATGCATAATTCTATGCTTATGGTGAATGAATAAATTACAATTACAATTTCCTTTACCCTTTTGAGAGAAAGTTAACATTATTGTGTGCCAAACTAAAAGTTCAATTAAAATTATTCTTCAAGAAAATCAATAAATCATATGTCATTACAGTCTCTACCTGAAATACCCTCATCGATATGTTGGATATCGACATCCATCTTTAGCAGATTATGATTTTAGTAAGCAGCTTGTGCCTTCATCTATGACACCATACAAACATTTAGCAGGAAGGACTTCAAGGAAAGAGGATACATCATGGATACGTTAGCATGGAATACCACAATATCTAAATATTTATTGAGGTGATTCAAATTTCATAAAAAGATCACTTAGAAGTTGATGCTTTTTGCCTTTGTTTTGTAATTATTGAGTATAAAAATGCCCCACGCACTAAATAAAATTAAATAAAGCTGAAAATAATGATTCCATTCAGTGACTTCAAATGTTTGCCAGTACCTCATATTTGTGATTCCTATTTCATAATCAAATATTCATTTTTAGGGTTCCTAAGAATCCAAAATTTATACTTGTAGCACAAGTCAATTCACAAAATGGCTTTACATGACCATAAAAATTACACTACTTTACATCATCCATAATAATTTAGGTGCTATAAATTTTAGCTAGCACCACTTTATGCTCAAGGGAGCTTAGTTGAAGTTGAGTCGAACACACGAATAATGCTATGCCATCATGAATGTAATGATGAATGAGATCACAACCCCAAATCCATTAGCCTGATCATCTCTTAAGGTACAAGCCTGACAATGGTATTAATCAGTTTCTATTTTAAACCAAGGCTGAATTAATGGCAGATGTGATGCTATTCTGAATCCATTATGATATACATGGGATGGAAACCACATAATATCACACAACATTGATAATTGCCAACTGTTTTCGAAATTGTCAATCTTAAGTAAACACAAGTTCTAATCAAAACATTAAAAGGCTTACTAGTTTTCATGCTGCACATCTCAAATTTGTCTCATCAAGAATTTTTTCCTTCTTTTGTTGTGGAACAACAAAAACAATACAACCAAAAACATATTAGGAACATTGATCAAAAACATGCTTTGTTCCCCTACCCTTGGTTATTACTGTTACTTGTCATATGAGGGAGAGAAAAGGTGAGGAAAAAAGTTGAAATCAAAAGATATTTAAGAAATAAAGTTAAAAGGAAGGAAAGTAGATAGAGAAATATATAAAAGAATTAACTTTTAGGGAGACTGCAATATCACAAAAAGAAATGGAAGAGCCCTCATTTTAAGGCAAGAGTCTATAAAGAACTAAACGTTTTTAAAAAAATACAATAAAATACTCTATGCAATAGGTATCCATTTTTATCTGATCACCATCTCATTGATCAAACCCAAGGTGAGCATCATTATCATAAGTCTTGATAACTGCACAAATATATTTCCATATTTTATTGATAACAATGTGCACACAAGCACTGTAATCAAGGTTGACACAACTGAGTGTGAATTCTCCTTGAATGTAGGTACATCTAATTATTCATTAACTCCAAGATCTCCCAAGTAAAAATCATAAAAAATGAATGCATGATAATGGAATATGTACTAATCCAATGTATTTTTATATATGACTGAACCACTAAATGTTATGATTGGGATGACTGCTGGTAGTAAAGAATTGGTATCTCTACACACATCCCTCTTCAAAATAATTCCCAGGTAAGATAGACCATTGCAATCTTGTATATGACTGCTGGAACCAAACTCTCGGAGAACATTTTCTGGAATGTGTCCTTGAGTCCTCCCAAGTCTTACTCTTACTGGTCCCTCTAAGACTGCTTTCTCTTTTTCTCTTACTGTCTCTAATTACACCCTCTGGTGTTGCCAAAACAATGCAATACACTTTTTTGAAAAATAGCACCACAATTACTCTTGTACATACACTAACAAATGGCTAATTTGGTGAGTAACTCATTGTCACTGTTTTCCATCAGAAACAAGTAGTGATAACAAACTGCAAAACCAACATCACATCACAGTCAGTCCTAGAACATATTAACATCACTACATGCTATACTAACTAATTATGGGGATCATTAACCTGCAAGTTGTATAAAACTCATATTGGTCCATCCTATAATGTCAAAACGGTTTCTCTGCCAATACAGAGCACAACAAGAATACATACTTGGCAGAAATATTATAAGAAAATTAAATGCAATATTTTAACTGAAACAATAAATGCACCAGAATGGAATACTTATAGACATTACAGAAGATGGGTACTTAACTACTAGGATAGTATCATCAAAAGGGCACCATAGTTGAGATTGCAGTCTAACATGAATGGCCTGCTGTAGAAAGATTCTCAGGTTCACGGACATGTAGCTGCACCAATGTGTAAAAATGAAACAAATGTCAAAATAAACCATAGAGATTAGGATGCATGTTTAATAATTTTTCCTAATAGACCAAAGAGCATAAATGGAAAGTGAATCTTCCTTGGTTCATCAGCTATCCATATTTAAAATGAAAACAGGAAGTGCAGGAATTCAAAATATAGAATTAGAGCAAGATGGTAAATGTAATTATAAGCCCATACATACAATTACAAACTGTAATTCTGACATTAAAGCTCAGTAAAAGTCTAAATAAGTCGCAGCAAGCCTGATGCCAATTACTTATCGGTCTAGATTCAATGTGTACTTTGATCTTGGATTAATAGTACAGCCAGTTAAGATGACATCAAGCAAATGAAGGAGTTATGACATTCTTTATGGATGCATTGGGTTTTTATCTCCTGCATTTAAAAAATGAGGCATTTTCATGTTTCACAGTGAAAATAGGTCATTCTGAAATTCAAACGACACAATTTTTAATTTAACATAAAAATTAAACATAAACATTAAGTATGGGAATAGCCCTTCATATTAGCGTTGTGAAATTATTTCTTGCAATAGATATGAATTGTTTCTCACATATCTATAGTTATCAGTGCATGACACATGTTTAAAACTGAAGAAATACTTTAAGTACAGGTTATGTTTTGTAGAATTGATATTTAATGCCTTTCTTTGTTCAGACAGTTTGCATGAGAGACAATGCTCTCTCTATAATTGCAAGAAAAACTGGGTGATTTGCAATAATGCTGGATGCTATTCAGTATTTTTTTAATTACCTAACTAACCATTTGGCTCACTATTCATGAGAAAACTGCCTCGTCACATTCTCTTTTATCTCGTCAACATCAAGAATTTTGCGCAGCAGTTGGGACTTGCTCCAAGCCACAAACAATGAATAAAGTTTTCTAAAAAAAGGTCATAACTAGAGATGAGTCATGGGTCTATGGCTATGACTCTGACACAATAGCCCAGTCTTCCCAATGATTGGTTGAAGAGCTAAACGAGAATGAAACAAGGCGGATCATGACCATTCCAAAAAAGACTTGGCTGATTGTTTTTAAAAGTGGAAGATGTGATGGGATCAGTGGGTGAGGTCCCAAGAGGAGCACTTTGAAGGGAGAGAAAGGCCTCATCATTCTAGGTAGGCTATCTTTCTCAAAATATTGCTTGGCTGGATCCTTCCTGGACAGACCTTGTACGTGTTATACATTTCCGTTATGCAGTCCACTTTTGTTCTATCCAACCATTGACAGTAGCTGTTCTGCCTATCAATATGATGAACAACATGCAATACAAACATATAACTCAATGAACGCCAAGTTCCTAACCCAACCCACAGGAAGTTTGGGTTGTGCTGTAAATAAGGTTGGGTGGTTTAGTGTTCATCTTGAATTGGCTGTAATTTATCATACTGATCATAAAACGTAATGAAATACTAGGTGCAGATCCAACCTACCATAATAGGAGAATACCAGGTATCTAATATAAGAGTATCTTGATGCCATGGTGACACAATTTCTGAGGGCAATATAACAGCAAGGTAAGTAATTGAAAGTATAAATGTGAATGATAAATATTTTGGTATTGACAGTGAAGAACTGTGATTAGAAAGAAAACTCAATGTCAGCACTAAATGCATAAGTCGCTGCTCCTTGGTTGGACTCAGTATGTATTAGTTCTGAGTAAGTACATAGTAGTTTATAGGGAAATGACTGGCGACTAAGGTCTTTAGTGCCATTCAAGAATTTGGCAGATAAAGATTTCCAAGGAGTGGTGGAGAGACCCAACCAGGTATCAGCCAAATATTAATGAAAGATACTAAGGGACTCAAACTTTAACATTGGAAAAGTTGTAGGGACAAATTAAATAAAATATGTAAACTATCATTAATTAGAAAATAGTAGGCAATCTTATGGGTGGCATATCACATGGCTAATAAAATTTTTTTCATTATTTTTGGTTCAGTAAAATTGTTTTCCATTTCTAACTCATTCTTATCTCCTAGCTTCCAAATGATGAATTATAATTGTGGTGATTACATGAAACATATTCGATGGACAGTTGGAGAATAAAGATAACCTACAATACTTTGTCATGTTGCTGTGAAAAATTATCACTCAAAGTTCAAAAAAATAAATAATTATTTTGGTGATTTATTCCAAATTATAATTCTCATTCATCAATATCTAATGTATCAATTCTTCAGATCAATTTCATTTTCCATGTAATTTCATAGCAATAACACATTCATGACCAAAGTCTATCCAGAAAATACAAGAACTAATACCTTTGCCAAAATTCTACAATAACGGAATAAAATATAACCAAGTTCATGACAGCAACGAATGCCTACCATTATTATCAGTAAAATATAATTATAGACTGTATGAACTTCCAGTGTACATCTCTAAAATACACTATCCTAAGGAATATAATAAGTATATATTGAAACGTCACATTTTTACGTACAATGCTTCCTTTTGGAGTGAATTGTATGTCTCTGCCTAAGAAGGAAAACTATTTCCTTGAAGATTATATCTATTGACACTATTAGAAAACATCAATGATGAATTTTTTTAAGGGACGGAAGCTATTCGATACTCTGTGAGAAGAACGCTAAGGGCCGTGGAGGATAATTGGTAACAATAATTATCAATTGGCTAAAATATATTGGCAGGTACTGCTTTGCAACTTTGATATTACTGCCACTCTTTCTGAGGTGCTTTCTAACTTCTCCCTTACAATCATAATACGAACTTTATCAAAGTATTCACTTTTAATTCATACACTCACTCTTTTTCGCCTCTCTTTTATCTAGAGGAATTTTTGCAGATCCTCACAACTGGTAAACCACCGGGCTCCCACTCCCTGCCTTATGTGACAAATTTATAACTTTGCGGAGAAATTTTGAAATGACTGCCAAACATGGCAGCCAGCGTACGTCGTCTGCTACAAAATGAATCCCGATATTCGCCCGAAACAAAATATTGCGGTGTTGGATGTGTAGATTTATAAGAAATGTAAAAGTTTTATCATCCACTTAGTAGCCATGTATACTCTGCTTAGCGGTTTTTATAAATATCTAGTTCAAAAGGATGAATATTGTGTTTTGATCCTGGGCCTCGATAACGCTGGAAAAACGGTAAATAACAAGCAATACGGCATTAAATTACTGGATCAATTAGAAATTATGGGAGGAAACAGAGATACCGTTAAATAGTGATCATTTCTCTCACGAAGAAGCACTTTTGGCCATTTGTTTCATTATGCCCATTTCTGTTATGTTTTATTGTTTCAGAATGGATTATATCTTTTTCTTGTTGATGTGACACGATGGTTGCTTTCAATATCTGCGTAAACAACAGGAGTACAGAAAAGTTTCTGCGCTGAAATTTCTTATGAAAAGTTATTTTAATTGGTTTAGGCAATTGTTCATTTTTGGCCGAATCAATATACGGATTTATTTTTAAAATTCCTTCCCTTTGAAGTTTGGCAGTACCATGTTTACATGTTAAAGTGCTAGAGGCCACTGTACCATGTGGTTGCGAGCAAACGTACATATATAATTGCCCATGATTCAGTCCAAATAGCTTGAGGGTTACTAGATAATCAGTGCGATTTACGTGGTCGCATATTCGTAACAAAAAATAATACATGTAGAGGTTTTTCATTCTCGTGACTTCTATATTATTCACTGTTGCAGTAAATGTAAAATGCCCATGCTCAGAAAATTTTGTGTTCCCTTTTACATTTAATTCATAGACCTACTTGGAAGCAGCCAAAACCAAATTCACAAAAGGATACCGAGGAATGAACCTAAGCAAAATCACTGCTACAGTCGGCCTTAATATTGGACAAATTGATGTTGCTGGAATACGACTTCATTTTTTTGACCTTGGAGGTCAGGAAGAACTTCAGTCACTGTGGGATAAGGTAAACCCAAAGCTTTCAAACTTATATTATCCTTTGTGATGACAAAAATTATATGCAACTAACATTTCTGTGTTAGGTTTTGTACGTTGAAGTGGGTGATAAGGATGATGAGATAATTATGGGTCTTATAAAAATCGAATGGAAGACGGGAAAGGTTTGAAAAAGGGGCAGTGAGTCGTGAAGTGGATGCCTAAGAAATTGGGCTCATGACTGAGAATGTTCATGGATTGGTATATCAGTATGCGAGAGAGGTGCAATGTTTCATTACTGTTGTATCAGAATTTGAATCCTTTCAGGACGCCCTTAAATTGGAATTTGATTACAGACTGATGAAAATAGAATAGGCTTGCGATTCCCAAAGTGTGGATGTAGACGGAATGAATCATTGCCAATGTGGGTTTATTAGTTAATTATATATGATAAACAGATGAAGAGGGACCTGATGTAGAATAGGTTGCTCGATTGGGGTTTGTTTGGAGTTACAAAATATTTATTTGATAGTTGTGTCCATCCAAAAACCTACCTTAACCGGTAGATTACCTAATAATAATATGATAAACAAATATGTGGCACATATAGTAATTCACATCTATCATTGTAAAGAACACACTATTTAACTTTTGATAAAATTTGGAGAAATATAGATCTTTTGAGAAGAAGAGAAGTATGGTTTTACTAATTTAGTTCTCTGTTGACCTCTGCCCATCATAAAAATTTCATTTTAGGTGTTTATGGCAGGTATTGTCCAAATATTTGGATGTGGCCAAAAAGTGATTAGGTTTTTTGTTCTAGCTATATTCATGCACTTAATGTGAGGCATGGTAGACCATAGAATCAAGGATGATACTGACTGGAGGGGACAGGTGCCATTCTGGGTGATGCTTGGGGTGCCTTTCGGCTCTCCCAAACTGGGTGATCGTTCAAGTACTAGATCTTCCAAGGAAACCAAAGATGATACAGAGGAAGGAACTGCTACTCCTTCCTGATGTATGAATTCCATATGCCAGTGGGCTAAATATTAGATGAGCTCTACCTTCACCCATCTAACCTTTCGGAAGGTCACAACGGTGACTAAGCAAAATGTTTAGTTCTATGTCATGTGGCACATCATGCAAACCTTCCTTCTGTCCTTTACTTTTCTCCAACCCCAAATGGAATTTGTCGGGCAGTCTATTTTTAGTAACCATCTTTTATGCCTGCAGTAAGCAACTCTAATATTGGTTAGAGGTTAGAACTCATTTAGCTCACCTTGAACAAAGGTTTATGAAACATGAAATACACACATTTAGGATAGGGCATCAAATATAGTAAAAAAATCAAACTTCTTTTAGATTAAACAATTCAAAGGAATCAGTTTTCATACTACTCTGTCCAATAAATACCCAAACTGAGGCCATAAAAACTTCATTTTGCAAAATTTAGTCTACAGGTACATCTATTTTGTTACCTTCAAATTACTCTCCATTTGTTGCTATGCACTTATTCCATCTTCTTTTCCACTATTTAAAGCACCCTTGGAAGTCCTCAACAGTTAACTTTTTTAGTTGTCTTGTCGTTTCTTGCTTTATTGTGACCACGTCTTCCCAGTGATGTCCCCTCATCACATTTTTCCATTTTGGGAATAGCAAAAAGTCGCAGGGGGTGAGATCTGGTAAATGAGGAGGTGAGATCAAGGATGGTGATTGCATTTTTGGCCAGAAACTGGTGAACAGTCAATGCAGCTTGAGCACGATTTTTACACACATATTTTTAAAACCCTAATGTTCGGTTAAAATAGTGTGCACTGTTGATTTTCCTAAATTCAGTTCATCAGCTATCATTTGGACAGTTTTTCAATGATCGGCAAGGAAAAGGGACCATACGTGATCAATCTTGTTGTCAGCACAGGTGGTTGAAGGTCATCCCGGCCTTGTGTCATCCGTGGTATCTTGTCAGCTATCTTTAAAATGCTTAATCCACTTAAAAATGGATGTTTTTTTCAGAGCATCATCACCGTAAACAGCTGTCAATATTTCAGTAATTTCTTGATAACTTTTACCACCCTTCACTAAAAAACTTGATGTTGATTCATTGTTCCATGATTTCATCATTTTCCATTTTCAACAAACAAGGACAACAGAAACTAACATAACTGGCACCATATGCACAGGTCGACGATCTGCCTAGCACAGATGGCTTATTGGGTCTCAGGCAACTAGCAACACTAGTGAGCAGGGCTGTAGTTTGCGCCATGGTTTCCAGGTTGCATCAGTTTGCATATTTTTTCATGTATGAACCCAAGATCTTGAAATAAGTAACCTAATATTCTACACTCAAGACCAGGGATCCCCTGAGTGGTTCATATTGACTGGTCAATTCAGACTTCAGGGATCATTGGAAAGAGTTGATAAAAATCACTAGTTTTTAAATAATAAGTTCTTAGTGTGTTATAAAAGAATGCTGGCAATGGGCCATACTGCCCAAAATCATCATATGTATGACTGAAAGTCTACTTGTCTAACATACTATCTGGTGCATCAATTGACCTCATCGGTCTCTTAAAATTCTATATAAAATGTAGTCTGCATCCAACACAAATTCAATAACCATAGAGTGAAAACATAACTAAAAAGAAGTCAATCCAGTCCAAATGTATATGAAATGAAGGTGGAAGCATTGAAGAGGGGAAGGGTTTGAGTTGAAGATTGACAAGGGAGTCGATGACTCAAATGCTGAATAATGAGAAACAGAGCATGGTACTCAGACTAAACTATATAATTATCTGCATTCGGTGCTGCTCATAAAATTCCATCTTTATTTCCAATAAACTGCGGGAGTTGCCGCAGAAGTAACTTTTGATGGAGTTATCCACTAATATGCATTAAAATGCAACAATTTCAGTGTTTAAAAATCATTTGCCTTGAATGATTTTTACACTATGAAATTATTGCATTTTAATCCACCTATATTTGTTGATTTTAGTTGCGTAACTGGTGAACATTCTTCTGTTTTCAGGTAACATTGTAATGATTTTTGTGGTATATGAATGTTGAGGTTTCACAGTAGGCATTTCATCTGCCTCCTGGCTCTAATTTTGACTCTAAAATTGTAGGAAAATGCTTGCAGAAGGCAGTTACCTATTAAGTGGTACCTACAATTTAAGTTAAAAATACCTTTTCCAGATACATGTTTGACTATTGTAATGCCATTTAGTGTAAAAAAACTGACAGGCCACTCAGTAAAGAGGAGCTCCAACCCCAATTTCTCCATGGAAACTGGCGTGGTAGCTCCTCAAGTGTCTAAGAGGAGAGGCAAGGCTAAGGCTTTTACAGTGTAGTTTATGCTGAAATGTGCTATTGACAACTTTTTCACAAATTATGCTGGAATGAATAACTAAGTATTGAGATTTGCTGAACTGTCCTAATATGATCATGATTATTTGCCATGTCACCCTCAATTAATTGAATAATTAGAATAGATCATTTTATGTACCTCATATATTACACCTAATATAATCATTCAATTTTTTCCCTCAGTATTATGCTGAGTCACAAGCAGTTATTTATGTTGTGGATTCTTCAGACAGAGATCGCATTCCAGATTCCAAAGAAGCATTTGGTAAGCTTTCACAGTATCAATTTTGCACATATTTTTTTAAATTCTGAATATGACAAATAAGCTAATTTCTATTTTAATGGCAACTTTTCTCAAGTTGTCAAGTCACAAATATGTTTCTCAGCTTTGTAAACTGTATCTTTATTTCTTATAAACTTAATAAAGCAATATAAAAGCCATAAACACAGTAATCAACAGTGGTTTGGTAGGTAATGATTCACCAGTAATAAGCCCAACTGTGTGTGAAATTCATACTTCAGGGTAGGGGACCCAGTTCCTTTTCCTGTGCCAGTAATGGTTTCCCAGGAAGACCTGATACCCAAGAAATCACATAGCTTGCATGGATCTGGAGGTTTTTGGTGGTGGTTTTTTGGTGGTGGTGGACCCAAGTTTCATCTGTAGTCACAAAACAGGGCAGAAAATGTAGTTGTTTGCTCTTAAAATGGGTCTAACGGGTTTGCTTGGAAATTTCCATTCCAATGTATTTGTGATCCTGCATCAAGAGTTAGAGCACCCATCTAACAGATACTTTTTTCATTTCCAATTCCACCGTTAAAATGTGATATGCCCATTCAGATAACAACCCTACAACTTCAGTGTTTTGTCGCACTTCCAGTTGACCATCCTCCATGCCCATTTTATGCACTTTTGCGGTAATTTCTGGGTTTGAGGTACACATTGGCTGACTGCTATGTGAATAATCATCTAATCTGTCCTGACCAAATTTAAAATCATTTGTCCACTTGGCAACAGTTGAATATGTAGGAGCAGTTTCCCCGGGTGTTCTGAAAGTCGGCATGAATTTTATTTGCTTTCATACTTTTCTTTACGAAGCTTTTAATATTATTACTTCACTTCTCATATCTCAGTTTTTTCCATCTTGACTAATCTCTGCATGGGAACATCAACAGAGAGGCAACCACACCACAGATCTCTTCCTAGAGCATTGACATGTTACGTGTTTAATCATAAAGGATGGATGGATACCTATTACTACATGGAAAACTCATTGCGCTAGCACTGACATCTTGTGGTGATTCAGGGAACCTTTCTAACTACCTTCGTAGTGTAGGGCATCAGTTGGTGGAAGCATTCTACATTCATTTTTGTTTTCAAATAATGTAATGTAATGACGTTGTACTCAATCCATAGTTTTTATACCCTGCATTATCTCTCCAAACCCATGGGGATCGAGAAGGTCCTGTGGCTAGCGTAGTGGCTTCCCACCCAGAGGACCTGGGAGCACCATCTGTTGGATGGGATGTTAAACTGCGGACCCCTTGGGACTTTTCATTAAGAGTAGACTTATGCCAATGCTGGGTTTCTCTCCACCCTTCTTCCCTTCCCATCTATCTTTAATGGTGCAAATGACCTTAGCTGTCGGTTGCCTCCCCTAAATCTGCTACTACTCCAAGCCCACTTCAATTAAGAAACAAACCCCCCCCCTTTTCCCCGATACCTGTGATGTCTCACTTACCTGACACCTTTTAAATGGCACTCTCTATCAAAACCATGGTAGTAAGAATAAATTAAGTGTGGTGGTGCACTATGTGATTTTATTTCTTCATAATAAATTCACTCCTTAATTAAAAATGTGAATACATTCCAATGTCCATTGTGTGAATTTTTATTGCCCCATATAAAAACGGAATCCACATTTGTGTGATACTAAACATTCTATTTATTTTATTTATTCTATCTTGTTTTTGTTAATTGTTTTAAAATAGAGGAATTCCAGCATATTTAATATGAAAGCATTAGAACATGGGAGTGGCTAGAGATGCCTCTGTGATTAGACTTCTACGTACAGGCATTATATTTTTAATATCTGCACACATCAGGCAGCACATGTAAGACTGATGAGGCAATATTGTTCTTTATCTTCTATAATCTTCAATTGAAATATTGTGAGAGAAAAAAGCATCTCATTTTAGTCCTCATGGAAGGTTGACAACTGTAAAAATAGTATAATTACTTGTTTAGACTTATGAAACTACTGAAATTAGTGGTCGTTGCTATTTATGAAATTAAATAAAGTAATGTATAATTATTGTTATTTTTAGGTAATCTACCGGTAGAGGTAGGTTTTTGGATGGACACAACTATCAAATAAACATTTTGCAACTCCAAACAAAACCCAATCCAGCAAACTAATCTACATCAGGTCCCTCTTCATCTCCGTGTACTTCTTTCCTCCCTTCATCCTGTCCCAACATTCCTATCCTATTCCTGCCCTTTCCTCGCTTGCCCAACATCCTCCCCTCTATTACCTTCTTCAACATTCCATTGCTGCTCAATATGCCTTTCATCCATTTTTCCTGCCTCCATAGGATTTCTCTCAACAAACCCCTCTCCTCACCCACCAAGTAATGTATAAGTAGTAAGGTAATTGAAAAAGATGCATTAATTGGTTATTGAAGGGCAATAAAAGTTAATGGTGAATAAGTTGTCTCCAGATGATACATTAGTGGTGCAATACCCTTGAAATTTCATTAATTGATAATTGCATTAAAAATTGAATTCAAGGTGAAAATAATTAGCAAAATTGACATTAAAATACAAAAAAATATATGGAAATAAAGTAGAGTTGTTTGGGTTGTCATTCTAGGTAAAAATTACAGATTTAGGTGTGATATGGTGGAACTGTTCCATAATAACAGAGACAAAGATTGTCACAATTTACCAATTAATAAAGATTTATTTCCAACTAATATCAAAATACTACATCATTTTCATGTGGAAATGATGAAGTACATTGAAACTAGTCAGAAATAAATCTTTATTCAGTGGAAAATTGTAACACTTTATCTCTGTTGTCATTCCAGGTGTTAAATGGAATTCGTATGATAGATATTGAATTGCATAACTTTGTATTACAGTTATAAAAGCATATTTGCTCCCCTGAGCAATAGGAAGTTACAGAGAATGATACTTCATTGAGATACTTGTGCAATATGCTTATAATGCATGTTACAACATGGTGGTGCATGTTGCAGGATAAAATACAGGATGCATTAATGCATGTTTTCTGGTGCACATATATCTAGATGGGAAACATATGTTATGATGAGTGACCTCTGAAATTAATGAAGCTTGTGTCAGTTGATATCGTCTTGTTAGCCATTATTATTAAATTCTCTTCACTTAAATTCTCTGTCAACTTCTGTAATGGACCCAATATTAAATAGATTTTTTAGTAGTTCAATTCTTCTCAGTTTCATCAATAATTTAGTCGACATCAATTAGAAGTTATAGATTGGGTTTGAAAGCATTTGTGGGCACATTTGTATATTTTAGTTGAAAATTTTACTGTAAAGTGGCTGTCAATAGAATTACAATTGAATTTCAGCAAAGCCTTCCTGGTCATATTATTTTTAACAAAACCTAAGCTTAAAGGTCATGATTGAATTTTCTATTTCAAGAATTTCATTCCTTTCAACTCATTGGTTGTCTTTTTTTATTTCATGAAGACCGAACGATTGGCAGCAACCTATTGACTGGTGTCCCTTTACTTGTGGTTGCAAATAAACAGGATTTATCGGAGTGTATGGGAGTGCGTGAGGTGAAGCCTATTTTCAACCGTTCTGCCCACTTAATTGGGCGTAGAGATTGTATGGTGCTTCCAGTTTCAGCACTAAATGGGTGAGATTTAGCACTTAAAATTTCTCATTCGAGGTCAACATATTTGTTTATATTTTTTTGCTCAAAGTTTGAGGTACATTTATTTCATCAAACCTTCTAACTTCTTTTGTCACTTAGGAGGACACAAACTGTACATATTTTGAATAACTATTGCATATTTTTACACCTGTATACTATTTACTTTTTGCTGAAGACAAATTTTAGTCACAGAACAAACATTGATAATTAGAGACTACATTATATTTATTTTTGTTGAATAGTCTGTAAAATCATTCATTCCATATTTGTTTTATTTATTTAGTGATGGCATTGATGAAGGCATTCGGTGGTTGGTTGACTGTATCAAGAGGAACAGTGTAAATCGCCCACCAAGAAACCAAATTGATGAGTGAAACTGGACTTAATTGTGGATGTGATTATGCTTTCTATGTCAATATGTAAAGGACTTCCAAGGGCTCTACAGAAACATGCTGTTTTATGTGATTGCTGCCATGGAACTCTAAAGCAAGTACTGGATAGTGGCATATTTTTGTAAATGTGTGAGAAGCAACAAATGAAGATGTCATCGGTTATCTGTGGTTGTTAATTGGCAAAATGAATTTTATTGCCTATTTTGTAAGGCATATGAAATTATGTTAATGTTGAGAAATTTAAAATCATAACAGCTGTTAAAGGGCTGAGAATAATTTTTTGATTTTGTATTTTTTTGAATGAAATGTAACAAATCATGTAAACATTAATAAAGGTAAGGCGAGGTAATTTATGTGTATTTAAACCAAAGCATTTAGCATCATTTTTGTTACCTTCGTCCTTGTTGGTGTTATTATTCACATATGTATACGTGTCCTAGAGCTGTAGGATTGATTATTTGCAAACTTAGCTGATTTTATGGATTCCCCACCAACTCTGATTCTTATCTCCTGTTCTTAAATGCCTCTTTTACCATTTTCTCCATTTACATTGAAAATCAAGGGTAATAATGGACATTCCAATTTCTTATAAAATGAGACGTTTCAGGCATGATATGGTGGAATATCATAATTAATTAAAATTGGCAATTTTCCACAAAATAAAATTTTTTATACGACCGGTTTCGATGTAACTACATCATCTTCTAGTCACTAGAAGATGATGTACGAAACCGCTCATACTAAAAAATTTTATTTTGTAGAAAATTGCCAATTTCAATTAATTCCAATTTCTTGCTCTTTCTAACACTGTCGATCCTTACTCTCCATCTGCCACTGACACCTGAGCAATCTAAGACAGATGTACAGATTGTGGGTAGGTCAACTATCTTTCCAATCTACTCCTATTTTCTGAAGTACATCACAAATTCTCATAAAAACTTCAATCCCGTTTTCCTAAATTCTTTAGCAGTTACACATTTCCTTTTCTCATGTATCTCTCTAATCATCTCATTTGTAGTCCATGGTTTCCTTGTTCTTTTCTTATATACTGTTCCTATAGTTTTGTTTGTTGTTTTTGATATCCCTTTTTTGAAACATCTCCATCTCTAACATATTGTAATAATCTCTCTGTCAGCGCTCATAGTTTTTTCTACTACTGCCTGGTACTAATTCCTCTTTTTTCTTGTTAAATCTTCTACATTCCATTTCTTGATCCTTAGATCCCCTTTTATCCTCTTAAATCTGATGTTACACTTTATTAGCATGATATTATAATCATAATCTGCATCTTCTCTGGGGAGACTACCTATTAATTATACTTCCTAAATCTGTGCCTAATGATAGAAAAGAATATAGTCTGCCATATCTTTCTGAACCCCTGGGCATTTTCCGTGCACACGTATGCTTGTTGTGATGTTTAAACCAAGTGCTTTGTATGATTAAGTCCTGTCTCCTGCAGAACTCTACTACTTTCTCCCAGTGATCATTCCTTCTTCCTAAACTTTAGTCCATTACCAGCTCTCACTTTGCCAAGTCATATACCAATTTCCCATTGCTATCAAGAAAAGTCTAGTGAAATCACTGAATAAACTTCAATACTTGTGAAAATATTTGTTGGCACTATACAAAGAAAGCTTACTTTTTGCCAATCGAACTAAAAAGAATTTCCCCTCAAGACATACGGGAATACAAGGAAAGGAAAAGGAACTTCTAAATAAGAAAGGCATGAAAAATAAAATGCAATCACACTTGCACCTATGCAAGTCACTTCCCCTTGTGGAACTGCTTTTCATTAAAAAATGGCCGACTAATCTTATTCATTAAGTGTTCAATGATATTAAACAGAAGAAATGCACTTACTCGATGAATACTCTGAACTGCCGATCACATTCACAGGGTGCACAGGAATTTTTTCCTTAATCAGTGACCCACCAAATTCACCGGGGGACAAAAGATTAAAAGAAATAATACATACTAATCATCCAAATATAATAGATAGACAAAAGGAAAGTAGAGGATTAGATTGAAAATACAGGGGTCACATAATACAATATCACTTATTTTCTGTCAGTATAAAATATATCTCGACTGTAGTAGCATGTAATCACTAAATATTTTTCATTTTAATCTCAAATATTGATAGGGATTTTGTGAATATTATGACTCACGAGCAGAAACTCTCACTCTATAATTCAACTGGGTTTGTGTAATGCAGACACCCACATGCAATTTTTTCTAATTTGGGAGATGTTTGCAAACTGAGCTAGATTGCCGAGCTTGCTCCTGGACTTGATACAATTTCGGTCCTAAGTCATCAATGGGAAACAAAGTGGATCTCCTCTGCTGCTCTGATTTTGGCAATAATGCATTGTATATAGATCTGTTCTACTTTTTAAAAGCTATGAATTATTTTGGCATATATTTCCCTCAATTTAGCCATATACTGACTGCATCTACAGGAGATATCATTGCCCTTGTAGAGAGCAATTTTCATTGGATATCCAAAATGGTTTGCCAATATCCAAAAAGTATTATACCCAACTTAAATAT
The DNA here is from genome assembly GCA_037158775.1 of Hetaerina titia. NCBI lineage: Eukaryota > Metazoa > Arthropoda > Insecta > Odonata > Calopterygidae > Hetaerina > Hetaerina titia. Next base: position 45,043,031 of record CM073769.1, on the reverse strand, counting down.
ATGACTCCTTGCTTGATTTTAACATGTAGATCAGCATCAATTAAGACATTTTATGGACAACTAGAATGCCCTTTGAAAAATTCAATTATAAATTTGCTAAATATTGTCACTATCAAATAGATCATGTGCTGGTATCCAGAAGACATTCATCTTCTATATTAGACAAGGTCTGCACGAGAACCAAATTGTGACTCTAATCACTATCTAGTGAAAGTAAATTTTAGAGAACGACTGGCCCTCTTGGATAAGATCAATAGGCCAAGAGAGGTTAATGGAATAGTAAAATTTTAAGAGATCCTGTGCAAGCTTTGAGGTACAAAGATAAACTAAATAGAAAGTTAACAAGGAATGAGGAAGAACAGACAGAGCAATATTCTGTGGAATATCAATGGACAAGATTTAAATAATCTGTTCTATCAACTGCAAAGGACATAATAGGTAAAGCGAAAGTAAAAAGGAATGCAGATTGATTTGATAATGAGTTTAAACTTGCAATAGAGGAAAAGAATAAGAATACATACAATATGTTACAAAGGGAGTAGATTAACAAGAGAGAAGTATAGGCAGAGCAGGAAAGAAACAGATAAATTACTGAAAAGAAAGAAAAAGGAGTACTTAAATAATCAGATGAAGGCTGTCGAAGAGCTCAATAATGCTAAAGAAAGCAAAAAGTTCTATCAAGCAGTGAAATACATGACTAAAGGTTATCAACCAAAAGCGCACTTCTACAGAAATAAAAGTGGTCAAGTCATTGGGGAGGAAAATGAGATACTAGAAAGATGGGCTGAATATTTTAATGACCTGTACAATAAGGAATCAACTACAGGGGTTGAAGAGCATGAACAAAGTCACATACAAGATCAGGAAGTGCTCATTCCAACAATAGAAGAGGTAATTGAAAGTATTGGAAGACAGAGGAATGATGCAGCACCAGGAGATGATGGTATAACATCTGAATTGATTAAAAATGGAGGTCAAGATTTAAATAGAGCATTACATCAGCTAATTTGTAGTATTTGGAAGTTGGAAGAGTTCCCAGAAGACTGGAAGACAGGTTTGATTTGTCCAATATATAAAAAAGGTGACAAATATGACTGCAAAAACTATAGGGGCATTACATTACTGAATGTAGCATATAAAATTTTCACCAGTCTTCTCCTAAAACGCATAAGCACCTATGCTGAAGACATACTGGAAAAATATCAGTGTGGCTTTAGAGCTGGAAGAAGTACCATTGACCAGATATTCTTGGTAAGACAAACAGTGGAGAAATGCCACGAATATAATGTTGACTTGCACATACTCTTCATTGACTTCAGACAAGCCTTCGACAGCGTGAACAGGAAAGAGATGATACGTGTGTTGAGAGATTATGATATTCCAAGGAAACTGATTAGACTGGTTCAATTGACATTGCATGAATCACAATGTAAAGCCTTTATTAGGGGTAGAGCAAGTAGAGCATTTGAGATGACCTCGGGGGTAAGACAAGGAGATGCTCTCTCAGCCACGTTATTCCACTTGGACCTACATAATGCAATGAAAGAATTGAATTTAAGAGGGACCATTGTGGATAAATCCCAGCAAGGATTCGCATATTCAGATGATATACCACTAATTGCACGAAATGTGAATGACCTAAAAGAAATATCTAACCTTTTAGAAAACCCTGGTAAAGAAATGGGGCTGAAGGTTAGTGAAGAGAAGACCAAATACTTGAAAATGTCAGCTTCTCAGAACAAGCGGGACCTACAAAACATAATGATTGGGAATTATGAGTTTGAGGTTGTCAAGGAGTTTACCTATTTAGGAGTCAGACTTAACAATGAAAATAAGATATACACAGAGATAAACCAAGGGGTAATGGAAGGTAAAAAGGCATATTTTGCAAATATTACACTCCTCAAATCAATGTTACTATCAAGGAATACAAAATTGAAGATCTATGAAATGCTCATTAGACTCGTTGTAACTTATGGAGCTGAGGCATGGACATTAACAAGTCAGGATGGAGAAACCCTTAGAAAATTTGAAAGAAAAATCATATGGAGAATCTATGGCTCAATTAGAGAAGGAGAGAGATGGAGAGTTAGAATGAGCATGGAGATAAATGAACTACTAGAAAGGAAGGACATAGATTTGCCAAGTCACTGCGGCTGGTATGGTGCCCAAATTGCTGGGATCCATGTCCATAATGCTGTCCATGCGGCTGGGATCCATGTATAAAGGATGGAAAATGAGAGAATGCCCAAACTGAAACTTAATAGCAAGATGGAAGGGGTCAGAAGAAAGGTAGACCAAGGAAGAGATGGCTACAGGATGTGGGGAACGATTTGAAGGCATTGGGAGTTACAAGATGGAAGGAAAAAGCAAGAACAAGAACTGAATGGAGGCATATCATAGAGGAAGCCAAGGCCCACACCAGGCTGTAGAGCTGCAGATGATGATGAAATATTGTCACTAAATGTAATATGTACGGAATACTTGACAATTGATGAAATCATTGTTCTTTGCAATGGAATCTTGATATTCAACCAATATAACCTCAAAAATATTGACTTTTGCCAAAATTGTACCTGCATAGGCAACTAAGTAGGATAAGCCTAATTATTAACTAAAAGTTAAAGACCTTGACAATCCTGATTCTCATTTGTAAATTATTATACATAAACAAGTTGGTCTCAAAAACTAAAGCAACCATTATGCCCAAACCTAATAAACTAAAAATTAAAGTCTTCCGTTGGCATACCAAATACTTCTATTCCAAATCTTTACTGCTTTTCCACAATGCAAAAATCCAGTGTCCAATTTCTGTGATACAGTCACCAAATTATTCTCCAGCTAATTTGCTACTTTCAGAATTAAAAATTCAGGTTTCACCTAAATGTTTTCAGTTAAAAATTCCATAAATTCACAGAAATTACAGCCTCTTTTGACATAGAACATTTATTCTCCAGTTTTTCCATTGATGAAACACTAGCTCTACTTGTAACATAGTTAAAAATAATAAATAAGCAAGCTCAATGGATAAATACAAATGCCTTGCTGGTCTCTGCATGGCTCAAAACTCTTTCCAGCTCCAAATTCTGGTTTATAAACAAAATTTTGGCACCAGAATGAGTAGCCCTATCTCTTCTTGAACAATACTGAAGCCACCAAAAGAGGCACAATTGTTGAATTTGACAACATATATCGTATAATCAATATAATTCCCGAGTTAATTATCATGTAATAATCTTCATTGCATGGGAAATAAGGTTAAAGTTTGAAGGTTCTAATCTGGGGTTGGTACTGTTACTAGGTACCAAGAATCAGATTTCTGGCTCTAGTTACAGGTACCTATTATCTAAGATTATTATTGCCCTAGATACTGGAGCCTGGTTTTCTTGTCCTTGGCACTGTCCCCTAGTATTAGCAATTATTAGTTTTTTCCATTAAAAAGAAATAACTAATTCAACAATGACATCTTAGAAATTTTAATATAAGCAAGAAATCGCAGAATAAAGTACTAGCATCAATAATTGGTGCATTATATATCTACTTTCTCACAAGTTATAAGTTGGTTTTCTCTAAACGATTTTAATTAATATTTAAATTTCATAGAGTTCATAGAATACAATGGTCAAAGCAGTAGGGAAATTAGAAGAAGAATTGTATTAGGTAAAAAACCTTTTATGAGGAGGGAATTTATGAGAGGGTATTTAGGTAAATATGTTAAGAAATGGATCATCAAAACATTGATATGGAGCATGGTTTTGAATGGAAAAGAAACATGGTCATTGAAGGAAGATGATAGACATGGAGTGGAGGCTTTTGAAATTCGTGAATGAATAATTATAGAAAAGTTCAAATAGGGAGAAGGGAAAATAAATGAGGAAGCTCTAGGTATGGTGGGGGAAGAAATGGAATTAATGGGAGAAATTCATAGGAGATAAGAAAGATGGACCCAGAGTGTTTTGTGTGGCAGTGCATGTTGAAGACTGTGACAGGGAAGAATGTTAAGCAAGCAAGGAAGGGGCAGGATTAAGATGGGGAAGTTGGAAGGTGTGAAGGGAGGAAGGGACTTTGCAGAATTGAAGAGGAGTTTATTGAATGGTAGATTCCAGGTTGTTTTGGTAGGAAAGGCTAAGAAATGTATAATTGCACAGTTATACAGGGTTCGTCCTAAAAATAAGTGTACTAATTTTTTCCTGCCGCTCCAGGCGCGCCCAGCACCGCTCTTACGGGCTGCGATTGGAGGGGGGTATGTTGGCAAGCGACGCTGAAAAAGGCAGTCGGCTCTGAGCTGTGGTGTAGTGAGGAGCTCTGTTAACGCGAACCTCCACGCTCGACCCACGTCACGGATGCCGAAGTTTTTGGAGTAGCGTTATTCCATCAAATTTGCGGTAAAGCTTGGGAAATCGTCTACTGAAACTGTCGGTATGATTAACCAGGCTTACGGGGAGTCAGCCATATCCAGAAACATGATCTTTCGGTGGCACAAGATGTTCGTGGAGGGCAAAGAAGAGGTCGACGACGAACCACGGCCTGGACGCCCATCAACGACACTCACCGACGAAAATGTGCGAAAAGTTCGCGATGTACTGAACTCTGATCGTCGTCTTAGTTTTCGGATGATAGCAGAGCAGTGTAATGTGCCAGAAACAATAGTGCACGAGATTATTAGGGACCAAAAACATCTGGCGGCTGCATCACGACAATGCGCCGTCTCACACCGCGCTTGTCGTGTCGGACTTCTTGGCCAAGCACGGCGTGGCAACGCTGACGCACCCGCCCTACAGCCCGGACTTGGCACCACCGGACTTCTTTCTGTTCCCGAAGATAAAGAGGAGTTTGAAAGGAACGCGATACGGGACTGGACGCCGTCAAAGAGGCCGTGACGACGTGTCTTCGAGAGGTTCCCGATGATGCCTTCGCGGGAGCGTTCCAGGAATGGGAACGCCGGTGGAACAAGTGTATCGACTCACAAGGGTCCTATTTTGAGGAATATTGGCTTAAGATATGTAAAAGTGTAATAAATTTTTTTTCCTGAGCTCAGTACAATTATTTTCCGGACAAACCCTATATGGTCTGTGTCCATCCTGAACCCTATTTTCTGATTCCAGTGGTGGCAAGGTAATATCCTCACCTGCCACCCCATAGGTCGCAGATTTGATTCCCTCCTAGGAAGATTTTCCTCCACCTAGAGCATGGGTGTTTGCAATTTGTCTTCATTTTAATGTTTAGGAGTTAGGTTGAAGAAGGGGCAATGAAGTATCCATCTCGCCCCAATAAAGTGATGAAATAAATAAACAATATGCCTTAAATAGTAAAATACCAATAATAAAAATGAACATTCACATCCATGGATGTTGTGGGAGATTGACCTTAAAGAAAACCTTACTTTATAAGTGTGTTGCATACATATTTTCTGCTGAATTTTGATACAACAATCACAGATCTGTCTTAAATCTGTTCATAATACTGATGATAATGAGACAGTATCACTATCTCACATGGAGTGGATACTAATACATGCTTTGGAATACTTAAAGGAGAAGGATATTGGGGAATGACCTATTCCCCAAGTGTCTGAACAGGAGTGGACAAATATGTATCAACTACCCCAGAGTTATGAATTTCATCTATATACCTGCTTCATGAGTAAAGAATACTCATTCGCTAAAGGAGGACTACTAATTAGTGATATTAGTGTTCATGGGGATGCAGATATTACTAAGATATTACAGATTACTAAGCTAATGGATAAACAGCAGAGATAGTCTTAAATTGAAGCTAAGATTAAATTATTTGATTGGAAACCAGAAAAGTTTTGGTAAAAACTACTGTTCATATTTATAAGATTACACAGACTACAAATATAAGAAATTTTGTATGGGGTGTGTAATATTTTCATTCCACAAGTATCTCCTGTTTTCAAGGCAAAACTAAAGACTGGAAACAACCCACATTAATTAAAACTGTTTTGCCTCTCTGAATACTTCCACTTCACTTTGAGGGAATAATTAATAAAAGACACTGCAAAATGCTTTTATTACGTAGGGAAGAAGGAATAATACATTACAGCTGTTTTGTCGAGCAGGCGGGAAAGAGGTGGAGATGAAGGAAGAGGCGTGGGGGAAAGGGTAAGAGGTGGGGGGGAGGTTTATTGGCACTACAGCTTTATTCCCTGCGAAGGATAACAAGTGAACGATATGTTGATGCCATGCTTAATGGGTCTCGTTCGTTCGTTCAGGTTGTATTTGGGACAGAGTGTTGGGGACGGGGAGAAGCGTGCACGTAGACAAGACACAAAGAGGCAGAAGCGAACGGGAGAGGAGAGGGAGAGTGAGAGCGAGGTGGACGTTGCCTAGGGAGGATAGAATGGGAACATAGGGGGGGTGAAGGACACGCTTAGGGGGGTGGGAGAGGAAAGGGCGGAAGCGAGGGCATTTGGCAGGGAGTTGGAGGAGGATTTAGGGAGCGGAGGGGGGAGGGTAGATTGGTGTTGCTAGTGTTGCAGATGGCCCTTCCCCGCGGGGTAGCATGCTCACGGTGTTGTACTTGCTGGCACCGGCAGTCCTCGGATGAAAGGGGGAAGGGAGTGGAGACGGGAAAAGGGTGGGGGGAAAGGGGTGCGGCTACTCTCTGTAGTACGAACGTGCACGGGGGGGGGGGACGCACGTTTGCGTCGTCGTTGTAGGCGGCCCTGGGAGGGAAGGAGCGGCTGTGAAGCGCTAGGGGAGGGACGGGTTGAAGCCCGAGCGGGTTATCGTAGTCGGGGGGTGGTCTGCGGGGCGGCAGGAGGATGATGAGGGGGCGAGGGGCGGCGTTTGGGGATTTTAAGGCGGGGGGGGGGAGGGTAAACTGGGAGAGGGCGGGCGGATGGATGGATCGCTTACAGATCCCGTCCCTTTCCCGCGCATCGCCCCTCTCCGTCCGCCTCCCGATTCCATGACAGGTTGTAGACGATCCAATAGATTATAATTGACCAATTTCGGGAGATATTGAAATGGGCTTGTGTGCCACGAAATTATCGGTCGTTCTGGTTGCATCATAAATTGGGGACGGAATCAGTTCTGGAGTGATGGGTCACGGGGGAAGGAGATCGGAAAAGACGATTCTGGGGTTAATCCCGCGTGAGGGATGGCCCCATCTGGAATCGACTATGGAATAACCGGTGTCTTTTATTTTTTGGACGTTTATCTGTCATGACAAGGAAGTTTACGAATCCTTGATGACACGAAGAGAAGGAGTCCCCTCCCATCACACCCGTTCATTATTGCATGTTTATTTTCGATCTGATCTTCTATTCATTGTTTTTCCGAAGGAAGTGGAATCACAGATCTTCAAATTCCGCAAAACGTCGGGTAATGCCAAAAGGAATTAGAAGTTCCTAAAAAGCATGCTGGCACCAGGCTGACGGGAAATAAAATATGCCGAAATAGTTGATGCGGGGGGGGGGGCAGAAAATGACTGCCCATCCTGATAGCCGTTGTTACTGGACAGCTACACGCATTAAAATTTTTGTGCAGCATTGCTATCACACGTAATTAATATTTATGGATATGTAATGATGAAGTTGTGAGACAATTTAGTTACTAATAAACTCTGAATCTAATATGAACACGCAAGTTTCTAAAAAGAATATGCAGTAACATAAAATATACGGAGAAAACAAATTGGGAAAAGTGGAAAATATTAAAGATATCGGAGAGTAAATAACTACCCGTTTGTCGGATATGACACTGGATTTAACCGAAAATGTTCTCCCCGAGCACTTTCTAGTGCGTGAATTATTTGCTCAATTTTTTCTATTTTTCTTCTTTCAGCATTCAAATTCTCTCTTTACTTATTATTACTTTAATGTGGATGACGTTAATGTGAAATCGAGAAATGTCAACTGGCAGTCTTCATGGACTTTCTTACATTCTGATCATCGCATTTTATTACATTAGTTATACTTTCAAAGATGGCTGTTTTTCTTCATTTAACACTATTTACCTAATTTCTAAGTCATAGTGGCAGTCTACTTTGTGGGAGTGAAAAATTATGAGCAAATAAAAATTGTAATTTTCCAAATGCATCATCATTAGATGAACGTGTATAATACCTGCTGTATTTCATTATAACGAACTGTTCACAAATACATCGTGATAGAAAATTACAACTAATATTACTTCAGAACGTATCTAATTCTTGAATTCTCTCAATTTTGAGCCTAATCTCCGGAAAATTGTGGAGATAACCACTTATTTCGGGCCTTGGTCTTCTGCATGCCGCCTTTCCTTAATTGGCACTAGATATATGCCAGATTCATTCATTTTCAGCCAACGAGTTTTCTGATAGAATGATGATAAAAACTGATTTCTCATATCGTACTTGTGACTGACGTGCTAACAAGTGAAATAGGTTATTAAAAAGCAATATCTTCTACATTCGAAGATGAATGAATCATATGCCACTCAGGACCATAAGGAAAAATTTTTCTGATTTTTTAATTCGAATTTCCACTCATAAAAATGACCTCAAAGTGTAAAATTTCACGAATGCTTATCGAAAAAATGAGCCCGAGGTACATAATTTATTTTCAGAGTACATACGAACTTTCCACGGGAAGAAATGTTTTTCTTTGCATCTGCCAAATGTTAAAGGTTCTTACTTTTCATTCAGTCATTATTGTTCCATGGATGATTTGAACAAATTACTATGTCTAATGTGCCTTGCTTGGGGAAAATGTGATCCTGTTCGTTTCGCCTTGCAGAAAAATAATGCATGAAAACTCAATCATTGCACATGAAGTCTTTTTATTATGATATTTGGAGCGAATGCTTTCGATTTTTGTGAGTGAAAAATCACACATTTTCAATCGGTTTAGAGAAAAAATAGGCCAATCTCTCAAAACTCACAGACATAAATTATCGAATTACTCCATTAATGTACCATAAATACTAGAAATACTACTACGGAAATATGCGTTTCAAACATGCGGAAAACTTCGCAATGTTTGTTCTCCGAAATCATTTTACGACCGAAAAATTTTTAAGCTTCCCCAAATTAATAAATGTAGAAAAAAATACTCATGTTTCGAAATCTATCTTGAGCACGTAATAGAGAACTCAAAAGACAATTTATTCGCAAGCTTCGTGTCTAACCTGGAAAAAAATATCTCAAAAGGAAAATAACTTAAACATACCCCGAGAAGACCAGGTTATTGCTGGGATAAAAAAAAATGACAAGTCGCAGTCACCGTACGTCGCTCCGAATAATTTCATTTTTCCTGGGAAAATGGTGGATTTACCGGGGTAGAAAATACTGCGCTTAATTCTAGGGACAATAGTTCGAGTTAAATAAGTCTGGGTCGTTCTTCACCCGGACAAAACGCCCGTTCACTTTTCCGAACCCATAATTTGAGAGGCATTTTATGCAGACATAAGCAAAGAGTGGTGCTAGCGAGCCTTGCCCTGGTTTAAAGAGAGAGAGAGGGAGAGAGCGTAGAAGGGAATGAGAAAGGGAGAAAGAGAGACGGAGAAAGAGAAAATTAAGGGAGAAAAGAGTATTGAAGGAGGAGGGGTTGGCGGTAGACAGGAACGGGAATTTCGTCTGAGAAACAAAAAAGAGGGAGATGAAGGTTGAAGGCTGAGGTTGGCTTGGAAAGGGACGGAATAGAGAGAGAGAAAGAGAGGTAGGGGGCCATCGGCGGTTAAGGGAGTTTCGAGGGATGGGGTAAAAAAAAGGGGTAGCTTAAACATTATTTCTCTAAAGGGTTCGTTCAACTTTTTATTGAAAGTTGCTCGCGTTTTCCACCGCCCTCTGTTTTTGAGAAAAACACTAAAACGTGTTTTCGTCATTTTATTATTTTTTCACCCAACTTCTACCTTCTCTACCAAAATTATAATTGAAACAAAAATGTATAATTCCCATTATCATTCACATATAAACATGCATGTAACACTGATCGGAACCAAGAAAGCAAAGTATCCTTTTTTTTATAATTTTGAATTATCGGAAATATGCGTTCAATTCTCTTCAGCAGAGAAATAACTCCAACTGGTTCTTTTTTTTTTTGAACTGGCACAAGAAATTTAGTTTAACCTTCCTTGAATTTAAGTAACAGTGAGTATTGATTTGACTTTTGATCTTTTAAGGTGTACCTTTGTAGCACTCGATACTTTTTTGGCATCTTCAAATGTTCCAAAATTTCCAATATTAAAAAATATAACAAACGCGACTCCTTTGATCTGTGTATCGGCAAATATTGACACAGCCCACGTGGGTATATTTTGGAAGGCTCGAAGACTGAACTCAGCTGGTACAGTTGTACTCTCAAAAGAGAAAAATAACCCTAGGTGTGCGGTTGGTGCGCAAATTTCAAAGTTTTCAGTTTTTCAGTTACCTCGTGCGAACTCCTTTAATCCTACGAAATCACAACATAAAGTGGAAAAGAAGAGAGATATTTTTGGAAAAATGGTTTCATGGAACCGGGTACACTCTACGAGGAATGTGGCACAAGCAGTATGCATACCGTTATATTACGTTCAGATTTCCTCAAGTTTTTCATCTCAATTGGGAGGATTTCCATTATAGAGAGGGAGAGAGATTAAGCTTAAAGTATTTCATGGGATTATTAATCTACTCATCAAAATTCTCACGCCAATCGTTGATTTATTCTCACGTCAATCGTTGATTTATTTTAACGGTGCCTCATACAAACACATGCAGACACCAGCGCACATGTTCCCAATCCCATCTCACGCGGGACTGCATAGTCGACCAATACTTTTTTAATTATACTTTCAGACCCTCCTCCACTTCCACCTGGGATCCCCCTCCCACACTCTCCGAAACCAGCCACCCACGCATCCAAACGTTACAACTACCCTCTTTCCCCCATCCATCCATCCCCCTCCCTCCCTCACTTCCACCAGGACCTCCTGGGAAATTGCCTGCTCCTACGGTACCAGCCACGTGTTGCGGGGAGCGAGACAAGGGAACGAAGCATGGAGTTATGGCAGTTTAAAGGGGAGGGAGGGCGACGGAGCAGGCAGGTTGTTGGAGTAGGAGGGAGAAGAGCAGGGTAAATAGGGGAGGGGGGTCGGCATGGAAGAGGGGCGAGAGGACGGGCTGTGGGGTAAAGGATTGGGTTTGACGGGAGAGGGAGAGGAGAGGGTTGTGCGAAGAAGATATGGGATGGGATGAAGGAAGGACATTCATACTGAAGAAAGGGAGGGAAAAAATAGGGTTGGGTAGGGGAGGTACGTACTCTAGATGTGCTTTTCGCTTTTTTTTTGAGAACTTGGAGAGGGGGTGGGAAGATGGGGGTGGAATGAGGGTAGGCTTTCATTTTGTGTTTTTTGTTACAACAATTTCCGGAGCCTCCGTGAGGGTTGCATATCCCCGAGACAAAAGGGTTCGGAGGGTTGTACCATAGATGAGCGGGACTGAGGGGAGGGAGGAGGAGGGGGGTCCTTCGGCCTGTTTACTTCGCGGGAAAGGGATTTGAGGGAGAGCATGGAGCGGATCAGCTGCTCTGACCGAACCCTGCGGATGGCGGCGATGGGTTGCGAGGATGCGGCGGGGTGGGGGGGGGATGGGTAGGAGATAGTGGGGAAAGGAGGGCGTGGGAAGGAGGAGGCACACTGCTTCAGCGTGTTCCACATTCACTCCATACTGACGCTCAAAGAGAGGGTGGGTCCCCGGCTCGCCGACCAACCTCCCTTCCGTCCCCGATAATTGTGGGTTTCTTATAACCCCCTGGAAATTCCGCACACTTGACGGGGGAGGCGGGGGGGGGGGGGTGGGGGGGAATGGCGTGGCCTAACTATCTCGACACACCCCTCCTCCTACCATTCCTCCCTTACCACCACACCTGCCTCCGTGCTCTCCCGTCCGCGACCCCGCTCGGACGTGGCGAATCACGATTTCGCCGATGCATAACTTCCATACATCGCCGTTAAGCAGCGAGATTGTTTCAGGTGGCGATGAAACGGATATGCAAAGAGGATGCGATGCTTCCCCGTCCTGCCTGCGACCTGGAATGTGGAGGACGGGGCAAAATCACGGGTTACCCGATAGGAAAAAAAACAGAAACGCCATCACAAGTCGATAAAATACCATGAACCAGAGAGAAGGCCAATGGGGCCAAGAACGGTTTTCGTTTGGATTCGTGATTCAGAAAAAAATGTTTCTTTAAGAAATTTAGTAGCATAAACGTCGTTTATGATTCTATCAGAAAAGGAAGAAGAACGCCATTAATACCTGAGGAATTTCATAGGAGGGTTAATTTAGAATGCTTTTTATTTTTACCTTCGTTTGGGAGTCGACCATAGAATTCTATAAATATAATGAATAATTTCACGCGAAATAACACGAAGGGCATTGTAAGAAGTCATGCCCAAAGGGATAAGGTTTTACCCTGACGTGTGATAATTCGACGAGAAGAATTCATGTCATTTGATCAGAGTTCGAAACCATTTGTCCAAATTGCTGTGCTGGAATGTTAGCCTGTTAAACCTCCCTTCAAAAAGAATTCTCGAGGGACTATATGAGATTTACATGTCCCCACTTACAGTTCACTTTGTGGCACGAACTTGGCAAGCAGAGCCGCGACGATAAACTCTTACTTTGACGCTTTAGGAGCGACGGCTCATTAAATGAGATTTCTAGCGGAAATGCGACGCAGAGCATTGAACGCAGTCACGCTACTAAGTGTGTCACCACACTATCATGAAAATTTAAATTTGCAGGTTTTCTTGGTGGGAGGTTAGGGAACTACTGTGGCCTGTACGGGTCTGATTCCCGGGTAGAAAAAAATGATTTCTGACGATGAATCCCACTCGTTAGCATAGTATCCTGTTAAAATAGTAAAAACCAATTTATCAAAAACATTGATTGTCGGGAGAGTTTTAACTATCAATACTATTAATCAGCCATTACCTAGGAACTTCGAAACCCAAGAAAAAAACGTGACTTCGCCAAATAAGGGACGAAAGAGTTCGTGGCGAATGCAGAGTGGATATATAAAAATCAGCCGCCAAAATATGCAGGAATATGCCCTGTGACACGCGAGCAAAGGCGGCCCTGCGGTAGTTGGAGAAGCATTTCTCATGTTTCCCCGGTCAAAACTCAGAATGGTGGATGGTTTTGCTTTCGTGTTTTGAATTGAGGGGTAAATACAACGAATTTCCGGAAAAAAAACAAAACGCAATTCTATTATGCGGGACTGAGCCACGAATATGTTCTCAGAAGAATAACCACACGCCATTTCACCTAACTGTAAGCTATGATGAACTCCCCAGTCCGTCCATCACCTCGCAGCGGGCCGAAGCAAAGGAGATTGTCACATTAATTCTGCAGCAATATGATCGGAGGCCAGGAATGAGTATTGAATATCGTTGAGGTGCGAAGGAAATAATAAAAAGAGGCGTTTCAGGATATGGTGGAATATAATGATTGATTAAAATTGACAATTTTCCACAAGAATAATTTTTTTATTAATACGACCGGTTTCAATGTAACTACATCATCTTCTGGTAACAGTCATTTCTCGGGAAAACGAAGGAAATAACTTGCATTGCATCTACTATGCGACTTAATGAACGAGATTTCTTGACCTACTTGTTACTTCCGGCAGTTTCTAACCGAACAAACATCCAACGATCTCAAACATTCCCGGCTTTAAGAAGAGACTCCAAATCGTTGAGATATCCAGGGGGTAGGATAAAAATCTAGAGGAAGGATATAAACCTTTTATGCATACACACACAACACACATTCAAACACGAAAACCCGCCAAATGGCGAACGCATATTCATTCACTTGGATACAGATATAAGGAAAAGAGATAGGAACACACATACGTAAGAGACAAAGAATTCTGTTGGGAAAATGGAAAGATGCAGATAACTAGAGTAGAAAAGTTTCCTTGACCTGGACTAGAACACTAGCGTAAAAAATCTAAAAAATGATTAATAAAAATATATAAAATTCACCGAAGGCTTATATTTCGTTGGCATCAGCCAACTTCATCAGAGTAGGAGTAATATCCGTAAATACTCGTACTATACAGTATATGTCGGTCGCGGTAGTCCATGGGTAGAGGGTTTGACTACAGGCCGGAGGACCCGGGTTCGATTCCTGGAAAAGACTCTGTGGACACCTGCAGCTTCACCAAAGCTATGTAATTTTTCAGATACCAGATCTTCCTGGGAAACCATAACCGGCACAGGGAAAGGAACTGGCCCCTCTTCCCCGATGCGTGAATTTCACACGCCTTCGCGCTTAGTAGAGGCGACGCGTTGTTTGCATGTTATATGTGTATATATAAATCACATATTATATATTATTATTATAAGGTAATCTACCGATTAAGGTAGGTTTATGGATGGACACAACTACCAAATAAATATTTTGGGGCTCCTAACAAAACACAATCCAGCAACCTACTCTACATCCCTGTGTACTTCTCTTTCCCTTTTCATCTCTGTGTACTTCCTTCATCCCGTCCAACATCCCTATCCTGTTCCTACCCTTTCCACGTTTGCCTAAAATTATCCCCTCTATTACAGTTCTCAGCCTCCTACTGCCGATCAATACGTCCATCATCAATTTTTTCTGTTTCCTTAGGATTTCTCCCAACAAATTCTTCTCCTCGCCCACCATACCTAATACTTCCTCATTTGTTTTCCTTTCGCTCCATTTCACCTTCTCCATTCTTCTCAACACTCAAATTTCAAAAGCCTCCAATCTACTTCTATCATCCTGCTTCAGTGACGACGTTTCCGCCCCGTACATAGTCCATATCAAAGTTTTTACGAGTCTCTTCTTAACATCCTTACTCAACGTCCCGGTCAACTACTCCCTCCTACACGTGAAAGCCTCTTGGTCTAGCGCAATTCTTCTCCTTACGTCCCAACTACTTCGACCGTGTTGGTCCAAAACACTTCCGAGATGCGTGAACTGTTTTACATCCTCTAGTTTTACTCCTTTTCTACTCCTATTTTCATGTGTAGCTTTGCCTTGTTCTTTCTGGAGAATCACATTACCATTATTTTATTAATATTGATTCTCATCCCGTATCTATTGCACTGAATTTCCAATTCACTCAGCAATGCTAGCAACCCCTTGGCTGACTGACAAACGGGAGCTTGGCCATCAGCAAACCTAACTGATTTTACGAATTCCCCTGCGACTTTCATTCCTACCTCCAGTTCTTCCCATGCCTCTTTAATCATTTCCTCCACATACACGTTGAACAGCACCGGTGATAATGGGCAACCCTACCTTACATCTTTTTCTAACACTTGCCATCCAGACTTTTCGTTCCCCACTCGCACCTGAGCAATTTCAGATATACATTTGTTGTAGATTAACCTCCTGTCCCTCCAATCCATTCCTATTTTCTGCAATATACTCATTAGTTTTTCCCAATTCACTCTCTCAAACGGCTTTAAAAGTCTACGAAACAGACAATTAAGTTCTGATGGTATTCTATATTCATCTCAATTAGTGATCTCATTACTGCAATGGCATATCAAATTTATTGTTGTGTAGACCTCACATGATGTAGCCTTTACCTTTTTCGGAATACGAACTAACACTGATCTCAATAAGTCATCCGGTCAGATTCCTTCCTCAAATATGCTACGAATCATTCTATATAGAGCCTTCTTTCTCGTTTTCCTATACATTTCAGTAGTGTGTCCGCAATAAGGTTGTCTTACCCACACGGCCTTATTTGGTTTCATCTCCCTTAATGCCCTTTCTATCAGATCGCCGAGTATGCCTGGACCTAAGCTATCCTTTTGTGTCTTGCATTTTTGGCCTAAGCTCTCTGCCATTCAGTTCTTCTATATATTCTTTCCATCTCCTTTGGATTTTTTCTGCGTCAACTATTATCTTACCTGACTTATCTATAACGTTTAGTACACATGACCTCTTCCCACTTCTCGATAGTGATTCAACCTTGCTGTATAGCGCATCAATTTCACCCTTCCTCAGCAAAATTTCCATATCCTCGCACTGCATCTTCTATTTAATAAATAAATAAATATATATTTTCATATATATATATATATATTATTTACAATTCCTTCATCGTTAAAATGATTAAAAACTCCTCAACAATGGCCGAAAACCCGTAAATATTTAAATCTCAGTGACTTTTATTGAAAAAGTTTTATTTATATTTCAAGTCTGCAATCAATGCGGTGTATTTTCAAGAAATAATTTTCTGCTCTTGAGTTCTTCATTTATTATGACGGTTATTATCCACCTCTATTCAGATGATATTTTTGATGAGGCAAGCATATCGAAATGAATATAACTGTCAACGTATCAATCCAAAATGCACTGGATTTAGTCACCAAAACCTTACGATGAATTCCCCGATGCTTCCATAAAAGTTTTCTGGGGAGCACAGGGAATAGGGGAAGAAAAGGAAAAAAACTCCCAAGAGATTGGCTTATGAGAGAAGTTAAATGCTACGAGATACGAGGGTAAACCAAGGTGGGGAGGCAAGTCCATGTTTCCACCCCTCAATCCTCGACCCGGGTCGTCCCTCCCAGCCTCCGCCCTGCGGTTTGCTCCGCGACACTGGCGTCAGCGGGGCGAGAGGCGGAGTATTTGACCGCGGCGCGATGCGCTGTTTGCATGTTAAGTGTTTCTCGAGTGCAGAATCGATTTCCCCGACGTAGATTCATCTAAAAATTACCCGTTGTCCCTGTCTAATCCTTCAAACCCTCTTCTCGTCTTCAACGGTGCGAAAGGAATCTTCGATGGAAGAAACGGTTTGATGGGAGCATTGTATTCCTCCCGGGTGGGGGGGGGGAGAGTGTGAGAAGAGGAAAGAGGCTTAAGGTGTGCCGTGCATGAGGTGATGAATTTCCACCCGTCGTGGAAAAATATTGATCGCGGAGATGAGTGACAGACGGGTAAGTTTGTGGCTAATCAGGAATGAAAATCAAACCTAAATTCACGCCGACCGACCAAAGTTTGAAGTGTAGAATTTTTTGGCAAAACCTTTGGATTCGTTCGAAGAAATCATTTGTGAAAGGAAACAACTCTGAAGGGATGGCAGAAAGCAGGAAAGAGCCTCGAACAGATGAATAACATACCCATCAAGACAGACGGACCGAAGGATGGGATATAAGCGTAGAGAACTAATCAAAGCAATGGGAAATATTTCCAAGAAATGTGGGGGAAGGGAATATGTTAAAAATACTTGTGTGAGGGACAAGGGAAACAAGAATTGGGAAAAAGAGCTCGTAGCATTTGGGGCAAAAGGGTTTACAGATGGGGGCTTTTGGTGGCGGACCCGCGAGGTGGCCTTGTCCGATTAGCAGGTGATTTCCGGGAGTCAAGGGTGTCTCAGGTAGGAGTCTCGATAGAGATAAGGTCCCATGGAATGTAGCCACATCCAAATCATTCAACTTCTTGGTGACTGGCATCGCCTTGAGTGTACATCTTATAACCTCCAGTCCGCTATTGAGAGCCATAGTATGAGCCCTTGTCGAATGACTAGAAAGATGGCCTTGAGAAAACAATTGGTGGTAAGTTTGAGCATTAGACTTATAGAGATGCACTCCTGACAATATTTTGGAAGTTAAATTAGGAAAGGATTCCAAAACAATGTCGGTTACCTACTTCCAAATTCAAAACCCCGGACTTTCAAAGTTTTTCCCTTTTCAAAATTTACCTTTATTTCTTTGCAATTGGAAAAAAATTCTATGACGTCATACTATTTATGTTTAAGGCATAAGATTATGTTACAGAAACTACTTGCATACGGGTCTAGGAATTTTAAGTAGCAAAAATTACCTAAAATGGTAATTCTCACTTCCTGTACACTTATGAGTTTGTTAAACATGAGGCATGTATAGTATGAATATCTATAGAGTTAAATTGAATAATATAGAATTCGTGGCTTCGAAAGGATAGGAAAATATAACTATTTGAGGAGTTTTTTTCTTAGTCTTATATATATTTTTAAGACATACAGATACTTTCTGCTATACACTGCCTCAGCAGAATAAATCATGGATATCCTAAGTGTTGCATTCATACTTGCATTTATTGAGCCATTAAAATATTAGTAAGTTATCAATTTTGCTAAGATTCAAGGAAGCACTCATAACTTAAGTCTCTTTGTTCCAAGTTGAAAATGCAAACTGACAGGCTTGTACAAACAAATAAGGATGCAGTCACATGTGATACGCAAGTGAACTCCAGGTAATACAAGACATACTTGTAAAGGTATACTCGTATACCTAAACCTCAGTCTAGCTAATCTATCTGATTCTGGAAGGATGAAAAATATAATTCATAAAGTTGCTAGTCTTGTAAACTGAGTAGAAAGAATACCATTATTTCAAAACAAAGTAAATTCAATTGGATGGAAGCTGCTTTTAATTTTAATGCACTTTATGATCAAAGAAATATTGAGTTGGCATAAAAGACTGTTTTAAATTTGGGAATGACATGACTATGAAGGCTTTTTGGGCAAGTGAAAACAAGTGCTGAGATTTAGAAACTGTATAATATTGTAAATATATAAGAAAATACTCGATTGTGTACTAAAGGATTCCAATGTGTCGACACCAAACAATACAAAACTTAGTACTTAAAGAAATATTTGAACACGTTCACTTTATTCTAAAATATTTTCTACTTTCAAGTAATACCCTCGTTGATTCTAACAGCTGCATTTACTCAATCGAACATCAGCGAGTTCGAAGAGTTAATTAATCACTCCAATCACACATTTGGAATAGATTGGAATATCACACGCTTATTCTTCAAAAATACTAGAGTGCAACATCAACTTTAAAATATCGAATTAGTCGGTAATGGAGATTAATTTCCGGCAACATCAAAACACCACATTAATACTTTGACGTGCTCGTAAAAATAAGGGTAAAAGAGGAGCCGGTATCGGCTATTGTGTTAAATTATACCACCATCCGTTAGCGTTTAGCGAAAGTGTAACGTCATCATGAAGGGGAAAAATAAAATATTACCGACATTAACCTCAAAATGGAAAGATGCTACATCATATTCAAGAAGGAGGGGAGGGGGGGGGAAGAGAACGTTGCTACACATTTCAAATTCACGGGAGTCATCTGTAACTAGTGATGGGCAGGAAATGCGAATTAAAGCGAACGTTACAGAGAGGGAGAGAAAGAAATGTAGAAAAGGGAAGCGAGAGAGAGAGAGATGGGGGAGAAAAATTGCTTCGACGATCTTTCTCATCTCGGGATGATTCTTCACCCCGGGAGCTCAGCCCTCTCCTCCCGCCTCGACCCATCCCCCCACCTTCGCTTCCGGATTTGCCCTCCTCTGAACCTAAGCAATTCACTCCCATATCCCTCTCCTGCTCCTCTCCCTCACCCATCCTTTCCGCATCCCGCCTTTTTTTAACTCCTTCCTCCCCCACACTCCCACCACGTCACACACTCCATCTCCATCCCGCTCCTAAGGCCTTTCTTCCACCACTTCCCCTCCCACCCCCCCCCCGCCCGCTTGTCGCCTTAGACAGTTCTCTCTCTCTTCAGCGAGCTCCCGACGCGTTACGTCTCCCTCCCCCCATTCGCCAATCCATTCTCCTCCTCCCGAAAAACACAACCCTCCTCCCCCGGCGTCATCCGGATCCTCCTTCCCCCCTGCCCCTCCAGAGACAAGAGAGTAGTACCATCGCTCTCCTCGACTCCCTCCTCCCCTCGCCTCCCTGCCCGTCCCTCCCTCCTCCTCGCCCTTTTCCCAGCCTATTCCTCACGCTCCACCCTCTCTCGCCCTCTCCTCCGCGCAAACACACTCCGCCCGCGTCAACCCTTTCCTTCCATCCGATAGCATTGCGCTGCTGCGCGCACACCCTTTGTCCTCATCCCTCTACCCCACCCCCCTTCCCTCTCCCCGATATATATTCCTTCCCTCTCCGAGTTCTCTCCTCCCCATCGCCATCCCGTGCACCGGCGCCCTCCTCCCTCTTTGCCTCGGCATGTCTTTCATCCTGGCGGCACAAACCCACCAAACTCCACCTCCATCCCTCCCTCCCCCAACCCGTCCGCCGACGACTTTCCCGAAAACCCCTTTTATTTGAATGCAAACGCTTGACGCATTTGAGGGCGAAATCCGCTGGCTGGCTGGTGGAGCACTCCACATGCGGAGCACAAACACTCGAGGCAACTCCCCTCTCCTCCTCGGTCGTTTTCACTCGTCTCCCTCGCCTCCTTCCTCCCCTCTCGACACTTCTCTCCCTTCCTTCTCCCTCGCCATCCCTTTTCTCGCTCTCTCTCTCTCCTATCGTGTTTCCCTTCTCTATTTTCGGAGATCTCCTCATTCGGTCCCGTTGCACTTCGATCCGGAATGTCTTTCCACCGGTCTATTCCGCCATCTCCTGCCCATTTACTCGTGTGCTCTGCCCCCTCGGACCCATCCCGCATCGAGCGCCATCCTCCCTTCTCCGCCACCTCGAGAGCCTTCGGGACTCCTACCTCTTTCCCTGGCCACCTCTTCTCTCCCTCTCCTCGCTCCTCTCCGAATCCTCTCGAATAAAAACAAACGTCAGCCGAACCTCAGGCTGCCACAAATCTCTTCCTCAATCACGCTCGCTTTGAAGTCGCTACATCTCTCTCGCCCCCTCAGCCTCTTTCTCTCTCCTCCCCTTCTCTCTCTCACACCCCACTCCATCCTCCTCCATCCCACTCTTCACCTCCTCTCCGACGCTGCTACGTGCGCGCAATTCTCTTTTTCATTTGTCTTCTCGCGTTCTGAAAATCTCTTTCACACTCTATCTCACTCTCCGAAAACTCACCTTTTATTTTGATCTCCGCTTGTCCGACCTGCTCTCATTATAGATGAAGTACCGAAGTCGAAGTAAATATTAATTAATTATTTACTTCCTCAGCAGGCAAAGAGTAGGATCATTACTGACTTGGATCATGCATTTTCATTTTATTGGAGCGCCAACCAAAATTCTTTTACCGATTATTCATTTCTTCGGAAATGGATGATGATGTCATAAAACGATGGTTGCGATCTCTTGCTGTAAACCGTACGTTCGAGTATTGTACTCGTAGAATTTCTTTCTCTCTCTCTCTCCCTTAATATTTAATGTATTCGTCAAGTCTTCCTCATAGGAGTGTAACCCTTCTCCTATAAAACCTGATTTCATTATTTTAGCAGTAGTAGGACGATAATTGTATTACTGTCGGAAGTGAGAGAAATTTAATGCTTTCGATTATGAATGGTAATAAAATGTTGAAATTGGCTTCGTTCGCAGTTAATGGGTAAGAGGTTAACTGAAAACATGAATACTATTGTAAAACATATTAGAAGTAAATTTATAGAGCTAGGAGCGCATCACAGCCTCCACCAGGATTGGTAATCATAAAAAATGTGTTTAGTTTGAAATATCTCACGAAAATCATTTATTATTTAGGAATTTACCTATGCGAATTACAAGAATAAACCTTTGAAGAGCTAGCTAGCTTTCTGCTATATCTTATGAGCTCAGAAAGAGCATTTTAATCTGGATTTCTATGCATGATGAAATACAAATTGATATTTTTAGAAATCATTTATTAAAACACTAGTAAGTGTCACGGATTGAGCCGATTTCCATGGAATCGAATAAATCAATTTTACAGTATGATTTATTGGTATTATTTTCGTTATCATAAATGGGGAGTATGGATAAAATTGTTTTAATATATTGTACCACATGGTCGACATAAACTTTGGTATCATCAACAACATCGACAGAAGATCATATTGAATATATAAAATAATATAGTTTCATTTGCGATCAAATAATTAGGAGGCTCTTGAAATTTGTTTTATCTATGATAACAAGTGAAACAGATAAGTATATTACTCACATGGATGATTTTAATGATAACGCATGTAGTAATCGACTTATCCAAAGAGAGGATTCAAATACTTCATGTAACATTTATGAAAATTTTTTAGGAGACCTTGTAGACTGACTTGTAGTAGTGAGAAGTACACGCCTGGCATCACCAGGTTACTAGCAAATTATTTGACTCCATGTTTCAAATGAAGGCCAGAGTGTTGTCGTGTCTACCCTGGGGATTATTTAGCTTGCATCTTTCCCTCCATTCCTTTATCACGCACTGTTTCAGCTGGCGGGCGAATTCGTTACAGCTGGATTCTCTTTCTTCGACGCATTTCCTTTCCTCTTTTCCTTTTTTTCTAATTAACTTCCCAGCCCACTCCTGTATACTGAATTACGTCGGCCATTGTTCCCATATTTGCACACCTAGCGTAAACCATTACATTCTCAACCTACTCTGCTACAATACACCCTCTAACCCACACACTTTCCTTCCTTTCCCCTCCCCTTCCTCCCCCCCCCCGCTTCTCTTTCCGCGCTACCTCACCTCACCCCAGCCCTTCATTCCCTTCACACTCCAAAATCCGATTCTCCTCATCCCGCCCCTTCATCCACCTCCCCGCAGGCGTTTTCGTGCCGAATTTGTTTCGGAATGACTCCGAACGGAATGATTCCGAAAAGCATCGGGCTCGCCATCGTTTTATATTTTCGTCGAGGTAAGCAAACACGCCTTTTTGTAACCGTCCAATTATGTTTGCGCATCTACTTTGGTGGAAAGCGTAATGTCCAAATGGAGTGCATGATTTCTTTTTTTTTCTTCTATTTCCAGCTCGAGAATATTTTCTTCTTGTTCACTTGATCGGTGCGGGAAATGTGAGACACAATAAATTTGGCTAAAGCACTGAATGGAACTAAGCGCCATAATTATTCCCGAGCACGCGGTATCTTCGATAACATCATGAGAAAAGGACATAAATTAACGATTCCAAGTGTCATAACCATAAAAACATGAGACAAAACTTTGATTTAATTCCTCCCCCGGTCAAGTGCTATTAATGGGTCCCGGTAATAAATGTTAAGAGGATGATTAAATAATACTAAATTGCTGTTAAAATATTATGCATGCATAATGTGTGGGTGCGTGTTCATAAATAAAATTGTTACTTAGTGAATTTTTATAAAATTTCGAAATGCGTGACAATCAACGATAAAAATTTTTATGCTACGCCATTAATTAGCTCTAAAATATTATGAAAATACATTAAAAGACCCAAGTTTAATAAAAGAACGATCTAATATTTTATTTATTTATTTATTATCGACTTAATTGGGCGAGGTTGAGACTAAATATTCCCTTCTTCCACCTAACCCTTACATTACATACATTACATTGAAGACAATTACATACAGCCAAGTCCTGGATGGAGAAAAATCCACCCAGACGGGAATCGAACCCGTGACCTCTCAGTTGGTAGACGAGGACGTTAACCCGCCGCCACCGGTGTGAGGTCTTCAGATTTAGAGGAAATATCTAAAATAAGAACCACACGATGGCCCAGGACAAAAAATATGCAGGAAAAGATTTATCGGTTTTCTCACTCCTCTTCTCTATTCGCATAGTAGTAATAGTATATTTGGGGAGTTGACAGATATTTGAGAATATTTGCGCTATTGAAGATGGATGGGTAATTTGGTATAGGTAAAATTTTTAAGGGAATTAAGGGAGGTGTGCATAGAGGAACCCGGATATCGAGGTTTGTCCACTCCGAGCGAAAGGTGCCAAGGAGTCCACAGTGAAACGTCAAATCCGTCAGACCACTGATCCACTCGACGTGCTCTCCACACAGCACAACACGCAAGGACCGGGATACGTGTGGAAAAACTGCAGCCTCCGCCGGGCTTCGAACCTTGGGCATCAACTCGATTCTCCTTGTCCATTCGAAACATCGTTAACACCCCGAAAAACAGCGGTTCTGAAAAAATACGTGTATACACTAACACTAAAGATGAATGAGATGGAAATAGTGATGTCTCGGTCCCTAAAACTTGTAACCCATTTTTTCATTTCAATTGTGATAACACCAAGTTATGCCCTCCTCTAATATCATGATTTTAGCTTAATATTTCCCCAATTTGCATCCAGGACTTCCTAAATGAGACCTAAACTATCCTTGTTCCTCTCGTTTGACTGGAACGGATGAATATTCCCGAGAACTATGCTTAAAATGGCGATCAAAATGAGATGCAGAAGCATAAAAAATGCTGGAAGAGAAACTAGTCACCAATGCACGGAGGAACGAAATGGCAAGTAGCGTAGTCTTCCTGTTGAGATTTGTAGAAGGTTACACCGTGAAAATTAGATGAGAAACCAAGTTTTCAACCTTCCGTTACTGGTTTCACTTAGAATACGATCGACGCAGGTCTTTAATGAGTTCTTTATAATCCTAAGAAACACATCTGAGGAGAAAAGAAATATAATCTCACTTTATTTTAGAATCAATATTCTCTCTTCCCACCAGACTGAGATGATTTTATACTTTATTTTTAATTTGTATTCTTTTCCAAAGTCTTACCCTCTTCCAGAATCATTATCTAACTTGCCAACCTCCCGTCTTACCCGTTGAATATTCCGTTTCTCTTGATTAGATTTCACCGCCATCCCTCTCAGCTTTTATTAACCAGCATGAATGATTTTTATCAAAATATTGCGCACACCCATCTCGCGCAAAAGACTAACATCGGTACAACATACGAGGAGGCTCGTATGCGATAACCGTTGAGATCTAAATGATATGTGATCTGAATATTCCGAAAAATGAAAATATTGTATTTCCTAACGCAGCTCTAGAAAGTCATTTCTCACAAAAAATTAAAGTCTAGAGAGAAAAATGCCGAAGAACGCTGCAAATACATCAAGAGAATTTAAGAGCTCATTGGTTCATAAGTAGTGATATTTGTATGTTCTGCAGGAAGCACTTTGGGGCTAATGTCTTTTATTTTATGTATTTTAAATGGCGGTGGTCAATGAGGAAGACCCGAGATAAATTTAAGGCCGGAGGGCCAGAGAACTCCCACATCAATTTAGATCTTTTTCTACTACATTTTTAAACATGTGATCTTGAGATAGCAATGGATTTAACATTTCATGTTCGTCAGGATCAAATTTGTCTTACGTGATCTGAAAATAACCACCATTGACAACTGGAATAGCTTTGGAATTAGTTGTTGGCAAGTCCAAAATTGAACCCAGTCTCTCCTGTTTTTTTTTGATATGACAAAATGGCTACTAAATAAAAAAAACTCTGATGATGGTAGTTGGCATGAAAAGAGGAACATTCCGTTACTCTAGAACTTTTAATGCTTCAGCTGCCAAGTAAAGTGTCTTTTGGCAACTTTTATTCCCATATTAAAAAGTAGGCACATTTCGGTATACCAAGATGGGTCCCTGAAAGAGAAAATTAAGTGGCAAATATAAAAGAATTGTCACGTTGAACACTTAATCTCTCATCATTGAAGTCAAGAGTTACAAGTATTGAAATAACCGCAAATACACCCAAAAGAATTGCGCAACGAAATCGGCTGCAAATTTGGTACTTGTGGAAAAATCTTGAGTTATGAATTTTTTGCGTGTTTTTCTTATACTGCAGACAATATCTAGTAACACAGAAATAACTAAAAAATCTCTTAGTCTTTATGTTGTTTGAGATCAATTAAATTTGAAAAATTCCCTCAAACATAATTTTCTAAGGTCTCCATCATCCGACCATCAAAAATATTTCCCGA
Source organism: Hetaerina titia (assembly GCA_037158775.1). Lineage (NCBI taxonomy): Eukaryota > Metazoa > Arthropoda > Insecta > Odonata > Calopterygidae > Hetaerina > Hetaerina titia. The sequence continues at coordinate 45,017,419 of CM073769.1, read as the reverse complement.
GTTACTCAGGTTATAGAATGGAATAATTTTTGTTTTCCAAGGTATTTTTCAGGTGTTGCTAAAACAAGGCATTAGGAAAATATCACAGTGGTGAAGGAAGCATGGCTTCACCCTCCTCAGTAATTTAATAGTAACACGAATCAAGAAAAATCCTGAAAATCATTCACAACCCCTGAACAATATCATTTATGTGCATCGAGGGGGCCGAAAAACAAAACGATTAATTTCATACGTAAGAAAAAATATCCTCTAAGGTTTCAATGGGCAACTAAGTCGTTACAATATGTAATAAAATGATGATTTTTCCTGTTTAGGGATTTCCACCCCGTCGTTCCTTTCTGAGGATAATATTTCGCTGATTTTCCAGCAGACCTCTTCGGGTCTGATGTGTCAGTGTTTCCGGCGTATTTAATATTATATAATGGTATTCGGCCTTTTCTCTGGTTGTCGCTTCCTGTAGGTGGTCCTTTTTGAATACTCTTTTCCATGTACCAAAGAGTGGGTGTCCCCTCGTTTAAGTGTCCCCTCAGAAGCCTTCATCACATAATTAATAAACATTCAACATCGTAGTAACGTTTCTGGAAATCTTGAAAACATCTGGATAAAATTGACTGAGCATTTATGCAGTTCATAATGTCAAAGAATCGGATTTTTTTGTCCCAAAACGTATCGAAAACCGATCATTCCGGAACAACTCCGAATTTCTCCCAATTTTCCAAAAAGAGCGTAATTTCTCAATCAATATAGGTCTTCCCGACCTTCTCGGTTAGCGAGCGGACTGGTCGGTTCCTTTCCCTCGGTAACGAACGACAAAAATGTAGGCTTAGGGACTCAATCATTCCTTCCGAGCGGGACAGCGCAATTTCATTTCCTCCCTTTCTCTTCCCAGTTTTCAATCCGCTGTCAATGGCACGTGCTTTCCTTCAAATTCTACGAGGGTCGGGGTTGCAAGGAAAAGAGAGAGAGATGTATTTCTCTCTCCCTCTCTCTCTCATATAGCGAGGGCGGACCGAGAAACGGACGAATGGCAAACGAGAGAGACAGAGAGTCATTGCCTAGCTCTTCTTTCAGTCCGTGAGACGACTTCGTATTCCACAGGCTGTGCTTGCGGGCTGTTTGTCTTTCCACGGATCCGCACACATTCGCTCTCATCCTGCTCTTCTATTCCCCTCCATTCTCTCATTCCCTATTCCCCTCACCACCCCTCTCCCCCATCCACCTCTCCCTCCACCCTTTTATCTACATTACACATCCCCACCCCCTCCGCCCTCTCCCTCATCCCCTCCCGCCATCTTCAATTTCCTTATCTTTACTCCCCTCCCCTATTCGTTTCCAGTCTCATCCAACCTTTGTTCTACCTCCCTCTATATACTCCCCCCCCGCTACCCAACTTCTGCCATTTGCAATCACTGCACGCTCGATTTTCCCAGCTGTACTCTTGGAGTTGCGTTTTAGACCTCCTCTAATGGAGCTCCGACGCGGCGTGAGCTCTGTGTCTCCGATCACCGCGGCCAGGGTGAATAGCCCTGGATTTTTAAAGGGTTTTTACGCTGCCGTGGATAGGAAATACTTGCCCAAGTGGGGCGAGGGGATACGATAAGACTGCGAGGCCATGCTTTGTTGGGGAACAACGGTCGGCGCGAGCGAAGCACTTCATTAAAATTACAAAGGCAGTGCTGGGAACGGGGCAATTTTCGACTAAGCCTCAAGATAAAACAAAGACTGATGAATGAACTTGGGGAAGCGCAAGAACAGAAAAACACGGCATATTGGATTCTTTAATACATGCTCTAGAGTGCAACTTATCAACTTCACATGCTGCCAGAGAATTTTATTGCTAAAGTACGGTTTTTTTTAACGCCTTTACGATTCTGTTCCTCATCGTCCAACTCGGTCACATACTCGTACAAGCAGAATTGGCCTGTTTAGAAAATGTCCACTCGGACTACGAGATCCCTCTTGGTCGACATATGAGCAACATAAGGAACCTGCTCCAAATACTTGAGAAAGAGAAGGAATTTAAAACAGATTTTATGCATTTGGTTTGGAATGCGTACGTATGAATAGGTGAAGATTCGGGAAGTCCTTTTGCTATTACATTTGACGCGTATTTCACTTATCGTTTCTTCATCGTTGTTGAGGAGTTATTAATACGTAGGAGCACACCCGAAGCTGTTCACCGTAATGCTTTCGGTGAAATGATGATTTTTTTAAACAAAATAATGTACTCATAGAGCGCACTCGTCCATAAATATGGCATCATTCATAGGATCATCGGCGTAATGGGCTTATAAAGGACGCGCGTCTTTAACAAAACGATTTAAATGAGAAAAATTTTTCAATACCGCCTTTATGTACACTTGTATAAAGAATATCAATTTTAACGTGGCATTTTATCCACAAGAAACATTTTACAAGAAGCATATTGAGAAGAGGCTTCTCATTACTAATTGCAGGGGAAAACTTGGCTCTGGTAACATTTAATACATGCTGCGTCACTCGTTCCAATTTTCTCGGATTCGGATTAAAACTAAGGATAGAGGAAAGCATTACATGGTAAGGCACTTAACGGGTCCATGTTGTCCTCAAGATGAATATTAGCCAGGAGTAAAGAATGTGAGACAAGCTTAATATTGTTCTTTTTATCATTTCATAAATGAATGGCTCTCAAGAGTTGAACAGGAACTTGATGAAAAAATGTTCATTAATGATTCACCAAAATGTATTTCTCTTAACATTCCATAAATATAAATATTCAATAATAAATAATTTACAGTTAGACCTCAGAACTTAAATCGTCAATCATTTTTTCTCTAGTTCTACCAAAATGGATAGTTTCTAGGGTATTGTACTCGCTAAGCGATGGAAAATTAGCAGGTCAAATTCCGTCAAGGATCATGCAGTTTTGGGCTACCATTTGTTCTATATAATATTACGAAAGTTGTGGGTCAATGATACTGAACCATTGAAATAGCACACGTGCCCAGCACTTTATTTTTACCTACGATAGACTAAGGATTAATATAATCATGGAATATGGTAGATTAAACTAAAATAATCTTTTGAACATTTATCTGTAAAGTTTATTTCCAAAAATGGTTGATGCAAGACTTAACATAAACAACCGAGGAAAAGGAGGTATTAAAAATATTTGAAAAATGCACAATAATTAGTTATTAGGAGTAATAATAAAAAAAATTAAGAGTATTTAATTTTCCGATTTGAAAACCCTCGTCAATGAAGGACACTTAGTTGCAATCACTCAGTGCGCAATCATATTGATGAGCTGAAACTTTAATTTAAAAAAGTTGAATATTTATGCCTTGCATGAAAAATTTTTCGGCATATTTTTTAAGCCTCTTCCAAAGCAAAGAACCATCGTTTTATAATCAACGAGTTAGAGGAGGAAGGAATGAGATATTGGTGCTGTCTGTGAACACGGAAAAAAAAGGGGAGCGGATGAGAGTAGATATCATTCCTTCTTTTTGTCCACCGGTAGGAATTTTACGATCGAGCGAATAATTTTGGCAGAGACTTGCTTTTACAAACAACCAAATTAAAAACACAGAATGAATAAACTTGGTATTTTATTAGAGCCACAAACCATTAAAATTTAACCAAATTAAAATTTACAAACAACCAAATTAAAAACCAATCCCGTTGAGTTGTTTGCTTGAACCTAAAACAAAAAAAAAACACATTTTATCGAGAATTACAAACAAAATACACGTAGGAAAACACAGGTATACAGTTTTTAATCGCGATCTACCAGAAAACAAATTAGCATCGTTGTAGTTGTAAAAATGGGAAGGTCAAATCAGAACTCCCTCTTGCTACCTCAGTTTACGGTTTCGAGGAAACTGCACAGCAAAATGTCGTCTTACGGCGAAGCGCTCCAGTTTTATGGCCGTTATTAATCGTAAAAAGGTGAAGTGGAGACCTGACAGTATCAGCTTCCTTCCCTCCCGGGCCTTCCTTTCTCTCGCGGACGCGTCGAAGGCGCCACATTCCTGACGCCACATCCGAGCGGCGGCGGCGGCGGTGCCACCAGCGAGGGTGGTGCGGGGACACACGCCTCGACACCCCCTGTCTCGACACCCCCTCCCTCGATCCCCCTACATCGAATCTTTGCCTCGCTTTTAAATTTCCTCCGCTCAAACCTCCAGCATGCACTCGAATGGGCTTTCCCTCTCGGGGGACCATATATCACGTTAGATGTGGCTGATTAGGGGGATGGGGGAGAGGGAGAAGGGGTAAAGCGTTTCCGTGAGGGGGGGATGGTAGTGGTGAGAGAGGGGGGGGGAGGCGTATGCCTCCACACGGGTTCCGCTCGTAAATTGCTCAGTCCTTGCGTTCCATTACCCCAACCCGTGGCGCACTTGGCGCCGTGGGTCCACCCGCATCCCTGTACACCACCCCACCCCGGGCAACTCTCCCCATCCTCCCCAGTCGTCTCCCCGGTCCCCTCATTCCCTCGTGGGAAGCTTCCACCTTCATTTCGTCGCTTTAATGGGCGCTCGCGCGCGCGTCGGGCTCTTGTGTGTTTGTGTGAGCGCGTGCACTTGTGGGTGTAGGCGACTCCCACATTTTCAAGCGAGAGGTGAAATGCGAGAGAGAGAGAGAGAGAAGGAAGGAAAGGAAAGGTTGGAAGGAAATTGAAGGGAAGGCGGCAAGTTTGCTGGGAAATTAATGCGTTTGATACGTCACCGAGCTACAGCCACAACCACTGGTCCCCGCGAATTTAGAATGAATGACTCAAGGATTAAGAAGCTCATTCGGGTACGAGAAGTATGAGATATATCGGTTTCGGTAATCGTGTGGTGTTGAGCTTTAGTCCGAAAAAATTATCGCAGGGCAAAGAGTGCCAAATTAACCACCACCAGCAAATTAACTTGATCGTAAAAGTATCAATTTGATGGCACAAAACGACGATTTCATACACAAATATTCAGCTAAAGAGCGATGAGTCGAATGAGACAATCTTGATTCCATCGCTACCCTAAGATTAAATATTGAAATTTCTCAATTCAACTTTGTTAGGTTAGTGAAGAATTCGATTGAAACGAATTTCAGGAAAATGCTCGTTGCCGTGGAAATAATGTTGATGATTTCGTTCATTGCTTGCTACAGCATTGAATTCCATGACGGTCGCGTAAACTAAAAAAAATCCGGCTAATCGAAGACAACAGATAAAAAAAAACAAATAGAAGTATTTAAGAGCCTAAGGTCCACCCTGTTTTCGGATTCCAAGAATGATTTTAGGATACGATTTCTCATTCATTTTCATTTACCTTCCATTTACCACTTTGATTCGAAAATGAAAAATGAAGGTAATTAAATGCTTATCGCCTCCGTTTTACAATATGCAAATTCAGTCGCGTAGTCTGACGAGTAAAAGGAGGTCGCCTGAAAAAGTTTCATTATTAACGATTATGTTCGACATAGTAGTTGTCAGTTGAATGAGGTTCAAATTTAGCCGTCCTAGCAAAGACTTTCTTCGGTAAGATAATGCCTAAGGTCTAGGACTAGTAACCATTGGAGCAAAATGCTATGCAATACATACATACATCCGTAGAATTTCCAATGATCTTAATGAAATCTTTTCTTTCGTGCACCACAACGGAGCAATTTTCTTATGTTTGGATGCGATAGTCAAAAGCCAAAACCTTTGAATTTAATAACTATTATTTTATAATTGAAAATCGAGGTAATACGCGTACGCAATTACGTCTTGCATTGACGTTAATACGCTGAATATTACAGTTTAAACTAGTCTAACGATTTTAGGATAAATATTACAATTCAAATTAATCAAAATAACAACAATCCTGAAGCAAATACCACTGAAAAATGCTTTAATAAGTCACTGAAATCGTCTTTACACGAAGAAAAAACATTTTTTGGTTACTAAGAATTCATTCCGTGAACGAAAAGAGAGGTGGTCAACGCAATTGGCACGTAACGCATTGGCGATTCCGTAGTTAACATTAAAGTTGTAGTATGCATATATCGAAATGATAATAATATCGTGGCAAATACCATCGCAGAGCATTTTATGCAGTCACATGCACGGGCAAAAGCTATGTAAATAGCTTTTGCCCCGAGATTCACCGCGAGCACATCATTTGACGGGTTCATCACGATTTATGAACCACGGAAGCAAAAAACTTTTTTCACAAGAATTCCCTCACGTGATGATTATTTGAGTGCTAATATTCGGACGAAAACGATCAAACCGCGCGATCACTATTTTTTTCCAATGACCTCCGAGGGACATAGAAGCAGAATAGGTGAGGTGGGTACATGTATCATTTCCAACGGTAAAATTGTCACCTCATCTACTACCTACGTGCTTACTTGCCACACCGAGATCCCACTCGTATCAACCACTCCCCCACGCTCATACACACCCTTTGACCGCCCCCACTCCACAACCTCCTCCACTTGTGCTCCAATCACTTTTAAACCATCATCTCTCTCTCTCTCTCTCTTGTCGTCCGTCATGACTCCCCATTCCTCTCGCCCAACTCCCCACCCCCACTCACTCTCGAGACAACTAACTCTCCCCCCATCGCCAGGAGGCCCTCATGTGGCCCCACACCCCCTCCCTCGGCCCCCTTTTCATGCTTTCCCCCTCCCCACCGAACACTTTTGCCCATCTCACTCTCCCCGCATAAATCTTCTTTCCGCGACCCATCTCCTCCTTAATCACACTTTGTCTTCTCTCCCCTTCTCGCCCTCCCTCCCGACACACTCTCTCATGCTCCTCACAAAACCCTCTCTCCCGCCAACACCCCGCCATCCCTCCACTCCCACACCCACCCACTGTCCTTCCCACCCCTCCCAAGCATCCCCCTCACGGCCCCACCCCGACCGCCCCCCATCCACCTCCTCCGCGAGCTCCCTCACGTATATAACTTCCGCTCCGCTCTTGCTCTCCGGCCGGGGCTCATAGGTTAATAAAGCTATCATATCGAAATTACGGTAGCTCGGGTCGTCGGTAAGGAGAGACAAATGGCTCGAGAGGGTGTGCTGCGATGGGATGAGTGCGGCAGCGTTGGGATGAGAATTTTACGAGGCGGGAGAGAGAGATGGGTGGGGGTGAACACACTGGTGGATTCAAAAGTGGAAGGGGAGACAGTGAAGGGAAGGCAAGGCGAGAGGGTAGCTTTCGGAGCAAGGAGGGGGAGGAAGAGGGGCGTGGCTGGAGGAAAGGGTGCCCCATCCTCTCCCACACACTGACCCCCCTCCGCCCCCTTCCCAACCCGCCCCAAGTCTCTTCTCCCCTTATTCCTCTTCGCCACTGGCAAAAGAGAGGAAGAGCTACTACGTTCTTGGGATGGAAAATCCGACCATTTGAAAAAAAAGAGAGGACAGATACAGAATTAGCGTTTGATTTACGACGCAGTTTGCCCGAGGGAAAATGAGTTTTCTCGAATCGATGAATAATAGGAGCAGTAATGATAACGTGTTCTTCACGCGGAGGTGATAAGGGATCGGATGAATATTTTGAAAGCAGAGGGGAGAGGGAAGTGAAAGAGAGAGAGAGAGAGAGAGATAGAGAGAGAACGGCAGGGAGTGAGAGATAGAGCGGCACTTATGATTAAAACAGAGGCATTTATCAAATGTGGAAGAATTTAATTTGAAATTTTTGCGGCGGGGAATATATTCGACGGTGGTCAGTCTTGTCCGACTCTTTTGATGATAACGCGTAGAGTTTATCAATTTTGCAACGAAACAAACGAGTCGTTCACCCGAAAAAAAGAGCATTTTAGAGTACTGCTACCTTCAACCCATCGAAGAATTACCAATTAGGTGCATGTCTCTTTTGAAACACGAAGTCCTTTCAGCTTACCACTCTGACTCGTTACAACTCGCAATGCTTTACTTACTCGGAATCGTAAAACGCCGAAACAACTGATTGGAGCGACATTAAACCTCTTAACTGAAGTATAAAAGTGGTACACAGAATGGAGGTTAAATTACACGGTTCCCCGCTGTTATTTGCCAGAATCAACATGAGAATATGAATATAAAATATTTGTTCATCGCATCGAGAATTTCTAGATTAGAATTCATATAATACATTCAGTTTTCGTACGTTAAAATTTGAAGTCATATGGTAGTGGCCGTAATAATATACGAATATTACCGAAGGAAGCTACATTCGAAATGAAAGATAACACATCCGGAAGGCGTAAGTGGAGAAGCGAAGTATAAGAAATGGGAAAACCTACTGAAAAATAAAATTTTAATTTGCCACGAAATTCTTCAATGTTGACAGGAAAATACTTCTGACATGTTGGACAAATACAAGCGGTGCCATCGGTGAGTGAGGAGATTTAGAATGCCTACTTGACTGCATTAAAAAATCAGTGAAATAAAAGTTTAATTTCAGATTGAATGTCCACCTCGAAACGGATTGTCAAAAAAGGCATCGATGATTGCGGTTTTTGGGAAATCTCTACAAAAACATTTTATTCAACATCTCGTATTTTCTCACTCGCTTCAATATTATACTTTTTCGTTTCCTTCATTCCTCCCACCTTGCTTTCGTGAGCAGGGAAGTTTTCATTCCGGTTCAAAGATACAAAGGGAGCCATTGTTTATCAGCGTCCGCCTCCGACTCATTACCTTTAATGACTGCTGTCGTGCTTACCTCAAAGAGAAAAAAAGAGAGAGAGAGCTGCGTGCATAGGTACTCGTGCTGATCAGAGGCGGGGGGAGAGAACCGGGTGAGGAGGGGGTGGAGGCGGGAGTTAGTGACCCGGGTAAATCTTCCGCACAGCACCGACTTGTTTGGATCGTGGCCGTCGAATGAGGAGTACCTAAGGGCGAGCGAGCCTTTTCTCCGTGCAACTGGTTGGGAGAGACGGAGGCGGAGGGAGGCGAGGGTAATCGCATGTCGTGGTTTCCACGAGGGGGATGGGGAGGGAGGGAAGCTGTCGGCAAATGGGATTGAAAGGTGGCCGTGTGGTATTTTGTTTGTGGATGGAAATTGGTAAGGCATGGGGAAGGAGTTTGACGCTGCGGAGGAGAGCGAGCAAATGGGAGGGGAGGTGTGGTGAAGTGAGGTAAGGGGGATTTTATGCTTAGATCGTACCGCCGCTGTCTCGTCAGCAGAAAAATAAGAAACTAATTTCCCCGCGTTTCGGTCCAAATGCTCGTGTGCACGCATCCGTGGGGTGAAATGGTAATTATTATGGCTGTCATGTTTACTTCCCTTTCGTGTGCTTGGCTGAAAATTTTCGAACATGTCGTTTTCTCAATGCCAAGAATTTAGGGAAGACGTGGGGAAGTATTTTTTAAATAAAATAAAACGGAACTGAAGAGTCACTTCAATTTCCTCTTTTCCATGCCGTCTGAAGACATTCGGGAGTTCGTAATGTGGCGAGGAAGCATTATTGAAAATACTCCCGTGATTCGGTTCATTCATTTGTGAGGGCAATAATCGGTTAACCATAACTAAATTGCTAAGTCCCTTTGAAATGAACTGTATTGGTGGAATTGGTGAAATAAAATTGAGATTGGGTGAAATTCGATCAATCTAAAATGAGAGGATTGCTTTCTCGAATCTTTAAGTTCAGCATACGATTATATAGTATGTAATTACTACAGGTCTTAAAATGCCAAAGAAATATATGGCACACTTTACTTGACATTTCGCTTCAAATTTTGGTCCAAGAGCATACGTAAAACTACTTCGGGGAAATGTAATTTTGGAACACATTACCAAATCGTATTAATATACCAGAAAAAGAAATACTTCGTAGTCAGGAAAGTACGTACTTTGACATATTCGATGTTTTCAGGCTTAACTTTGTGGTAATCCATTGCCAATGAAGTAAAAAAAAACACAATGTATCTTTTCACCAATTTTTTTTAGTAAGCACGATTAGTTTCAACGCATCGACGTCATCCTCGGGACTTTGAGATTTTAAAATGATAAAATAGAAATTACAGATCCAGGAACGATAGATACGTAATTCCGTAAGTGATGATGAATATGCTGTATATTTCCACGTGTTTCAAAGGAACTTACTTCACATGTTTTCAATTCATGTTTTTCATTTGTAGGATGTTAACAAAATTCCCCGCAGTTACCGTTTTAAAATTAAGCAAGCATTTTTATTTGTAATTTACTAGTGCAACACCACATTGCGAAAATATGCCCTCCGTGAATATTTTTATTTTCTTAGAAACAAGCGCAATCATTCCCAAAAGGCAACGTTTCAAAATTTCACGTAGGAATTTTAAAGAATGAAATCCCGTTATACGTATGACCTTTGAACTGGAGGATTGAAATATGACAGGTCACCCATTCTTTTTTTTTTACTATTATTCATTTCAAAGGTTAAATGTAAATTTCAGCGAAATCAGGCGGAATTGGAAGAGAAATGGGATGTGTAACGAACTGCTTCCTTAAATATTCTTACTTAAAAGCGTAAAATAAAACTGACTTATGATTAATGCTGAATGAAAACGCTAAATGAATGTTAGCACTTCATCAGGACGTTTGGAATATTGCAATAAAAGTATTTAAAGACGGACATTGCATTTCAAAATAAAAGAACAGATGCAGGAGGAACCCTAGGGAGTAGTCAAGTTTAAGGTCTTCAAGGAGGCTACTTTAAATCAATCAGTCACCTGCACTGCTCGTACATTAATGAATGATAATATTTTTCAATTCGAAATACAAGCAAGTGTACTCCGAATAATGAGTATAAACAACTATGGTAATGCTGTCTTAAGAGAAATGAACACAAATTAACGAGTTACGATGACATTAAAATAGGGTAAAAATATTATTCACGTTTTCAGCGAAGTAAAAAAATCGTAATACTATGAAAAATACATTTAAAAAATCTGAGTAGCTGTCAACCAGCAATTAACATTGGCTCGCAAAATTAATGTTTGATAGGAGTTTTAAAAACATTTAAAAGGTGAATTTATGCATTTTTTCCAAAGTATTTCTTCCGTTATCAACAACAAACTAGGGTTGTGATGACTGCTGGCTTAGCCAGTTACATTCGTATAGTATCATACCTGTATATACGATTCGAATAGGAAATTGATTTTATGAGTGCGTAAAAGAAATAGAATACTTCTTTTACGAAAATAGAAGTTGCTATATACCAATTAAGTACAGACTATTTAACCTAGGTTTTCTATTAACATTTCAACGATTACTTTCATTGACGTAATTCTTTTTAAGAATGTACATCATCCTTTTAATGTTTACTCATGTATTACCTTCATATCCGTATTGTCCTCAATAATGGCCAGGACTCTCGAATACTTTCGATTTTCATTTCTCTTCAAAGGTTGGAATTACCGATAGATAAAATAGCTAATGATTAGATTTTTGAGCAGAAAAAACACGTTTAATTAAGCGTTTACTAATTAATTCAGTTAATTTTACTGTAAGATTTAGATATCCGTAAAGTTTAGCAGGCCAATTCGCTGCAACGGACTTCTAGACTCAAAATTATTCTTTAGACAAGTGCCGTACTACGTAAATACTTTTCGGTGGCTGTAAAAGGTACCTAATAGACAATTGAATGGCTATTGTGAATGAACTTGTGAATGAACGTGAGTGTTTCAGGTTAGGAAATTAGAAGAACTTGCTTGTTATACAACTCACGTACTATTTTTTTAGGTTTATAAATTCACTGTAATAACTAACCCCAAGTATCATATGTTCAGACTGTAACGTATTTACGTCGCATATTTTATTGTAAAGATCAGTAACATTTTCATTCTTATGAAACTCGTAAAATCGTACATCAGAAGAAAATAGATTTGGTTATCCCAGTTCTACGTTTCAGCTTTTTATGTCCTTCAAAGCTAATTGAGAGTGTATTCACCAATATGACTCCGCATCGGAATAATGATAATTTATTTGATCAAGGACCAGAGAGCACAAAAGAAAAAAATCACGTTTAGTATTTAAAACGTATCCTATAGTGCAGAGATGGCCTTAACAGAGGCTGACCACCTACAATTACTGTTATTAATAAGAATTGAAAACTTAAATTTCTGGCATGGCTGAAGACTGGAACAAAACTAATTATTCGCTATTGAAATATTTTTTGAGCATCATTTTGCCTTTCATGTGGTCGTTACCTCAGATGCAGGCTACCTTAAGAGCACACCTTTTATTTTGTTGCGCTAAACAAATCTCTTTTCGAATGAAGCACTGGCTAAAATCTGGAGAAAAAATTTAGATACGAGTCCAGGGCGAGGTAATGTAGTCCTGGTAAGTACTTATGAATGCTCGAAGAATTCTTTTTTAAATTTTTTGAGAGAAACACTGAAGATAGTAAAGGAATTATTGTATCATGGCTAAAGGATACCGGTGTGCAAAATATAGAAGAATGAAAGCACACCATTCGTTTAAAAGACACATTTATTATACCGTCAAATGAACTTTCAGAGTTATGGAAGTCTTGTTATATAGTATTGTAACTTTTAGGCCAGGAATAACGGAACAAGGGCCAAATTAGTGCATACGTACAACTTAGAAGGCAATCCAGGTGCGATGCGATAAAATGACTCGGGATGGACCTTTTCAAGTGCTTTCCCTTGGGTAGGTCACTTCGAGATCCCTTATAATGCCAAAGCCAAGTACTCGAAGTCCTTCGTCCCACACCTTCGCGTTTTGGCCCAGGGATTCGCGCACTTCACCGAATACTCGAGGAATCACTAGAGACATAATTTCAGAATAAAGCGCCACCGTTGCATGATTCAGGGTGATCTTGTCCCTTTGAATATATAGAATGCGAGGTGGAAATGAACTTTGAGTCATCCATTGACTCATCCCCAAAAACACTCTACAATTAACAAGAAAATCAGTCCGAATTCAAAGTGTAAGAAGAAATAGAAATTGGCAACTGAGTCATAAGGTGCGCTTTTGAACATTCTCATTTTGATTAAAGAATAAATAAATTTTTATTCCACGGTATCCCAAGAAAATCACCATCAAAGGAGCAGGAGGACGGAAGGGGGATGAAAAAAACTTCCATAGACGTCGAGAGGAAGCGGAAGAGAGAGAGAGAGAGAGAGAGAGAGAGAGAGAGAGAGGAAGGGAGGGAGATAGAGAGGAGGGAGGGGGGACAGTGACGACTAGGAGAGGTGACGAGTGTATATGGCAACAGTAGCGAAGCGGGAATGTTGGGGGGCGAGGGATTAGAATAAAGATTGGGCAGCTGACTGTGTGCCGCTGAAGGCAGGACGAGCACAAATTGGATGCGTGTGAAAGGGAGAGAGGTTGCGGCAGAGGAGTTTGTTCGGAGGGAGGGGAGAGAAAGAAAGGGGGCGGGGGCGAAGCTTGGAAGTAGTGCAGAGGGGGAGTGAGGGTAAGAGGAAATGGGTAAGGGAGCGAAAAGGGAAAGAGGGAGGGGCACACGCATCGGGAAAATGGGGCTCGGCATTTGAATGGGAGGGGGGGGTCAAAAGAAGCTCTGGACGTATAAATCACGTTCTTTGCTCAGCGGCGTTTTCTGTGGCAATGACGGGAGAAAGAGAGAGAGAGAGAGAGTGGGCGGTGGAGGTTAGATAAGGGGTGGGCGTTTAGGGGGTTTGGTGGGGTGGCGCGTAGGGAGGTTTTAAAAGAGGAAACGTGAGGGAGAAGGGATGGAATGGAGGGAGAGAGATAGTGAGAGGGGGGACTATCTGGAGGCTCTAGGAATAGGAAATGAAATGAGTGGGATGGATGAGAAAATGGGGTGGGTTTCGTCATGGTGCCCCTCTCTCTCTATCTGTTGTATAAGCAGGAGAGAAGGATTTCCGTATTAGAGGAGGGGAGAGACTCGGGTGGTTGGACGGGCATGGGGATGGGAATATTTTCGGGGTGAGGGAGAAACATTAGGAGCGGTACCGGGAGGGTGGGGGTGAAAGATACGAACGGAAAGTGAGTGGGGTGTGAGGAAGGGGGAAGACAAAAGGTGGGAGGGAGCGGAAATGGGGCGGGGATGGTAGATCAGTGACTAGCACCAAGTTCCACGGAGAGGGAGGACCTCGTGTGAGGGTGAGTGTGTTCCGTGGGCCGGGGTGCGTCAGGAAGTTTCGGCGAGACGATGGGGAAGGGGGGAGGGAAGCGGGAGAAGGGAGGAGGAAGGGAAGGAATTCAGGGGAACGGGGGTGATGGGAGGGGAAGGAAAAAATGGGCGAATTTTGATTTGAAAGGAAACGGATTACGAGCGGTAGACAGAGAACCTCGGGGTCGGAAAGAAGAGGCATGCGATGGCGTCGGACGGAGGCGACGCTATTGGCGTTGCGATAAAAAAATTATTATCTTTTTATTTCCGAGGGAACTAGCCGCGCCACCGCAGTAAATTAAGCGGTGGTGTATAAAGTATGAGGAGTGTTGGGGAGGGGGTGGGATCCTAAAAGGTGGATGAACACCTAAAGGCAGAGCGAGAGAGGGCAAGTACGAAACTTGGCGAGACGGGGAGGAGTTGTACCATATAGGTACATAGTGAGGAATGAGAGGTTTAAAATAAGGTACTAATTTCCTTTCTGTTCCATGTACCTACCTACCTTTATTATCCCATCGCAAAAAAATCGACAAAACAAGGACGATTTTGTGGGGCGCGATGGGTTTTTCACGTGAGGGGGCATAAAAAGGAGTGAATGAATGGAGAGGGTGGCAAATTCTCACCCCTCTCCCCTCCGGCACGCTCGCCCGGTGGAAAGTGAAGGTTCCTCAGGGTTCCCCGTATTCCCTTATAACAACACCCATATCGCGCCGCGTGCACTTACCCTCCAAAATACTCTCGATCATGAAACCGGCGCGCGGCCCGCACTTTCCCTCTCCCCCCTCCACGACACCACCACTCCCCAACGAGCGGGATATCAGAGCCATTGAGGAGGGGAGGGGTGCAAACGGAACATCCGGCGAAGCAATCAGTTCGTTTCCCGCGCGAAAACGAGATAAGGGGCGCGTCTACCTCCCTCCTCGTTCCCCTCTCTTCAACCCCTCGGTTCCTTTTTATTTTAAACGGGGAGGTTGGGAGGAGGAGAAAAAAGGGGTGGAAGTACTTGATTTTGCTCTGGGGGAGAGAGTCCCGTGTTTATTTATTTCTCTCTCTCCTTTTTCTCGAAAGAGAGCTAATTACTCCGGCGGCGGAGAGTGGGGAAAGAAAAGGGGTTGGGCTCATTCGCCGCCTTCCACGCAGAAGTGAGAGGGAGGGAGAGAAAAGGGACGGCTCTGTGGATTTGTGTGTGCGCGCCCCCGAATCGATGGGAGAGAGAGGGACTTGTTGAAGTGGTTGTTGTTTACGGGGGAAGTGAGGGGAGAGAGCAAGGGGGGAATACCCGAATCAGGTAGGTACATGTTGAATGCCCGGGGAGAAGAGGGCGCGTGTGGGCGGTGAGGGATCGTCAATGTGAGCTCGTTGATGCTCTATTGAATAGTCCAAGATTCGCCGACTTGTTTCAACGCCGTACTCCACCGGACTCTCCTTCGTTTTATTGCGTGGGAGGTATTCTTGCCATTAAACGGAGTCTGTTGGGGAGGAGTCTACAGTGCATCAAAGAGGTCAGCGGCAGCGGAATATTGATTTCGTAAACGAGAGAATTTTTACTCATGCCTTTGATTAAGTTCTTATAAGACTTAGGATATGAAAAGACATCCGGAGTGAACCCCAGGATATATTAGGGCTGATTTTCCTTCATGGAGTAAGATTTTCATCGGATAACTTTGTAATAAGTAATTGACTCTGATGATTAATTCCAAATTATCCGAATCGCTAACAACCCGGAACTATTATTATTTTCATCTTTATTTAACATTTTCTTCGCTTTCGAAGTTTCAACAGATTTTTTTAATACTGAAAGTAAATTATATTGGTACGGATCAAATCTTTTTTTTTGCCATTTCATGAAAAACTTCCTTCTCATTACGGTTCTTTTACGTGATTCGGGTTTCATCCAGGTCATGTGTTCATTAACATGCAATTTTCTTGTTGAAGCTGGTCGTATATCACTGCTATTCACAAACGTTTTTTTTTAGTAGCTAAACCCGTCAAGGAATGGCATTAAATAATCCACGAGGTTATGTGCATTTTTATCCAGTATTAAAAAATGTTAGGATAAATAGTTTTCGAGAATATTCATCACTGCCTAATGCTCAGGTATGTACACGCTATGGAGAGGTAACAACGTAGGATCGTGCATTTTTCAGAGAAAATATATGAATTCCTTCATACTTTTCATATCCCTAGCTATTCTTATCCTATAATTTTGAATTCGCTAGCTGCAAGGGAGATTGATGAGACTGCAGCATGTTACGCTATTATATGTAATTTATTCCAGCGTCTGCCAGCAAGCCCATCCGCAGCCTGTCTGGCTTATGCCTTCAAATTTACGAACTCAGCTAGTTTTGAACTTGTAAAGTTTAGTTAATTAGCTCCGTTTTTGCCTCCAACTGACATTACGGCCGTCCAGATGCGACATTTCCACATTGTCAAAACTTCTTGAAAATTTTACCCAGATATACGCAAGAGGGAATGGGCGCAGTAAAAAGAAGTACACTGTAGATGAGAAAAAAATCAGTAACCAGGAGTGTGAATATTAACCTTTAGTTGGACCATGATTGTTCAAAGAAACTTCTAATAAAATAGAAGGGCTCACTTATTAAAGCGCTGTGTTTACAATTTTGTGTGTCGTTTATTGCTAAACACAATAAGCGGAATATAATGCAACGTGCAACATAATCAAATAAGATTTACTTGTTACATTGCATTACTACCCGTTTTAATTAAAATTTTAACAAATTTAGGGTCAACTCAAAGAGATGAGTTGAGCCGGCAACCTAAAAATACCTAAAATAGCAAATCGCGAGCGACCAAAAAATTCTTTACAGGATAGATTCAAGAGAAATTTCAGAAACCTTCTGTCCGCTACAGTCCTCGTATACGTTCGTATGCTTACTAAATTGATAAAAACTATGAATTTAATCAATATACTGTATTTATTGCTTTAGATTCGAGTACAATTTTTAATATCACGGATATTCTGAATCGGATAGCTACATTTTATGCTGACAAGTCTATGTCATATGCATTTTCCACAAAACAAGTTTTCAACCAATAAAAATACGACCATGATATATTTTTATACAAAATCGTTAAACTCTCACTGGAGGGAAGAAACGGAGATATCACTACCGACCAATACGCATTACCCAGGTGCCGATTTTGTGAGGTTGCTGAAATTGGCGATTCTTTTTCTTAATTACTCCACAGTACTTTTAGATGAATAAACCAAGCTTAAACAAACGATCTCCTATTTCTGATTACTAACAAAATTAGTCAGGTCGAATAAATTAGAACTTTTTTCCAAAATTCGCAATTGGAGCGTAAGGAAAAGAGCAATTGGGATTTAGTTAGTTCGGTTCTCCCTTAGAAAACATGGATTCGAAGTGAAACTTTAATTTTTGGGCCAAGGTAAGAAAGGAAAACGATGCGGACAGGTTATCCACGTGACCTTCTCCCAACCTCACGCCGAAAATTTCCATCCGGGAATCATCAATACCACCGTTAGAGGCATTAATTCTGAAACCACCCCCGGGAGACCCCGAAGACATTGCTTATCTCTATTAAGGGCTGGCCTTTTCTCTTCCTTCAACATCTTCCCTCTATCGCGATTCCTTACGAGAGTTCCTGCCCTGGTCATCTATCTCCTTCGCCCCCCTCTCTCTTTCCCTCTCTCCTTCCTCCCTAAACACCCACCCCAAGTTTTTTGTCCATATCAGCTCTACCTTTCCTCCCCTCCACTCAAATGAAAATAATACCTTCAACCTATGAATACCGACGTTCTAGAGCGTGCGTCAATCCTATTCCTTCACTCAACCTCTCCCCAATTTTATCGAGTGAAAAAGACGAACTTTACTACTTAAAAAATTCCCTCTGCCACAGTCATTCGCTAAACACAGCCACCCATTCAAGTAACAAGCATTCCTCCTCCATCATCCCTCCTCTCCACCTCATTACTACGATCTCTCTCCTACCTACCCTTCAACCTCTAGTTCCGTATCTCCCTCCCGTGACCCGTATGCCCCTCGTTTTGCTTACCCTGCCCCCCATTCGTCCCTCGACTCAACTTCCCCCTTCATCTTACCCCCCGAACACTCCTCGCCCCCCTCAACTTTTATTTGGGCACGGGCGTTTGACTAATGGCCCGCGGTGTATTCGCGTGCCACCTCCTCCCTCTTTCGGCCACGCCACCCAGTCTCCTTTCCTCTCTTCCCTCATTTCCTCTCACTTTCTCCCCTCCATCGATTCAGACCCATTTTCTTCCAGTTCCCATTCTTTCTTCCAACGGGTACGCCAGGATATCGTCTTTCTTTCCATTCCCTCGGAGATAATCACGTAAGGCATTCCCTTTATGGCATATAACATTGACATTCACCCAAGCTTACTTCGAAGTCCCTAATCCTGCTGCTGCTTCAAGTAGGGTTGCACGCTGGAGATTATCACGAGAGAGAAAAAAAGGATTGGTTATCCAATGATGTGAATAACAATTTTCGAACGTGGAATAATGAGGCGTTTACAGTCTCCTTAAAGCTGAATTTTAAAAGTTGTGCATGAGTTCACATGCACATAAGCAGAATGATGAGTGTATATAATATAATATTATATGCACATGTATATACCTAATGTATAAAATGTATAAGTATTTAAAAATGTATACACGTGTGTGTGATTTGGAATGTTAGGACAATGTTGAGGACGGGAAAATTAGAGAATATTAGGCGAGAGATGGAAAGAGGAAATATAGACATTTTAGGTCTATGCGAGTTTAGATGGAAGGATAGCGGGGAATACTGGAGTGATAGTTATAGAATAATATACAGCGGCGGGGACGAGAGCCAACGAGGGGTGCCAAAATATTAAATAAAGAGGTAGGAAGAAGCGCAGTCAACTTAGAGCAAGCAACGGATAGAATTATTAGTAACGATTAAAGCGGAACCGACAAACTTGGTCATTGTTCAGGTATACATGCCGCCGAGAAATAATGAGGAAGAAGAAGTTAACAGGATATACGATCAGTTGGAGGAAATAATCGCATGTGTTCATTCGGGGAGAAAGCAATTCAATTCTGCAGGAGACGGATTATTCATCACCAACACTTGGTTTAGACACCACAAAAGGCGTACGTATACATGGCAAATGCCAAGTGACTCAGAAAGGTACCATTTAGATTATATTCTGGTTAGACACAGGTTTAGGAAGAGTGATAAATTCGCACAGTTTCCCACGATCGGATGTGGATTTTGACCACAATTTGGTCGCTATGAAGTTTTGCGTCAGTTTCAAAAAGATAAAGCAGGGGCGTCGGGTTAGGAAATGGAATGCAGAAGCATTAAATGGATTGACAAGGAAGGAGTATCAGCAGCCTGTAGCAAAAATCATGGTTTAGGAAAACGTGGTAGGAAGAGACAAAATGGACTGATTCGTAGCACCTATGAGGAAGGAATCTGATCAGAAAACTTTGTGAGATCAATGTTAGTTCCTATTCCGAAAAAAATAAAGGCCACGTACATCAGGGAGGACTATATAATAATAAGTTTGATTTCCCATTCAGCTAAAGTGGTTCTCAAAATCATCAACAAAAGGATGGAGAGTAAGGCAAATGATTACTTAGGGGATGATCAGTTTGGGTTTAGGAAGAGGAGGGGCACGCGTGATGGAATTGTAGTAATGAGATCACTAATCGAGAGGATCATAGAACACAATCAGTACGTATTTGCCTGTTTTGTAGATTTCGAAAAGGTTTTTGATAGAGTGAATTAGGAAAAACCAATGAATATATTGCAGAAAATAAGAATAGCCTGGAGGAACAGGAGTCTAATCCGTAACCTATACATGTCTCAGACTGCTCAGGTAAGAGTGGGGGACGGAGAGTCCGGTTGGGCAATTTTAGGAAGAGGTGCAAGGCAGGGCTGCCCATTATAACCGGTATTGTTCAACATATACTGTATGTGGAGGAAATGATTAAAGAGGCATGGGAATAACTGGAGGTAAGAATAAAAGTCGGCGGGGAATTCGTAAAATCAGTTCGGTTTGATGATGACCAAGCATTAGTTGCTCAGTCAGCCAAGGGGTTGCAAGCATTGCTGAATGAAATGGAAATTCAGTGGGATTGATACGGGATGAAAATCAATATTAATAGAATAAAGGTTACGTTATTTTCTAGAAAGAGAAAGGCTAAGCTAAATATTAAAATAGGAGGGGAAAAAATAGACTAGGTAGAACAGTTTACATATCTGAGAAGTGTTTTGGACCAATACGGTCAAAGTGGTAGGGACGTAAGGAGAAGAATTGCGCTAGACTAAGAGGTTTTCTCAAGGAGGAGGGAGTTGATGATAGGGATGTTGAGTAAGGATTTTAAGAAAATACTCGTTAAAAATTGTCCTGGAGCGTAGTTATGTATGGCGCGGAAACATGGCCACTGAAGCAGTATGACAGAAGTAGATTGAAGATTTTTGAAATTTGGGTGTGGAGATGAATTGAGAAGGTTAAATGCACCGAAAGGAAAACAAATGAGGAATTACTAGGGATGGTGGGCGAGGAGAGGGGTTTGTTGGGAGAAATCCTAAGGAGGCAGGAAAAATGGATGATAGGCGTATTGACCGGCAGTGTGATGTTGAAGACTGTAACAGAGGGGAGAATGTTAGGCAAACGAGGAAAGGGTAGGGACAGGATAGGGATGTTGGATGGGATGAAGGGAGGAAGGAAGTACACAGAGGTGAAGAGGGACCTGTTGCAGAGTACGTTGCTGATTGTGTTTTGTTAGGAGTCACAAAATATTTGGCAGTTGTGTCCATTGAAAAACCTACCTTAAGCGGTAGATCACCCTATAATAATAATAATAATAACATTTTTATATAAACGTATTTTAAAAACATATTTATATACTAAATGTTTTTTTATTTCCTATTAAAGAAAGTATTCTCATTGATGACCTACAAGTTCATAGGGGTATTATCCTACGTACTTTACAAAAATATAGCCAAAGTATTGTCCTGTATCCGTAGAAGCTCATCATATATTAATCCAGAGAACGAATTTTTACAAGAATTAATTCATATGTTTGAACTCTAGCTTTAATTTATGATACGAAGACGGGAGAAAATATTAAATATATATATATTCTGGTCCCAAGATAATACACTTTCCTTTTGTGTGGCAGAAACTTTTAATGTGAGTCAGGGAAACATAACTATATTATTGCTCTCAAAATCGAATGTGACATCCTGTGGCCACGGCATAAGCCTCCACCTTCATTCTGTGTCATTAATGATATTTACCATAACAGGGGTGCCATGTTTTCCCTAATTTCTTCGCGAAAATTCAATTTGCACGGCGGGAGTGAAAAAATTACCATCCTTAGCTTGTTGCCCGCCTTTGTAAAGCTCACACTACTTTAATCCATTAATTTTTACCCCGGCCGCTCGCCTGCCTCCCCACCTCGACTCAACGCATCCTTTAACCGCTCCTGCCCCACGCCGGTCTCCGCGAAAGAATTTTCCGCTCAGCAATCCAAACCAACCCTACCTCCCGACACCCTCCCACCACCACCACCCACTGTCCCAACTCCCCTTCCATCTCCCTTCCCTACTTTTTGTCACCTCTTCCCGTCCTCCTCCCAAACATGAGCATCTTTTTTTTTTCCTCGCTGTTTTCTTTCCGACATCTTTGAACTCCTCCCATTCCATCAACCCTTCTTTCTTTCTCGCTTCATTACTCCCCTTTTCATTTCGGATAATGATTCTTCGCTCTTAATTCATTAATTCTCTTCCGCTTCAGCATTATTTCGTGCACCAGGTCTTTTTTTATTTAAAGTTATCATTGCCGAAATTAATTTTCTTTTCTTTTTCTACTTCATTAACTTGTTTGTCCAAATTAACGGAATATTTAACTCAAATTATAAATTTTTTATTTATCGCACGACTTTATCCAAATTTGCAAGCCCCAGGCATTATTTGTGCGCCAAATTATTAAGGCGCATCTTGGGGTTTCCAATTGATTCATCCTTCGAATTTTCAACCGAATTTTGGTTTTTCCATCTCTTAAATTAGCGATTTTTTTTTATTTACCTTTCCGTCTTGAAAATTATTTGCTCTTATTCTTTCTCATTACCGATGAGTTAATTATCTTTTTATATTTAAAGAAAAATGAAGTCATAGCGAATCATGACAGGATTTAACATATTATGTTAACACAAAATGAAGAAATTTAACTTTAAAGAGAATAACTGAGTTAATTAACTTATCTAAAAAATAATTTATTTTGCTTAAATTAATTTAAAAATAAATTTAAAATTTAAAAATAATTTATAAAACCAGCCGACGTTTGCCGGGTAAGATAAGGGTTAGAGCCTAACTCGTACTTCCGATAAAACTCACGGCGCGAGAAACTCACATATCAGAGGAGGGGATCAATTAGTCTACCGAAGTCCTCTGCGGTTTCCTAGAGGAATACTATATGTATAGTATGCGTAAAATCACACACAGCTTGGGTGAAGCTAAAGGCGTCCAGTCACCCGAATGGGAACCCGGGTCTTCAGTTGTTGAGCACTTTACCTACTGGTCCAATTTTAACTCAATATATTGCATTAAAGTCATTTTGATATGATGAAGGATTTTTTTATACATTATTTATCATAATTGTGAAAAAAAAGCAGGCGAACGGAATTGGGATCCTCTCTGAAGTGTAACAGGTTGCTGAATAAAGGAGAAATTAAAGCGTTCATCGTGCAGAAAGTGAAAAGGTCAAACTCTTATGTTATATTCTTTAAAAATGAGTGTAACGCACGAACGATAATGCTTCATTATCAGTTTCCTTAATCATTAGCAATAGTATTCTTCATAAAATACAATATTTTCTATGTTGTTTAATATATTCCATTTTATAACGGTGCTGCGGTTTAGACTTCTCGTCTTGCTCACACTTCGTTTCTTCAGAGTGCGAGTAACAATAATACTGGCCACGACTGAACGTCGTCAAGTATTGAAGGTGAAGCGGTTCGGGCCACCGATGACGGTGACGGTCGAGGGGAAGGGATTCTCTCACATTTTAAACTTCTCTTGACACTGAAAACGTAGCAATGATGTCATTATTGCTTTTAAAGGGGTGCAGAATTTTACTCCTCGTTCTGCCCCGCGGTTATCGCGGGATTATATTTCTTAACGCCGCCTTCCGCAATTGGTTGAAACGACGTCGAATTCTTCCAGACGTTTCTCTCAAAAAATCACGAAAATTTCAACTATCCAGAGAAAGCATAGATTTCCTGACGGTGAGGCCCTTTTTATAATTTAAAATCAAAACAGCAAGTTTCTCAAACTTATACGAAAAGTTTCATGTGAGAATAATACGTAAAGTAATAAGCTCCATTTTATTAGTACTAATGGCTATCGCCCCTTATATTATTTTACACTGATTACTGTTGCATTATCCTGAATAGTTGACCAATAAGCATTAATTTTTGGAATCGAAAAGTAGTATTAGGTTTCTATGTGATTCTACCAAAGCCGGAGAGAGACTTTGGATGTGAGAGGCGTGAGGAAGTCGTCGACGGGAAGGAAGAAAGAGAAAGGCAGGACAGGAGTAGGAGTGGGAGGTGGTATGGGTTGAGCCTGTGGGTGGAGATGTAAACGAGGAGAAATATATGGGGGATGGAAAGGAAGCGGAGATAAGAAGGGTGAAAGGGAGGGGTGCTCTAACAAGTTGGTTTCGGAAGGGTGAAAGTAAGAGTTTTTGGCCTGAAGGAGGAGAGGTGTCGTTTCCTTGGAGAGGTAGAGGAGACAGGGAAAGAAAACAAGGTATGGGGAACGGGAGGATGGTGGAGACGTAATGGGTCTTATTTATATCCCACTGCAGGAAAGTAAGTGTCGGAGAGAGGTAGAAAGGGAAGGGATGAAGGCGGAAAGGCGGGGAGGATCGAAAGGGATTGTGGCAATAGGGAAGGGGGAGGAATAAGAGAGAGAGAGAGAGAGAGAGAGAGAGAGAGAGAGAGAGAGAGAGAGAGAGAGAGTTTAACAGAAGTCGAGGAAATGAGAAATAATTAAGAGCCACTGAAAGACCGGGCGTGGGCGGCGTGGGCTTAGGAGGGATATTTTTGGTCGCTGCGTGGTTTTCATGAAGGGAGAAAATGGGTGAATAGGGAAGGGTGGCGATGATTCCTGGAGAAAGGGGGTTACTACCAAGGGTATGACCTTCACACTTTCGGTGAAAGTGTGATAAAGAGATGGAATTAGTGAGATAGGGACACATTGATCAATGTTATATGTACCTTTACCTCCTTCTCGACAGCTTTCTCGCATGCTAACCTCTGAATTCCTCCACGGACTGCAGCAACTTGTTTCAGGCCGATCACTTTATCGCGATAAGGTCTCATATCTATATTACGGGGTCATTGTTAAATATAGACGGAGCTGGGAGGAAAAAAATGACATTTCTTAAGGAAACGAATATTTCGTCTGATAATTTGCAGAAATATCTCTTCTCTGAGGTGGACTGTTTCTTGTCCACATGAAATCAATCCTTATCGCTGACACGATACCTGTTGTGCAATCATTTTCAGCACACATAATAATCGTACAGGGTATTAATATAAATATATAAAATAAAAATATATAACGCTCCTCAAAGAAAGTCCGACAGGGCCTAAAATGATAACCGGATCACTTCTACTCTATGTACATGCAATTACTTTAACCAATGGATAAGTAAATACAAATATCCTAACATAATCTAAAACAACAGCTGCTGTAAAAACATTTATGAACGTTTTTTAACATGAAATCCCGTAAATTTTTATACTGGAAAACTTAATTTCTAGTAGGAATTTTATAGGTAATACAAAAGCGTTTTCGGCTATTCTAAAGACATTTGCTACTACATTTATAGAGAATACCAACTCTAGCAAAATAAAGGCAGCTCTATCGACGTTTTTAAAAGGACAAAAAAGAATAAAAGCTGGTAACGTCGGGGAGAGAACGAATTGGATTCGTATATTTTTTCACCATTAAGTTTCAACCTCGTGAGCGATTTGACGGGCAATTTCGCTCGATGAAGCGATTCCCACGTCCTGCCAATCGCTTTACGAGATTCAATCTCACTGCACGCACTCTCCTGCTATCCCTCTCCGGTCTCCTGCCCCTCCCGAACACGACAAAATGAGTCCATTGCTCGGTGGAGAGAGTGACGTACGCGGCGGTGGTGAAGGGCGAGGGAGGGAGAGAGGGGGGCTCGGAGGGAAGCTCGCACGAATGCAATAAGCTTTAGTTTGCCAGGGGAAGGAGAATAAAAAGAAATCACCCAAATTACTCGGCTGAAGAAACAATGCCAAAGTAAGTTTTTTCATTACAAAATCGAGACCGTTCAAAATCGAGTAGTTTTTTGTCGTAATTCCAAAATTAATCTCGAGACCAAGCTGTAATTCCGCGCAATGGGTGTACTCTGATTTATCTTACATAACGAAAAGGATCTGGCACACAGCATGGCCTGGCCGAGAAATATTGTCTACAGCTTTAGAGGTAGTTAGTTATATGAGATATACTCACACACGTTCACACATTTACCTTCTTTCGTAAAGAGTTATCAAGCAATTAATACGAGATATGGAAAAATACTGTCTTTCATGGGGTCTTCTTTGAAAATTTAGAGACTCACCTTTCTGAATGTTGTACCAACACTTCCACTAGTAAATATGGATACTCAGATTAATTCCCTACATGTAGTACTGACCTTGAAGTATTTGGATGTTATCTGCTGAAGTTGTTGATTTTTTTTCAAATTAATTTTAGTTAATTTCTTAATTTTGTCTTTAAGAAAGCTATTTCACAGTTATATTCCCTTACTCCCACACAAGAAAAGCACAAAAATTGGCGACGTCAATTGTTTTTAGGTTATATTTCCAATAAGATTGCCCGAAAATGTAAAAAAAGAAAGTTTAATATACTATCATTTCATAATCCGCATACTCTGGGAAAATCCTTTGCCGCAACAAAGACAAACTAGAACCCCTCTCACAATCCGGAATTTACAAAGTGAAGTGTGATTCCTGTGATATGTGCTCTACATAGGCCAGACCGGAAGAAGTTTCAAGACTAGAATAAAAGGACATGAAAGATGCTGGAGGCCTTTTGATGAAACATCACTCCTAGCTAAGCATCCACGACAATTATCCCACTCATGTAAATTTAATCCTGAGATTCTACACTACGAAAATAAGGGAAAAAGACTTGATATTTTAGAGTAAATTGAAATTTTTAAATTAAATATGAATATTCTTTTAAATGACAATTTTTTACAAACTACCCTCCTCTTCTCATAATCCCGTCTCTACAGCAAAACAGTGAAACTCCCTCTATCTCCTAATGACTCCACCCTTCGCGTATATCCAATCTAACCACCCCCTACCCTCTAATCACTTATACCTCATCCCTCAACCTGCCACTATCCCTTCCATGTCCTCTTCCCGCTTAACCCTTACCTATTCTTCCCTCCTTCTTACCGCCAGGTTACCAGCTATCCGCCACCGTCCTCTCAAATAATGGCCACAAGTGCATATCTTCCTCCCTCCTCTTTTTACCTCTCCATTCCTTAAGTTTCTCTGTTTCTTTGGGTTTTCCACATTTCCCCTCTTTGTCCCCGCCCACCTTATTCCTCACTCTTCTCTCCCCCCCCCTTCTTCAAACAGGTATAAAGATGATGTATCACAATTTGAATCTTGTCTTGCACCTGAAGATGGTTCGACGAACTGAAACGCATCTGTACGTTACAAATAAATCTGTGTAAAAGTGAAAAATTTGTTTTTCTCACAATATTACTAACACCATGCCGCGGAAGAACTCATTGTTTCTGTGTTAACAACAGTGCCACCGACTTCATCACATAAAAATGACTCTTTTTAACAGAAAAGGATTTTATAATATTATGAATGAAAAATGTACGAGGTAAGAAAATAAACAAACTGTTAAACGATTGGGTAAATTCAATGTGACAATTTCAAAGTGTCAAGCGACTCAGGATATATCTGTAAAGCTATTAGAAGTGGAAGAATGGGAAAGGGGCTCAGAATATGTGATTTCGTTCACAGCAGCGTTCGGGGCGAAACGAGTTGTTACTTCCCTTTACCTTTCATTATATGGAAGCTACATCTCCGCAACTCCTCTGACTCGTATGGACCAAATGTTAACTTGAGATATAACGGAACATCCACTCAATGCCATTACTGTTTACCACCCATCTGAACACAATAGTTTTGGCAAATTGAAGGGAAGACGCCCATTATGAAAACGATGAAATGAGCACCTATTAGATGCATGCTTAATACAATCTTAAAATTTTTCGTATTATTATCCTACGAATTTATTTTTTTAAAAGATTTCGATCACTCTATTAGGCTTGCGTATATCGTTAAGGTGGTGCGTTAAAGCTTTAGTCAATGATGTGTATCGCGAGTATATTACATCACAGCAATAAAAGAGGTTGAGATATTGATCAAGAGACTAACCCTCACAATTCGAAATCATATTAAGACTCTGAATGAACAGGTTGCGTGATAACGAAGATAGCAGTAAACACTAATAGTCTTTATCATTGATCCATCAGCTGATTAATTCTTACTAATCTAATAAATAGGGCATATACATTTTCTATTTTACTTTCATCTTGGAGGAATATAAACTTTTTCAACAGAGATTATTGAAAATGTTCACAAGAGTCACATAAAAATTGGTAATGTCAAAGAAACTTCATGCAACTGTAATTTACGAGGGAGAGAAGAGTCATATCACATTAACTACAAATGCGATTGGTGCTCAGGTAAAGTGAAAATATTTTCCGGGCTAAACACATCAAAAATCGTGAAATTTTTCTCTGATTTTGTCAATATATATATATTTGTTTGCTATAAAAAGAAAGACGTCATCAACTCACGGTGAAAGTTTTTTACAATATCTATCACTTTTAGGCCACTGAGGTTAACCGGTGACAGTGGCTCGATCGATGAACCAGTCAAATGTTTTTTCACGATAGCACTATTTCATTTTCACTTTTCAACGTCTCTGCGAGATAAAGGGATTTAACAGTATCCAATCCATTATTGGCAGCCGTTCGGGTTTCTCAATCCTTCAAAAGGTGCTGTGGAAATCTGACTGCAATAGGGGTAGATGAAGGAGATGGGACACTACACTCTGTCGACGCGAGGTCCGTCACATAAAACAGTGATCCATCAAACAAAAACTTCCGACGCGTGCCTGGTCGATTTAGATCTTTCCACCTTTTCAAATGTGATTTCCTCACATTTATTAAGCGCAGTGAGGCGTAGAGAAAAGAAAAATACACGAGAGGGAAGAAATAAGAGTATAGCATGAAATTGGATTGCATACTGAACATCAAAGGAATTCGACAATTCAGTTAATGACGGTAATTTTGATACAGAATACTGTACTAAGTTTACGACTCAGCAGAAAAAGTAGGGCCTCCCTAGAAAAAATGTTTGATAGAGGCATCATGAATCAATAAAATAGGCGAATTTTGTGCAGAACTGGAATCGAGATAGAGGGAGGGAATGGGAAATATTCCTTCTCCTAACTGGGATTATAATATTTATTTCTATTTATATACCCTGCAAGCCACCGCTAGGGTGTGTGGCAAGGGGTGAATACCCACCAGAATAATTTTACCCGAACATGAGCCTACTGCGGTCGAACAATGTCATTATGATCCCCTATCGCTTGTGAAAAAAATGACATCTTTAAATCTATTTGTTTTACATTTAATCTTCCTAATTTTATTAACGCGATCTCTACTACTGTAGTGCGATGGGGGTAATAATACATTTTCAACATCACTGCTAAAGAGAGACCTCCTACCAATTTATGCAAGAGATTCGATCTGTAACTTAACCTTCGCTCAGTGAGTGATTACCAGCCTAGCTGCTCTAATATTTTGGATACGCTCCAAAGTTTATCATGACAAAGTTTCACAATACTGGCTCCTCTACGCTGCACGCGATCGAATTCGGCAATTTATCCAACTTCGTGAAGATCCCATATTCACGTACTTGCAGCATAGTCTAAATGAGGCCCAACGAACGACAGAAAACATTTCTCTTTGACCTTTTCATCGTATTTAGTTTTCATCACACACTTTTCCGTCTGGAAGTAGCCTAGAGCAACTAGCAGGCCAGCAAAATTGGGAGCTAGCATGAACATCATCCAAAATATTTATTTCCAATCCTGCTGACCGTTTGCCCGTGCGGGAAAAATTGCTGCAATCTTACCAACGATCCACATGCTTACATAAATAAATTACCTATAAAATACACTGCTCCATCGAAATATTTTAGATTTAAAAATATCTATAGTTCTGTATTTAGGTGAAACTACAAAAACGGGAGCTATCAAATGATCAATCGATTTGAACGATTTGAAATCGTTTCGATTTCGAACATCGATTTAGAAAGTCATTGCGAAAGCTAAATATTGTTTGAAGATAAATCACCGAATGTACTTGAAGCTAAAGCATTCTCGCAAAATTTTCCTTTTCATTGATGGATTTTTCAGAATTTATTTTTCTTCTCGATTAAAACGGTATTTTATGCTTCCTAACACATGTTTGGCATCATTATATCCCGTGAAAGTTATTTGATCGTTCATCCTCTTACGTAGGCCTACCACGACTGATAACCAAACCACCGTGATATTTAACTCTGAGGTTGATTTGATAGATGACAGTATCGTAGATCTCCAATCGTACTAAGCCTATACGGCATGTGAAGTTCACACATCTGGATAGATGAGCAAGTTCCATTTCCCATACCACCTGAGGTTTCACTAGAAGGAGCTGGCACCTGAAAAATCACACAACTTGGGCGAAATTGAGGGTTCCCACAGGTGTCAACCGGAATCAAACCCTCTTGCAAGTGGCCTAGCAGTCTGAATTATCAAAGTCCGGCGCGACTAAGCATAATTACTTATTTATTTATCTGATCCTGGTTTAAATCTAACGATCTTTTACTCAAATTACTTGAGACTTAACGTGAAGAATAGACCCTAAGAAATTATAACTCAAATATAGATGAAGTGCATACGTTGATATTTTCAAAGTTGGAAATTGAAAGAGTAAACAAATATTTGATTGAAACTATCGCAAATAGTCATTAAATTTCTGTGTTAATTAAAATGAGCGATATGCCATTATCGCGACATATTCATTCATGCCTTCAAAACATTGCAAATTCGAACTTCAAAACTCTTCAGTTTTTTCTCCTGTCCTTTAATGACGAAGCAACACCAGCAACAGCTAGAAATGACAGTGAGTAACTGTTAAAACTCGTAGTTTGAGAATATTTCACTAGAACATATGCACGAGAAAGCAATTTATACCTAAAAATCCATGATCACGGAAAGTCTAATTTTCCATTAGAGACTAAGGTCAGATAACTACATAAAACTTATATCAGAGGCTAAGTAGTACAGCAGTTTGACTTCCATGCCTGACCTTAATTTGAGTTTTACCTTGACTTCCAAGAAAATGCCGTTGGACTCTCTCGCCCCACCGACAAGGTCTCTCGCACCCAGGGTGCGTGCACCCAGGATAATGGCCACTGATACAAAAGATAACTTTTCCAGGCGCCGCTTCGACACCCTTTAGTGAATTTCGAAGGTGGCGAATACTAGGAACTCAATGATGACAGAAATGATATTGGGCCTGTAAAGTTCCTCAAACCGTAGGAAAGCATAGAAAAAATTGGAGATGGAAAACGAGGGGCCGGGATTTGCTGCAGCCAACGCGGCAGATCCCGCGAATCATTTACACAGGGTTTCCTCAGAGTGAATCGTTCTCCGGCGATCGCATGCAGTCTCGGCTTGGGACATGAAGGCCGTCTCCCAAAGCATAGACGTCCAGCCATGCTTCCTAAATGGACCCATGTCTACATAGATACCGGTTTTACTCACGGCCGGGACATTGTTGGGAAAAATCAATGAGAAAGATGAATTGTCTTTTATAGTAGGACTCTAAGATTGTTGTTGAGTTGGTTTAATAAAGGATTTATACCGTTATTCAAAGTAGGTGTTCAACTAATTGGTAGTATGTAAAACAACGTGAATGCATATGTCCCATAATTAGCTAGAATTGAGGCAAATATGTCCCCATTCGTAGGACGTTCTTATCTGTTACTGAATATTACTACCAATTACTTTGGCCTCCAGAGTTTGGCACTAAATGAACACGGCCAATTTAGAATCTGGTGCATCATACAAACGTTTAAAATAATAGAAAAAATCATTCCATTAGTTTAAAAATACAACATTATTTCATAACATTGAAAAAAATTTATATCACGTAGGTTTTTTCTTTTAAGACTTAGTCTCCGTCATAGTTATTGGAATTAATGCTGCTAATTAAACTAAATTAAGCCTGGCTCCATACTTAAAAAGGCTCAGAACATTCGGTGGAATTCAATTCTTCTCTCTCCCTTCCGACTCACGAGATTTTCAGCACTTATACGGGTAGGCACAAAGATTGAAAAACCGTTACCACTGTACATTTTTTTTGAAGTACGCAATCGTCTACAACCCGGAAAATTGTCTAGACGGGGAAAAATCGAGAATGTAGGGAAAAACTGGGTGGGGAATAAAAGCGCGAGAAGTAGAGAGACAAGGGAGAAATTGAAGGGTAGATCGGGAGTCATATGGAAGAGAAAGCCGGGAGGGAAAAGGGAAGAGAGAGAATGGTAAACGCGGAGGTAAGGACTTGAGATTGGGAAATGGAATGCGTTTGGAGTTCCTTTCTGACTCTTTTATTTTTGGAGGGCGTGAACTGGTCGGGTGACGGGCGAGCGTAGAGGGAGTTTTGAATGCTCACTTGCGCCCCCGTGTGTACGAAAGGGAGAGAATGAAAAGGGCGCGGCAGAGTGGGGAGGGGGATGGGAGAAGGGAAAGGGAGGTGGGTGGTGGTGAGGGGAAAGAGAATTATTCTATTGGAAGGAGACGACAGCGCCGGGTGAAATATTAGTCTCACCCAGCAGTCTATGCACTTCACAACCCCCCGCCCCCCTTTCCCACGACCTTCCTGTCCTCTTTCACAAGGATGGCCATCCTTTCGTCGCAAATTCGTATTCCTTTTCTAGCGGGAGCCTTCCTAATCCTTCTGCCGTTTGCTTCTTCCACTCACCCATATTCTCTCTAACACCGACATTCTCTAATCCCATTTCTCACAACTCTGACGCAATAATTTTCAGCCGCCAAATTTCGGTTTCCATTTTCTTGCAAGAGTTGAACCACCACTTTCCAATTTCAAAGCATACATTACATTCATAAATTCACGATGAAATTAATACGATTCACTTTCCGGATCCATTCAGGCAGTTACTACGTTACCTATTCAAATCCTTTTCAACCGATGGAGTTATATGATTCGTATCACCAGAGGAGATATAAGTCATGCTAAAATTAATAGGACAGATTTCCTCGTCTAGTTTATGAAATGCGATGGAAACAAACGACTAACTACACCATTTTCAATACTGCTAAAGGAAATAATTTTTTGATGAAGTGTCGTCGTTGTGATGGCATTTATTTTTCCACCCATACTTGAAAATTTTCAATTATACTCATTTTATATGAATTATTCTGCAGGAATAAAAAACTTCATTCATGATGAAAAAATGTGACGTAGACTTGAAAATGTTTGATTTCGGATTTATTGAGTAACATAAATTTTAATTATGATGTAGAATACATTTCGGGAGTGGGGATGGAAAAATTAAAGGGACATTAAGTAAAATGTACATAAAATATTAATTCAAAGAGTTATTTGTGAAACAAAAAATCACATAGCCACGAGGCTATAAACATACACTTTTCTGAAAGAAGGCGTCTAGACAATGAAAATTATCATTGGTTTCCGTAACTTCCTCAAAGTTTTACTGTCTGCTTTAGGTAAGAATTTTACGGATTGAACTAATAGGCTCTGGGGTCATGCATTCTTTTATTTGAATAAAGAAACACAGTATGGTTTAGCTTCTCATTTCGAAATATCCAGAGCACTCTCTTCAACGTAGCTGTTTCTTTAGCGGCATAAATAAAGCTTAATTCATAAGTTAAAGACTAATTACAAAGGGTGCAAATGATTTCATTGGTGTGTTAACTCAGTCACTTATTCTATCAATCCTTATAAATAAGCAACGGATTACACAATTAGAATTAACTTTTACCTTTCGTTGGGCATTAAAGGGTCATTTTCTTATCACCACTTCCATTTGTCTCAGTCCAACTCCATTTCTTTTTTCCAAATCCTGGACACGGCCACCACTCTCGCCCACTAATTCACGCTTTTTCTCTTTCCCAGTCATGGGGAGATATACCGTAGGGTTGTTTCTTTTATCTAAAATCTATTCGAAGAAGTTAGAATTGGCGAGTTCGTAAAGTATCCATCGACCGCTGTTCCTTTTATCCTTGCTCTCGTGCATATCAAAAGATTTTTGACCCAGGTAAGCACACGAAAGGTGGTGGCCTTTAGGCCTAAAGTATCTGAACGAAAATTTTCGGAATTCACGGCACTGCCCCAAAGAATATATATATATATATATATATATATATATATATATATATATATATATATATATATATATATATAAATATATGTATATATAAATATATATGTATATATATATGTATATATATATGTATATATATATATATATATATGTAAATGTTTCTATTATAATCTGTGTGTTTGTGCGTCGCCGGAGAGCGTCAAATTCAAAGCACTGGAAAAAGTACAAATTTGGATATATACAAGATATATATTTACATATATGCATATATATATATATATATATACCATAAACACAGTATTCAACCCGAAGGTTGGTTGGGTAGGTGATGGTAGAGTTCACCAAGTACTAAGACCGACGGCGTGTGAAATTCACGCATCAGGGTAGGGGGGCCAGTGCCTTTCCCTGTGCCGGTTATGGTTTCCCAGGAAGATCTGGTACCCGAAAAATCACTTAGCTTGGGTGGAGCTGCAGGTGCCCAGAGTATAAATATATATGTATCCAAATTTGAGAAAATGAACATTTACACATTAGCTATTTAATTACTTATTTTAGGACAGAAACTACTACTCATTTAAAAAATACAATATGCTATTAAATGACTTAAGACAGTCATTTTAAAGTTTTAAATATCTCCCATAATTATTTCACCTATCGAAAATCAGTCAATGCGAAGTTCCGTCTTCTATTAATGTTTTTTAACATTCGAAAGAACATTCAACTATTTATTATGTAAAATTATCTTGAAAATTTCTATTTAGCACTGTAAATACGAAAACCTTTCTTCCCCTAACTTCGTTCGAAAATAGAGGAGCCTTGGAAGTAAAATTTTCAGCTTCTATTTTCCAATTATGAAATCATCACACTTAAACCGATGGGATGGGATTTCAGGGCATAACCACTAAGCTCTAATTTGATAGCGTGAAAACGTCATTCTTATCATCCAAATCTTATGATAATGTGAGATCGCGGGAAAAGTCAAAATACATAATGTCCCGAAGCCTTTCTTTCCGGGGTGGATAAATGATTATTGACTTCAATACGTAGGGTGTGAAAACCGAGAAGAGATTGAATACGGCTAACTGTAATTCATTCGGGAATTATATATTTTCCTCTAATTTTTCTCTTAACGTTTTGAAGATTGACACTCTTGCTAAACGAAAGACATTTTTATGAAATATTTTTTCACATTCCTAACAAATTTTTGTTCAATTGATAAGAGTTCATACTTTAAGGGATTAATTATTGATTAAATCATTCAATCTAATATTTACCGTAACTATTTACTACGTCATTTGCACTACTAAAATTGTACCATTTATGTTGACTATGGTTTCAACATTAATTGTCTATCTGAGTTATGATCCGCTCAATAGTATCGCAGTAATGTAGTTTGCATTGCGGTCTTCATGTAGTTTCAAGAAAGGGACATTAGATCCCTGTACTTTCTAAACCACAGAGCACTTTTTTTCAAGCATTGTTTATTTATTAGATTATTTGTTTATCAAAATGTAGGCTACAAAGTGAGTAATGGAAATGAAAGTAAAGATTTTACAGTGAGTACATGACCGAAATTGAAGATTTCAATCACATTAACATTATTATGAAGCAAGTGTTTCACCTAGGTGCAGAGTGAGTAAATGCAGAAATCAGCTTAATACTAATAAAAGTAGTAGCCGTAGTTTTAGGGGAAGCGACCTTCAGCGACGACCATTAGGGATGGATGGGAAAGGAGTAAGGGTGGATTGAAACCAAGCGTCGGCCATAGCCTACTCTAATCGAAAGGCGACAAGGGATCCGCAGCTTAACGTCCCATCCGACGGACGTCGTACTCATTCAAAGTGCTCTCCACAAAGCACCTCAAATAGGTATCGGGATACCACTGAAAAATATCTGCCGTCTCTAGGATTCAAAACCGGGCTCTCTGGGTGGGAAGCCAGTACGTTAGCCAACGAACCTTCTCGATCCCCAAAAGTAATTGAAGTCCCTCTCCAATTGAAGATGCATTAAAAAACTATCATAAAAATACTAGGAATAATAGTCTTGTTATTTTTACTGAGAGAGCACGTTCTATCATTCATTTCTGTCCTTACTTCCATTAATGATCGCCCAAGTAATCGGCTAAATCCCGAAGGCTAGATCATGAGAGAGAGAGAGGAGGGTTTCTGGAGGTTCTCTTTTGAGCCGAATCGAACTTTCGACATTTAATCACTCTCCGTTGGCGGTGTGGTATCGATTACGATTCATGCATTACGCTCATCTCCTCTCCTACGTAATGCCCTTATGGAATTCGGGGTAACGACAGCCTTTTGTCGAGTCGGCAAATAGCTTTTTGACAGCCATTCTCCCCTCCCCTATCCCTTTTCGGCTCTGCCTTCCCTCTTCTTTGCCGTCCACCGCGCTTCGCCTCACCCTCATCCCGTCTGCGCTCCCTCCATCTAATTGCGAGCGGAGTAATTGATGGAACTCGACTACTAAACGGGATGAATGAGGTGGTTCAAAGAATGCCGTAACGCTGGCGCTGCATGCTCTGCTTGTTGCGCGAGAACGCCAACAGACTGGTGGGCGGGAGGGGGAAGGGGGGGGGGTAGGGGAGGGGCGAGGGAGGGAGTTGCGGGAATGGGAGAGGGGCGGGGGGAATGGAATCGAATGAAAGCAAGCGTGAGTGTGGAACCATGTTTAAGCATGTGGATGGAAATTAATACCGGTTACTAAAAAAAACGACCACTCAAAAGATATAAAGAATGGCACTACGGTCAGGAATTAACTTCAACTCGGGTGATTCCCCACGATATTATTCCGGATTGATATAAGAACGGCTGCAAAACTAATGGCACAGAGAATTGGACTTGATGACTGTTAAATTATAAAACTAATGCAGAAATAATGAACGGAAAAAAACGTGCGTTCTCGCGAATGAAGAAATACCAGTCTAGACTCGGACGAGAAAATTACGATAAATTCAAAAGTAGGAGGAGAAATTTGTGGATTAACACAGTAATTGTTAATTAACCGGAAATAACCATTAGGTAGGTCAATGTGCTACCGCAGAGTTTAAGTACTTAATCATTAGCCGTAATAACGTGATTTCATGACGTTCCCGGATTAAAATGGCAATTACGGATAAGTAGCTTATTGGGCACAGTAAGCGGTCAGGTAATTTCAACTACATTTTTTGAAGCGAACGTGGGTACTTTGAATTAACAATAGCAGATTTTCGGGGAATGGGAAACCATAGGTTTTCCACGAAATGAAAATATGACTTGGGATTGGATAAGAGCTTATCGCGTATGCTGACAGGAAAAGAAATAACCAACTCAAGCATAATTTGCGATAAAATAAACACACAATATAATACAGCGTAAATAGAACTAAAAATCTGAAGATGTGACAATATAGTCAAGTCAATCAATTGATAATAATTTGAAATCTTGGCGAAGAGGTTTCCACCCTCGTCACTGCTCGTATTACGAATACTCACGAATGCAGCTTAAATTAGCCGTGTCGCGTTTATTGAGAAATAAACCCCTTTTCCCATTGCGCTCTACAGAGTGCTCTACGATTAATGTTTTTCTACGATAACTTCAATTTTAAAATCGATATTAACCCGCTGGAAATTTATTCGTCCATGTCTGCAACTAAGTAACTCGAATCTCCAAGCCTTGTTTACGCATAAGCTTGGAATCGACGGATATCCTTTGGGATAGTAATTCCTTCGAAAGTTTTCACGATCCTTTTTTATGCTCACGTTTTTGCCCAGAAAATTATGAATAAAAAATAAATAATTCCTCGAAAATTGTAAAAAAAACGGTGAAGGTATTAGTTTCCGAATTTAAGCAATAAAGCTTGAAATGTATTGTTCCTACAAACATTTTCACAGGACTGAATGCTTTTTCATGAAAGGATTTAGAAACCTCAAGTGAAACATGCGAAAATATAAGGATAAAAACCATCACGAATTGTAATACTGTTCACCATAAATGATGGAGAAATTAATTTTTTTTAAAAGACGCGTTACATGCCTATTTTCGATAGAACTGTGGGAGATGGATGTGGCACATAAGAGGGAGGCAGTGAAATGAAGTTAACCTGATCCTTGTGCGCGACTTTCGACATATTTATAGGGAATCCCCATTAAAGACTTCGCTCATCAATTACCGGGGTAATGGTATCCCGGGATGCAACAGGACGAAATCCGAAAAGAAGGAAAGGACGTTTAATTGAGGAGCATACCGGGGAGTACAGAGAGAGGGTTAAAGGTCGGGGATGGATGGGAAGGGAGCGGAAGAGGGATGAGAAATAAAGGAAGCAGCAGGGAGACTAGTCCCATATAGGTCTCTTGATTGATCGAAGAATTCATTATTGGCGACTCCGCAACTCCGGGAATTTCGGAAACTCAGTACCTGCTGCGCGGAAGGAGAGAATGGGGTCGGAGAAGGAGGTAGTGGGGGAAGGGGGATGAGAAACAATGGATTAATTAATCTTCAGATAGTTTATCTTCATCAAGGTCGCGGGGTTTAAGGGTGGGTGGATGATTTTACAATTTTTCATTCCGGATGAATAATCTATCGAGCTGTTTTCTGTTTATAGGTTAAGTAGAGACTAGGTATTATTTTCAGAGCCACGACGTGGTTTTTTTCTATCCTATCTCCCACTTAAAATTTTTGCTTCCTCACTGTCGAGCGTTTGGGCGATGCATCCTGTACAAAGTCACAGCAGTTAATCATCTTCGCATACGCTTGCAGCTGCCAAACTGATAGCATCAGCATGGCCGGGCAGTGAAAAAGTTCTCGTCCGGTTTTTATTTAAATTGCTACACGTATTCGACGTAACTCTCGGATCAGCCGTAGAGGAAATAATTCAAGGGTATCGGATTGGAATGGTAATGCCCCGTCGTTAATGATACGACTACTCCCCCCCCCTCCAAGCAATATCCTTCCAACACCTTTCCACTGCTAACCAGAATGTACTCCCCAGGTCACGGAAAAAGGAATGCATATAATGTTTGTGATAAATCACCAAGATGAAGATATTAAACACTCATATGCTTATTTATAAATGGCTACTGCCACTTGAAAAATTTAGTCCTGACTCCAGTTACGTAAATGCAGGTTGAATTGCAATGCGAAGTTAGCATTAAAATGAAATAAATTTTCTTGACGAATGACTCATTTGGAAATTTTATTTCTCCGGTGTGCAAAGTATTATGAATTATGAACATAAATTAATAATGTTTAATTGGGAAAATAAATAGTCTTGGCTACATTGAAATCTCCCTTACCATGTCGAAAATGAAAGTAAAATTCACAACTCTTCTAAATTTTGGGTCAAGGGGCAATTCTAATTTTACACTCAATTTTCCTGGAAGCTTGCACACTTCCAACCATCCAATTGCCAAACGAAGTCATTGGATGGGAATATGGATTCCACGTTATTATGATTTGCTCTTGAAAGAAACGGCAGGTGACTGCAATGTCTGAATTAGATTTATTATCAAGATTGGTTTTCCAAAAAACTTCGGGAGATGCCGCAGCAGTAACTTTTAACGGAGTCATTCGTTAATATGCATTTAAATGCCACAATTTCAGAGGGATCCGGGTTCGAAACCCGGTCAAGGCGAATGATTTTTACACTCTGAAATGGTTGCATTGGAATATTGGTTTTGTTGGGATCACGATTTGTGTGAGGGAAGAATGATTGTTCACGGCGCTTATAGTTTTAACTATAAGCGCCGTGAACTCTTTCTTTTGGGCTGAATAGTCTGCCGAAACGGAATGCAGCCTTTATTAACAGCCAAATACGACAGTTCGTATGTATTTGTGCTCTCCACTACAACGGCCAAGAGGCTTTCTTTAAGCTATGTTAATTTGCGAGCCAATATAAATATTAGTCAATGCATAGATTACAGAGAGTTCAAGTCAAAATAAACAAACTAAAACATTTATAATTTGCATTTATCTCATACGATTATTTTAGTAAGTTTTTAATAACTTTTAGGAATGTATTTTAGGATTTGTAAATGGATACAGTGAATGATTTAGAAAGATGGGACACGGAAACTGTACGTTTTATTAAAAACATTACATGGCTTCAGCATCATGACCAGTGAAGTAGCGGAGCAGGAAAACTTTCAAAGAAGAGGCGCGTTTTTATGTATGAACATGAATAAAGCACGAAGAAATACTCAAAGACTTTGCGTTTCCACAAGAAAGAACTTATTTGGATTTATTCTTTCCTGTGAAAAAAATTAAGTCTTTGATCCTTTCTTCGTGTTTTACAAATGGATTTCCACAAATTTCCTTAACTCTATCTCTAATGAACAAAAATAATTTTACAACATTTTTCTACAAATAAAATAAAATGAAAAATCGTGATAAATTTCTACCAACTAAACGACTACCTTAGATACTACAAGGAACCCTGCAGGAGATAATTTTACGTACAGGTTATACCAAGCATTAGAATTATTTTTGGGTACCTAAGTATTGTGTCAGGGGGGTATGACCCCCACTGCACTTAATGCTTTTCCGATTATGCACTCGCTGCCAAGGTAGCATTCTTCCATTAGCGAATTTAAAAGATCGCTGGATTTTCATTTTGGAGTAAAAAGTAACAGGTCGTACTACTTCGTACTTCGCGCATCATTAATAGCATATCAAATGAAAGGATAACTTCATAGGAATAGACGGTGACGAAGTATCCTTTGGTAAATTATAAGTGAAAAGTCCTACGTACTAGGTAAATTACTTGAAGAAAATTCCCTTTCAATCAGTGTCCTCCGCCATGCGCCCACCAATGAGTAGGGCCGGGGTTTGGGGGAAAAGGGGCAAAATACGTAATGCCCGTTAGTGTGAGAGACAGCAGAGGGAGATGATGTATAACCAGAACATCCCTAATAAATGTACGACCCCATCCGCAATCCATTACTTATTAAAATGTGGAGGCCCCTTTCCTCTCATCCCACGCAAGCAACGTGACTGGGGGGGGGGGGGGTTTCGCGGTCCGAGAGGAGGAAGGAAGAAGCAGGAGGCAGTTTTCACGTAATCCTCTGTTAATAACATCCCTCAACAATTATTCCGTATACATTAAGCCCTTCCCTTAATAAATCCCTTCCCCGATGACCGTCGCTAAGGGCTTGAGTCCTCGTCGTTATGCTGTGACTTTTGGGGCTCAATTCCCCTGCGAGGGCTTGGTCATGTTCAAGACTATATCGTTCCGAAACGGACAAGGATGTTGCGACTTGTCTCCAAGGGTACCATCAACTCTCAATTTGCCTCTTTTTTGTCAAAGCTGTACGTAATTTGCTTTTCCAAGTTTCACAGCGAAGTTTAGAATTGAAGACAGTCGTGATACTATTGAATAATCGTGCTAGAAAGTACATACTAAATAGATTTTCGATCAGTCATGATACTCTAATTAATATTAAGCGTATTATTACTTAGTGATAGTCCAAGCAGTCAAAATTACCGTTATGAAAACGATATAGTACAGAAACTACGAGACATTGGTATTAAGTGTGCACCAAAAGCCCTTTCGTAGTGTTCTTTTGCAAAAGGAGATTAGAATTTCCATGTAGAAGAACGTGAACAACTGCAGCTGGACCAGATGATTACATTTGACATACGTGGTTTACGTAGGCGTTAATAGTCATCTTTTAACCAACTCATCAACTCATTTGTCGAATGGGGAAAGTGATTGTCCAGTGGATAGAGCGCTGGGTTATTAACCGAAGGGCCAGGGTTTGGTTCTGGGTGACGCCTCTGGGAATCCTCAACTTCATTCTAGATGCGTGATTTTGCGGGTACCAGATTTTCCTGGGAAACCGCAGGAGGCACAGGGCACCGCAGGCCCCTCTACCGTTATGTGCGAATTCCACATGTCGTTTGGCGCGGTACTAGGTATGCTGTATCCTCACCCTTCGCGTTGATAACCGTGGTTATTCGTCGAATGTAAATTTAATAAAAAAGTGTAACACTCTCATTTCAAAAACCCACCAATCCTTGACCATTTGTCTCGCATGCTTGCCCAACTCGATCATAAAAAGGTGCTTGAAAGAACCAGCAAAAATTCATACAACGACGGGCAACGAATGGTCGAGGGGCGAGTCATGCTTGTTAATCGCCACGAGAGCCTTGGTTTTGGATGCAATTTCTCCTTTAAATGTGCCTTTATGACGATAATTTTAAGGGCAGAGCAATTTTTCATCCCTAATAATTATTTCAGGTCGTTACGGTTGCAATTTTTCCTACAAATTTATTCCGTAATGCCCATTCACCCCCCACTCCCTTCCCGTCGCTGCGATGAGCAGTGGAATATGGATGAAGGTGGGAGTTAGCGAGGATCTCGACAAGCCTGGATGAGAGTGAGAGAGGGGGGCGGAAACAGGGGCTTATTGCGAAAAAAAGGGGGTGTAAGCACGGACAAAAGGTTATGTGCAAATCGTTGCCAAGGGGATCAACCTGGAAAGCGTCAAATGCTCGACGGCTTA
The DNA here is from genome assembly GCA_037158775.1 of Hetaerina titia. Taxonomy (NCBI): domain Eukaryota; kingdom Metazoa; phylum Arthropoda; class Insecta; order Odonata; family Calopterygidae; genus Hetaerina; species Hetaerina titia. The sequence continues at coordinate 44,975,349 of CM073769.1, read as the reverse complement.
CAATGAAAATAATGAATATGATGACTTTTGTGCATAATAGGATGGGTTCAGGTTTGGTTGATGTGCGCATGCACCTGCGATTCCTTTTATGGAGGATTTTGACCGTTGAATGAGGCTATATCCCATCATACTTTGCATTCATGCGACCCTTAGCATGTTGCCTAGGTCTTTGCATAATTGCGAATTAGAAATGTACCAGGAGAATGGAATAATTCGAAGGTCGAAAACCTGAATAAAAATTTGCAATTAATACAATTTTTAATGGTGGGGGTGCCACATGTGCGGCGGCATTTTTCATAATTTAATCTAAAGTCGAAAGTTGCACCGTGTTTTTTCAAGTGCAATGTTGAAAATGTACCTAATGTCTTGGGAATCGCTATGTAGGTAAACGTGAGTCGGCTTGCGCGTTCAGCTATGAAAATAGTTGAGAGGAAAACGGGCTGGGCTGGGAAATGGGGCTGGCGGGAGAGATGTGTTGCAATGACGGATTTGTGTCGCGATGACGGATTATGGGAGAGAGAAGGGACCAAAAGTTGTGATATGATTGTCCGTTTAATGGACGCCTCCGCGAGGTGGTCTATTTGAAAAACAAAACAATCAGCCCCAAATCGCACCACTTATAATTGTGCATTGCTGTATTATGAAGTCGACCCAACGATATTTACGAAACTAAAATACTATTTATGATTAATGCTAATATTTGTGCTTTGAAATATCGCTAACATCATAATCTGCTTTCTTATTCTCATTTATCTGCTTTCATTAATAGGATGGGATCAAGTTGAGAAAACAGTATTTCCTTTAGGGGAAATTAATTAGCCATCAGCGAGGATCTTTAGGAACGCATAACAAAGAATATATCTCAAATATACAATGTAGAAGCTATATTTGAAAACAATGAATAAACAATTGTTGCAAAATTAGCATTAAACTATGAATTTCAGAGTGACTACTCGCGAACAAACAATTTACCCGGTCCGGTGCGACATCAAACTTTTGTAATTTTTAGGTATAACACACGTACTCAATGATTTGGATTGAAACATCACTGAATTTGTCTTAAGTTTTTTCCGCTGATATCTTAATTGTCAAATTGAGAATTTAAAATATCCCCAAAGCGAAACAATTAAAAGCTGAACATTTCATCATTACCTCTTGAACATAAATTTTTTTACCAGAGATTCATTTAACCAGGCATGGAGACTCTTGCATCGGTAACAATTCATTAAATATGAACTCGTTGGTTTAAAAGCCATGGTTTGTTCAGGTAAATTCAGTGGATGAAGCGTCTGCTTGCAAAACCAAATTCCGAGGCTAGAGACCTACCTAAGTGTATGCTTCACAATGACGGTTTGATCCATAGTGCACCTCATGATGTGCCCCAACGTTGTACCGATTTGGAACACGTGCCACTAGCAGAGCCCAGATGCACCATACCTTCCAACAGCGTGGAATTTAGTTAAGTGACAAGCAAGGATCTTAAAGGGAGAAGAAAACGCATTCTGAGGAAGCAGCCCTGAAGTGTCACATTCGAATAATCGGGACGTAATTAACGAAATCGTTTTTCTCTACAAAATACTACCTTCTCCATGGTACTCTGAACCCCACCGCTAGTGCGCGTGGCAAGGGTTGATTCAACACAAGGCACGACAAATTAATTTTTGCTTATTTTGTAGTTTTCAATATATATGCAAATTATTCAAAATGATGGAAGCAATGTAAACTACAGTTTCATGGGCTACGGTGCCTATGTATAATTCCCTCTCTACGCGGGTGAGACGAGGTGCTAGTAACAGGAAAAAACAATGGAATAAGAACTGTATAAAATAGGGACAATATACCAGCCGCTTAAAAATAATAAATAAAAAATTATGTTCCTTCTCGCGCGGTCGCTAAATGTAATTCTGACTCCTTGTCATTCGTGAAAAAAATTAAATTTTGAATATGTCGATTTTTCGCTCTATTGCTATAATACTATTTTCATTACATCTTCTATTGTAGGAGGATTGGGTAATAATACATTGTAAACATCATCCCTGAAGAAATCTGCTTCCAATTCATGCAAAAGATTTCATTTGAGATTTAATATTCGCTCCATGAGTGATTCCTAACCGTGCTCCTCTATCAAATATAGACATACGAGATATACGAAATAGAGACATAGATACTCGTACTACTAAATTTATCATACCGACATTTTGGCTACTTTTCACCGCACATGATATACATTTGGAAACTTAGGTTTTAAGAGGGTGTAGTATCAAGGCATTTTGGATTATTTGACGAATTCCAGAGACAACAATTACCACAACCCATATTAGTTTCCCTAAAATGCTATCAGGAAAAAATATTTTCTGTTAACCGGGGAAATAACTCTCATCGGATGTGATTCCAATAACCAATGAAAAACGTGAAAATTTATGTTAATTATAAGATCCCACCTTTTTCCCGAGGCACGATTGCTGGTTGAAGTCTTCGCGGGTCGTCGGGTCAAAGTTTCAGCTGTCGACGGTTTGATGACTAACTCTGTCATCGTCCTCAGAGGGTCGGCGGCAAGGACGGCCAAAAAGGTGACCCGCAATCAGCTTCCTGAGGAAGATAACGCAGTTAGACATGGAAACGTCGGCAAATGACACCCTGACTAGTTGGAAAACCCGCGAAGACTATACCGCAAGGACGTTATTGCTCAAGGATTACGACTTCATGTAATCCACTCTTCCCATCGGTTTGTGATTCTCAAACTGTGTATTGCGGTTTTGAAGAGCCAGAGATTGGGGTGAGTTTCCTAAAATCGAGGATGTTGAAGTATGAAACTGATAAAGTTAAAACAATGATTCGTATTCAGATAAAGAAATGGAGGTTAAAGATGGTTCCAGCTCAATAGTTTCCTTCTTTGTTCTTAGTGTACCAGTCACTGGTTCTTCGGCGATCAAATGTCAATATGAAAAGCATTGATTTCATTATGATACTAAATATGGTGGTAAAAGAAGAAGGCGAGGACAGAAATTCTGCGTCGACATTAGCCTTCGATTAGGAATGGGCTTTCCAGAGAGTAATTCAAAATTAATACATTCAAGAACGCAATTTGAAAAGAGGAGTTTAGAGAAAATCTTGGAAATCCTTATGATTAACAGCGATTGCAAAATCTCTTTATTATCTTCCCCTCTTTAAGATTGTGATTAGTTATCTAAGTGAAACTGTTGAGTTCTGATGGTTCATTGGTTAAATCAATGAAAAATGCTCCTTCCTCTTTAAACCTCTTAAAAAAGGCCTAAATAAGAAGTTCCAAACTTACTCCAGTTATTTTCATTCTAATGAATTTGTATGTATTGTTACCTTAGAATGTAATGACTATTTGTTTGAATAAATTGGAGTAACTTCTTAGTTTGGCAATTTTACTGAAAGGCGTTTGCAGAACGTTAAAAGAGGGGAAGGGACTAGAATGGTTGGATTTCACAATTATTAACAAGTAGCTTAAAGATCATATTATTAAAAGTGATATTTAGTTACATTATATGAACGAAATGAGCCTATGAGACTATATGCTGCTGAAATTTCATCCGGTAAAAGTGGCCATTTTGCCATATATTCTCCGAAAAGACGGAGACCTACTCCCAAGATGATAAACGGTACAATTATTATATTCCAAGGGGACCATTTCTATATGCATAAAGAGAAGACCGCGGTAATGAAGAAAGAGACCTTTTAAAAAAATTTAAAAGTGAAAGAATATGTATGGACACTGTGACACGGGACAATAGCCACAAATGGTGACATAAATAACAGATGTCACCGTGTAAAATCGAAAAAATACACATAAGTGGGAATGCAAATATACAGAAAAGGTCATTGGAGGCTAGAATCAAGGACAGATATACGGGTGATTATGGTTTTTACTCAATTTATTGGTTAAAATTAAAAGTTTATGAGACTGTCTGCCACAGATTTTTGACATCATTCTAACCAAATGTACCTTTTACACGGCAGCTATAGTTTGAAAATAATCAATACATGTACTTAATTTATTTTTACTCTGGCTAACCACACACAATGTCGTGAAGAAGGATGCGTGATATGTCACCTAAATAGTAAATCAATTTCCTGAAAAATTATGCATTATTATGCGATTTACAATAATTGAAATTATTAACAAAAACGATATGAGAAAAAAATATAAATTACGATAGATCCAATAGAAATGGTAGACATTAAATTTTAAATCAATAACCTAACTCTAATTTAAAAACGCGCTTTGAAAATTAGTATATTTTAAAATATTTGCGATATCGTTATGGTAGATCATGTGTACTACCGATGCATACATAAAGTCATTTCAATATAAGTAGAATTTAAGTACAGTATATTAAAAACAATTTCAGAAGAATCGTCATGTATATGGCAAAACTTTGAAAAATCATGAATATTTCTTCCAACTCAATTCCCATTCACTGCTATATGTGGCAATAACTTATCGTAGAAGTGAATAAAATACCTTAGATACAAATAAATATTCTCTTTCTGGCAGTGTTTCATAATGTTACAAACTTGACATAGCACATGCCATTAAGCTCGTTCGTAGATTTTATCTTAATTGGAATAATTTAATTACCAATTCATTAATATGCTCTGCGAATTTCACTTCATCACGATGGTCGTTGCGGCTGGAACATATTTATTCCGAGGAATCGCACATTCAAAATTGCTGGACATGCCACAAATACCTAACTTTTATTTAGCACCAAAATCCAATTAACTGGTGCAGTATTTTTCCTTTTTTCGTTGTAACGAATGTGAGCGTCCACTAATTAAATTACCTTTGCTTGCTTTCTCCGTTCTGGTTTTAGGGGCAACATGTTGGCATCAATTAAAAAATTCCAATGTAATTAAAAAGTAATCATTTTGACATACGCTGTATCAGCATAATCTCATTTAATTCAGAAATTATGCTCCAAAAGAATTGAAAAAAAAAGGATCGCCGGTCTGCTAGCCACGTTAAGCACGCCGAAGGAAGAGAAAACGGAATAGTGCGACCGGGCACATATTTCATAATGATCGCGGAAAACAAAAATAAAGGTAGAAGTCGATCCAGAAAGAATTACTCCATGAATATTTAATCTCGCGAGTGCGGGTCCGTGGGATTCCTCGGCAGCCTCCATCCCCTCACCCCGGCGCCACCCTCCACGCCACCCGATGCCTCCCCATCCTCCCTCCGACTACCCCTCCACCCAGTGCCGGCTCACACCGCCCACCTCCACCGCACCGTGCGCCATAAACCACTTGCCTGTGAAGCGGTGCATGCGACGTAACATCCGCGGTCCTCTCCCATCAACCAACCCCGACTGAGGCGCCATCTTTTTGAGAACGGCGCGCCGGAGAGATAGGAGCGTGTAGAGAGAGGCTGCGGTGTAAAAAGACGAGAGAGTGGGGAAGGTGGGCGAGGGAGCGGACGCTGGTACCCTGAGGGACGGGGCCGGGCACCGGGAGGGTTGACCGGGAGAGCGAAGGGAGTGTTCGCCTACGAGGCAGAAGCGGGAAATGGGACATCGGGAGAGGAATTTGAAAAGGGTGATAGCGCCACGGAATGGTGGGCTGGACATCGCCGAAAATATAGTGGGAAGTTTCTCTGTAATTATGAGGATACGAGTGTGGCCGAAAAACTAGGGATGAGCATTGGGAGTTAAGACTAACAGGGAGGTACACGAATTTCGCATGAGGTCTTGTGGGAGAAAGGAATCCTCAGTCCTCATTTGCTCAGATTCGAATCTTTAGCAAGACTCCCATTCCCTTCGGGTGAAATTGGCTTATCTTAGCAAGTATTAACGCAGTCATCCGGGATTATGCGGGGGGAAAAACTTGCTCAGGAAGTGGGTGGAGCTTGAAACGAGTATGGAACGAATATGAGACAGTCGGAATATTTGAAAGTCCCACACTGTTGGAGGTAGTGGAGAACTTGAGAATATTTTCCCGGAGTGGCGTGGCGATAAGAGGAATAATGAAAGGGACGGGGTTACGGCAAGGCCTAGCAATCCGTGTGCGTGTTTAGCAGTCGGTAAAGGATCGCGGGCGGACCGAAGGCTTGGAACGAGGGTACCTAGAGAGAAAAGGATGAAGGAGGGAGTACGAGTGGGGGGCTCTGCTCCGGGTGCATGCCCGAAAACCTCACTCCGTTCGCCTCACTGTCCTATCGAATTACTCGTTAACCCGTATCTGACGACCCCGCATCCAAAACGCAACAACCCGATCGCTGCACGCTGCCGCTTTTGAAGTCCGCGTGGGTCGTCCGTCTGCCGAAGGGCTCTCTTATGAGGTGGCTTTCCTTCGTCCACCCTCCGCCTCACTCTCATCTCCCTTCCGCCTTCCCCCGCCATCTCCCTCTTTCCCTATCGGTCTGCGGTCATCCCTCCTGGCTATATTCTTCCTCCCGCCCCCACAGCGGTAACAAATCGCTATCGCAATTCCTCTACACACATAAATGCGTACAAACATATTACAACGTAACCGATGTCACCTCTTCGGTCGAAAACTCACACCCGGTAATTGATATTTAAGACGGTTAATATCTATCGAAATGTCAGCGAATATGCGATTTTATGAGTAACTTGGTCTTATGGCGTGGATGAGATATTCAAAGATAAAGAGGCCCCGCGTTGAAATTTGTCAAATTTAATGATATTTGTCATAAAATCCCTATCCCTTTATAACATTTTCTGTTTAATGGTTCTTGCAAAAGGTTTTTACTTCATTTGCCTATTAATATGCGAATTTCCAACCGCGCGAAAGAATGGATTTTTATTTGGTTCATAAACAATTTCTTATTTTTGATTGAATTTTGACTGATGTTTTAATTCATTAGAAAATTAAGCGGTTGGTGAGGGAAGGTAAAAAGAAGTTTCTGTTAAATCGGCCTTAAGAGCAAAATTTATATCCAGAAATTGGGTGCACTATTCTATTGATATGACTACTTCTCTCGCTTACGTCATCGGGAATAACCAATTTTTCAAAATTTTAAATCAAATATACGCGGTGATCAAAGCCAAATGCAAAACTAAACTTCCATCGGCAAACCAAATAGGATTTTAAAGCTCCAATGATTACCTTAGAGCTAAACTAATACACAGTCGCTGAGTATGGTATCTTTGGAGATACTTAACCCCGTAAATCATTGAAGACCCTCCCATTTATATGAATACAAGAACGCAGGAAGGCAGCCCTGTCTATCGAGTTGAAAAAAAAACTCTATCCACTACTATGTGACTTAGATCGACATGCAAAATGTTAATGAGTATAAGTGAATCATTTTTTTCACATGTCTTAATTTAATACTCCAAATTAATATAAATGGCAGCCAGGTGTTTGATGGAAACCGTGGAATTAGTCGAAGTTTTATATTTACCAAAGAATGCAATCGGGTGCCGAACTTTTTGACTTTTAGGTTTTGCCGACATTAGCGTCCGGTGCGTTGCTAACGTTTCATATCTCGATCACCCATGGCTATTTTCGAACATGCCGTCATATGAGATCTCGTATTTATGAATAATAACATGAATAAGATTATTGATAATCTCGTATTTAATGAAGAGGAACATTGATGAGATTATTTTTGGGCTAAGGATCACGTTACTGAATAATTATGCTAATAATCATTTGACAAATTCAAAATTATGGAGTCGCATAAAATGTACGTATTTTCGTTGCCTTCCAACAAAAGTCTGAACCTGAAAATGGTATCCGTTTACCATTTTTAAAACTAAAAATCTACGGGGTTGAAAGCGGAGTCACTCTGTTCTCTTCCATTGACCTCGCTACTCACCCTTTCCCATATCAAAAGCCCATATACAATTCTTTCGTGTCATCTTCCCATTCAAAGCGCTGTTTTCGTTTCCACCATGTTCTGTGTTCCTATGACGCCGACCTTTTTTGAAGTTGTAACATAGCATGTTCAGAAACAACAGCCTGGTCAAAAAAAAAAAACATTTTTTTCCTCCATCGTCCCCCCCCACCCCCCATAGGACACAAAGTGTAAACCACGAGGGATTAATGGCAATTCGCTTTCGTTCGAGTTTTTGGATAATATTTTTGACTGAATGTCTTTTTTTTTTATCAGCGCTCGAAACCTTTGGTTTCCGGTTTATTTAACGGCAGGCCTCTTCCTCTTCCCCCACCCATCGAAATGGCTCTTCTGCGATGCAGTTTTTACCATTTTGATACCCGATGGTAATTTTTTTTATCAACGGTCTTAAAATATAATTCATTTAATTCATGTGTAACATTTGAAATTTTTGGGCAATGCGACTTGAAAAACAATATCAGTAAATGTCACGAAGACTGAAAGTGTCATCAAAAGAGTTATATTATCGATTTGAGCGATTAGAAGCGGTGCGAATTACGATATTTGAATTTTTCGGAAAATGTGCTGACCATGCATGTCCAAAAATGTTTTTAAATTGATAATACTCGAGGTAATGCATGAAAAAATATTAACACCACTCTCCTCATAAAAAGTAACTAGACAATAATTACCACACCTTAATGCATGGAATATTCACTAGACGGTCAATTACCCGGCCCAATATTTCGAAAAATTGTCCTCACCTTTATAAATGGCACACTTTCTTCATTAGCACTTGTTGGTTCCCAAAACGTTACGCTAACAGGAATTTCACAAAGTTACAAGCCTAGGTAATTGCATTTACAATTGAAGCCAAGTTGTAAGAATGATTTAAAGGAAGGGGTCCTTAATTTTGGAGTATTAATTATTCTTTTAATATTCCGAAACGATAAAATATCAACATCTATTTTGAGCAAGATTTTTTTGCAAAACCTTTAAAGTTGGATTCACAGTATAAACATTTTTTCCCTACCAAAGTGGCGAGAGACAACAAAATAATATTCTTTTGCACCTTGCCTAATCGATATATTCAAATTGAAAACTAGTAAGTTTCAGAAAATTAAGGCGTGCGGTTTTAAAGACCTCACTTTTTTTCCATTACCATCACCATAATATCTATTTAGTCTCCAAATGGCGAAATAATACTAAAATTTTCGTGTGAATTTATACCTCATGTTGCAGCCTACACTCTGTAGGGGATTTTTCATTGGCTGAATATATTTGGAAATTTATTATAACCAGAATGGGAATATTTATTGTAGTTTTGGGGTTCATTTATGGAAGTATGAGTCACAATAATAAACTCGTCGCCACCGCGTATACCGAATCCTACCTTTGCCGAATCCATTTCAATGCATCTTCCTTCCCCCACCACCGCGTCCACTTGCCAATGTGTCGATGATTCATGGCCGCGGTTCACAGTAAACTCCGCGCCGTAAATCCTCCAAACGAGCGACGATATTATTCGGCAACGAGATATTCCGCTCTGGCTTACTTCTATCCTTCTCGCGAATATACCCATTCCCAGCTTCCCTGTTGGGTCACTTCGTATTCCTATTAGGACAGCAGTGATCGAATGAAAAAATGCAATCGAGGAATCGAAAACTAATCCAACAGTTCGAAATATTATGAAAAATCATACCTATTCAAGCCAATTATTCACCCATTACAAGGAGATTTTTTTAATACTTTTAATAGCGATATATCTTCCTGAGAATTTATTGAAGCGAATGAAAATGCCTAGAAATAATACCAAACAATCAGTTACAGTATTGACAAAAGGGCCCTATTGTACATGTAAAAACTACAGAATACCACAATCTATGCAAGATAGCACAGTGCAAATTAAATGGAAACTGTCAAAGGAGTCGTTTAATCAGGCTGTAAGCGTATTCGTTAAACAGAAATGTGAAGTGTAATTCTATCATCAGTGAATTTTACGGTTGAAAAACAAAGCCTTAAGACGTACACGTAAGTGCGAATTCGTACTGCCTCTGATTTTTTTCCCTGGTTAAATACCAAGATAGATAAATACCAAGTTAGATATCCTGATTGTTAAAAGGGCTAAAATTAACCTTTTTCCTTCATCACTGACTTTATATCCGCTTTTAATCTGAACGCAATACCTTCATCTAACTTTTCCGTTAAAGATTTCGTGCTCAAGTCGCTCACCATATTTCCGATTGGAAGTGATTCCGCATGCGTAAATGCATACAAAATACTGTAGTGGAGAAAAAAAATCTGAATGAATGAAAACTTAACAATCAATAAATCTTATCTCAACACTTTATCGATTAAGTGATTGGAAAACAGTTAAACCTTATGTCTAGCGTTTATTTGTTTTTCTTTACTACTCCCCACAATTCATTCGACTATACCATAGAACACCCTAGAACATCCTAGAACACCCTAGAGCACCCTAGAACAAGAAATAAATACCACATTAGATTCCAATTCATTTCACGTGAAACTGGATAAATGACAAAATTTCTGGGGTCGACATAAAAAGTTTTCAAGATTGGAAATTATGTAATCGATAACAGAACGAAATAATGTTGCGAGACCTACGGGGAAGGGCGAGAGAGAAAGGAATAATGCAGCTCCGTGCGTCTGAGTGCTGTGTGGGGATGAGAAGGCAGAGAGGAGCGTGGAGCAGCAGTCCTCAGCCAACTCCTCGAGATTCTGAGGAAGTCTCTCTCCCTTCAAAGCGCGTTGACCTCGTGACGCCATTGCACTCGCGAGTGTGTTTGTGTGTGAGCCCTTCGTTAAGGATGGAACTGCCCCTCTTCCTCCTCGACAAAGAAACTGTTGCACGCACCCTTCTCCCACCACTCCCTCATCCCCCTTGAGCCCACCCTCGGTCTCTCTTTTCCGTCTTCCGTGCTTCTGTGAACCGATAGTCTTCTTCTTTCTTCCACTCATTTCCACCCGTCTTATTATCTTTCTCCTCTCCCTCCTGCAGGGAATATGAAAGTATCTACTTGCGAGCTTTGCACTCCCCTCTGAACTTCTCCCCGAGAAAGGAGAAAAAATAAGCGACTACCTCCCAACCCGACGACCCCCGTCTTTCCGAAATTGCTCCTCGAATCTCAGCAGAAATTGCTTGTCGCTCCACGTCACCCAACATGTTCCCCCTCCCCGAGGGGCCTTTATGCATTCTCACGCGTTTCCATTGCGTGCTTCACCGTGCCTCAGGATTTCTCTCGATGTCTCCTGAATCAGATCTTCCTTTGCGTTGTACGGCGACAGTATATCACTGAGGTTATCTCTGAAAACTTATTCCAAATCTGAACACGGAATTACGAGTTACCGTCTGAGATTCTTTTAAAGTTCCCAATGCTCTTACGTGAGATTCAAATCCTTATTATAGGATGGAAAATGGACAGAAAATATTCTCCTGGATGCTTAAATTCACTGTTCATTTTTTTCGATGAAACTATTTTTAAACTTTGGTTATACCGTAAATTTAAATTTGATTGATACGCGCAACCTCATGCAAAAAGCCCTCCCACATCAAATTCCGCCGCCAATGAACCGAGTATTTCACACTCAATATTGCACCTTAAAAAAAAAATCTCGTTGAAACGACCGAGTCAATAACATTGCGCTCTCTCGCTTTTGGCAATAACAATTACCTTTCATGTAACATCAATCAAAGCTTACGTCGCCCGACGCAATATTCTACTTCATGGTACAAATTGTAACGTTGGATGTCAACTTAGGCTGGATATCTCACATTTAACGTACGTAAGTAGGTTAGAGTGAATGCCGACTGAACACCGTTTCGGTCCCTCAGCGACTTGACGTTCAACCATTCCTCTTCCTACCCTCGCTCCAACACTTCTCCCACCTCAATTTTTCTGGGCGTTCCTCTTTACGGCCCCACTGCATGGATATGCCTTTTTTTTGTATCCGTGAAGTGCATTCCCAATTCATACTTCCGATGGAACGTGGGATCGATGAGAGAACACGTGTGCGAGTGGGGAGGGTGAGGCGAGCGAGGGAAATCCGTTTTTTCTTTCGAAGTATATGATACGTGGAAAAGTTATCGATGACGAGACAGAGACTGAAAAGAGGAGTAGGAGCATATTGGTGGGACGGGGAAGAGAAAGGGGGGGGGGACCAGAGCATCCATCTTTCACTTAGCGTGGCTAGATCCGCTCCAGATAAAGACGGCATCGTCGTAAAGCGTGCTAAATGAAAATCAATTCCCATAAAGCGAAACGCAAATTATTATTTAAAAGAATTGATTTTTTTTCTGGGTTTTCTTGGAAACTTGGAAAACTACTCTGAATAACATTACATGGCAATGTAAATGCATGACGTTAGCATAGAGAAAGAGCCCAACGAGTCAGAACTTAACATCCACATATGTTAGCATTTGATGTTGGGAATGGAGGTGATCCAAATTGTATGCGTAAAATATGGGGCTTACTGATTAGGTTAAGCGAAGAGTGAAAAAAATTGTGGACTACCCCTTCTAGCCTCGTTGGCACACTCTAAGAAGTCGTAACAGCGTCCAAGGAGAGGCACCAAATTGCATTCTGGAGTTGCATTCTTTCGCCTGGAGATGTAATTACAATACTAATGATTCGAAAAATATGACTTTTTTCGAAGTCTATATTTTCTGACTACATGCTCATTACTAAGCAGGAAGCCTGATTAGCTAACACAAGTGTGAATGAAGCTGGAGCGTGAAATTTCGAGAGTGATCATAAAATGCTATATGATTACGCTACACTACGATTTATGTATCGTTGATTGCTTTTTTCAACAGGACTTATCTGCGCACAGAGGTTGTGATTGGAGCAATTTTAATCGAATATCAAGAATTCCGAGTTCGAACTCAAATGACAATAGGAAACAATCCTTATTTGGGTGAAATGTGAAAAATAATATTTTCATTTAACGTGCCATGCATCATTTTCTTCGCAAATGTGCCTATCCCTCTCAGTAGACATTGAGATGAATTTACTTCGTGGAAAATATGAAAATTATGCCGTATGAGTAAGCTTATCTTTAGCATCGAGTTTAACGCGATGGAAGAAGCGCAATTCAATGCTTGATGCTCCCGTGCGATTATGATAATTCTGGTGCATGTTTTAAAAAAGCCAGCTTGCTATTTAATTCCATCAATCTTCACTCACTATTGAATGCCGTTATTTCACCAATACTCATACATGTAGTCACTATTTACCATTATTTTTAATGAAATAGAACACGAATAAAAATCTATTTTTCTTTCCATTAACGTTGTTTTCGCTAGTCTTCTGTTTCCAGACCCTCCCACCAAAATATTTTTGATTACGATTGGGTGGGAAAAAATCTTTAAAACTAATTACCATAAAGGCTTCCGCCCATCGTTGTTAAGAAAATGGACCACAATTGTTATTTCCAATATTTTTTATGATTGATTGTTTCCTGACGGCTCGTGCTGGGAAGTCGCTTGAATGATGAGCCGTCCACATTGGACTTCCGCCTCGTTCTCTTGTTTATGCACGATTTTCTCCTTTTTGAACCAATTACGGCCAAAGAAATAGCCAATAAAATAGTTCCATCGGAAGATAAAAATGCCGAAGTCAGTACACATACACACAGCAAGCCACTGGAGGAATTAGGGTGTTAATAAATTATTCCAGACTTCGCGACAGAGGACCGGGGGAAAAGGAAAAAGTGTGGAAAAAAATTAAATAAACGCAACACAGCTGCCCTCCCCAGTCTGATAAAATTAAAAGCATATCTACTTTGAGCTTGAGGTGGTGATTTATCTTTTTTCCAATAGAATGCGCCGCGAAGCAATCCACATCGCGAAGCACCCACACATACTACACACCCGCTCACCCTCATTCGCAAACGCGATGGATCAATTTTAATCCCGCGCCCGAAACCGAATTTTACCCTGAAAAATTCAATCGATTCAGGTGATCTGGGGCGACCAAGTAACTCTATTTCTGCCCTCTCCGTCGCATGTACTCCGACGCACTTCTTCATCTAAATTCGACGAACGCAGCGTTGAAATCGCCGTCGGTGATCTCTGGCTGGGGATGCCTCTTAAACCGTCGTCGTTCGCCCTTCGCGTCGTTCCTTCGTGTGGATACAATGCGACTGAGGATTGCATCGTTTTATACGTTCCGCTTTATTCTCTCCAACACAGTCATCCTGCTTTTAGAGAATATTACTTTTTTTTTCTTTTTCACAAAATTACGTCCCCAGTCGGTTACATTCTCCCTTGAATTTGTCTCATTCGTAAGGTTTACACGTATTTCCCAGCCGGAGGTACGTGGGCTCTCAATTCGATTGTTTCAGTGCTGTAGAATAAATAGTGATCATATCTTTTTTTTTATTCGCAATACGACTGCTGTAAATATTTCATTTTATGCTGTATTGTTAGCGTAATGTTCAATGAATACGTGGCACGAATTTCATTGATTTGCCTCGTATGTCGATATATTTTTATGATCCCCTCTATACAAAGGGTGATACCATTCCTGATGTTCGATGGAAAAAATGACATGGTGACTCCTGTATTTCTCAAGGGGAAAGATGTGTAACCAGGTGGTGGTTTCTTTCCAACGAATGCTATAATTTCTCTACAGTTTTCGCCACTTCGATTTGCGTCGTCCTATTTTTTTGTTTAAATAAGCTCTTTTGATAGGGGTTTCCAATTATCGAACTTGAAACGAGAAATCTTGTTGCTTGGGAAGGAAGAAAATTGTTTTGATGAAGCTCAATAGTGATGTACATTTAATTAACTTTTAATATTCTATTGATATGGGCATTACTGCCGTCTGTTTCCCACAACAAATACTGTCTTCTGCTTGGAAATGGAAGTAGATAGATACTACCTGCCTCAATCCAAAGTTTGATTTTTGTTTATGAAATTGTTTCTCGAAGATAACGTGTATGCTGAAACACTTTATCATTTGGAAAGTTTTGAAACGCCGTTCACATAGCAACTACTCGTTTTTTCCGACGCCTATGTATAGCCGGTGCTTGGATATTTAACTCCCTGTATAATTTGTATTATGAATATTGATACACCTACAAATACCTATATCACCAAATGCAGTAAGCGCTTATGCCTTAAAACTACACAGGGAAAATGGAGCTAAGAAACTGACGTGAACACGAAATGAATTATTATCCATACAAAATTAAAAATGGTGTATCTGATAACTAAGAATGAATACAATTAAAAAGTAATGGGTTGCAGTTCTACGCATAAGAAATTGAATTTATTCTATTAACGCAGTCAACAGGTTTACTACCTTCTCCAAGAGTTATAATTAGTTTAATAACGAAAATAAAGCGTTACCTAATTGCTATAGTAATCACTCAAAGGCTCAAAAATTTCCGAAATAACTATGTATATCTAAGGCAGCCAATCATCCCGGATTAGAGGGGAAAATCTCAAAGAGTGAAGATAATTTCTCCCACCCTATGGTGAGTTCCGAGAAAAGTAATCCGGAATTAATGGCAAGGGGTACAATGGAACTTTAATTCTATAATAACAATAATTCTAATTATTCCAATTATTCTAAATTGGCAAAACGAATCCATTCGTCGAAAACTAGATGTTGTTAATTTACGTTTTTATTGAATTTCTATTACCATATTATTTGTATGTCGAATTGAATAACTGTCTTTTTCGGTTTAGTTTTTCAATTTACAATTTAATTAATAATTAAACCATTTCTTTAAGTATCACACTAATTAAAACACCACCACCATATAAGCTTTTAGTTATGAGCCTTTGCCCGCGTAAGCGTATTCTTATGTCGTGCTTCACTTCCTATTTAGATATATTAAAATATGTCGCGTTAAATATTTAAAAAATTGGCATAAGTATTAACAAAAGTTATCAACCCGCAGGTTGGTTTGATAGACGAGAGTAATAGTCAGTAATTAAACGCTCTACCATTACCAATTACCACTTATCTGTACACATGTGTGATATCACTTCGTTAAAAATCGATAGTAGGACGACGATGATAAATAGTTCAAAACATTAGGAATTTGGTCAAGAGTATTTGTGAAGGGACGTGTTTCCCAACTAAACGCACTGTATGGCGCATTCACACTTCATTTCCATAAACGAAAATCATGATTTATCTACTTTAACATCTTGTCTGAACAATATTTGGATTGCATTGCTGGAAAAATGAATGATCACCATTTTAGGAATGAACTTGAATGATCACCATCGTCATATCTCGGATCGGTCCATTGAAATATTGTGGCGGGCACATTTTGGACAAATACATATACATATCCCCCCCGACGGTTATTAAAACAGTGAACCAATCATCACCCTCACGTTTTCAATAATATCCAATTCCATATGTAAACATTCGTCTGAATTTGGATTACGAGAAAATAATTACCCTAGAAATGTAAATCAAGGGACGTTTACTCATTATTTGCCACGGATTCATTGGCCATGAAAACCACCAAGGATGCAATAACAACTATCATCTAGTAAAATCCCTCGTTTAGGGAAAACGTAAATATGATAGGAGCCCACACGTTTTCATCAATACAGCTCCGCAAGATATTCTCCTTCAACTCTTAACAGTGGCATTGACTACCATTTCGACTTTCAATGGTTGAAACGAACTTAAAATTTCCTACAAGAGTCTGAATCAAGGAATATGAGGGTTTCTCTCTACATAAAAGCAAATTCCCCAACTCACTGACTCATCAACGCGGAGTGTCAACTCTAGGCACCATGGACTCTAATATTTATCAGAATGGTTCCTTTGGTGTCGCCGGATGGTTCGAAGGCAGGACCTTGCTAAAGGGTGACATAATAGGGTAAATCCAATAAGCCTTAAATTATGGCTGCTCAGAAAAAGTAAACAAACATGATGCAAATTTTCAACGTCACCATTGCCGCATGATATTAATTTATGATTGCTGGGAAGAGACACTGCTGAATGGGTATGCGTCTTATCAAAGGAAAGCTAGGGAATATTTTAATTTCATGCACATGTATACATTTTCTTTCACAGAAATTAAGTAGATTAGTTAATAAATTAGAGTTAGAAAAATTAAAGTTAGTTAATTGGTATTAAAATACAATTTGTGGGAAATAATAACCTTCAGACATAAATACACACTCCAACCGATGTTTACCTTCAAATAATTGGGAACTAATGCATGATACGCATAACTTTTTCTCGCACAAAGGAACAAGGCGAAACACGAGTTCTGGGAAATGCACAGGGATAAGTAAGGGATTATTCTTTTTATTCCGAAACATTAAACACACGGAAAAAATCGATATAGATTATTGCATGAACAATTACACAGGCTTACAAAAAAAATTTTTTTTTGGTGCCGGGAATCTTTGTGTTGATTTTAACTATATTTGTAGAGCTGAATCCAAATAAAAAATCCGTTTTTATTTAACAGCTCTACTTTTTTAGATATGGCACATCTTACGATTAGTTGTTTTAATATTTGATTTTTTTTTAGGTAATCTACCGGTTAAGGTAGGTTTTTGGATGGACCCAACTATCAAATAAACATTTTGTGACTCCCCACCTAGCAAACTAATCTATATCAGGTCCCTCTTCATCTCGGTGTACTTCTTTCCTCCCTTCATCTCGTCCAACATCCCTATCCTGTTCCTACCCTTACCTCGCTTGCCCAACATTCTTCCCTTTATTATCCTCTTCAACATTCCTAGGAAAAATATTACAGAGTTTGTGAAACGTGCACACTTGGGATATTTTGGTGTTAAGCTTGGTGACCAAGATAAAACATGGGCACCGCATTTTTGTGTAAAACATGTACTGAACATCAGCGGCAATGGACAACAGGGCAAAGGAAAAGTCTAAAATTTGGTGTGCCAATGGTGTGGAGAGAACCTGTGAACCATATTGACGACTGTTATTTTTGCATAGTAAATGTTTCGGGAATTAATCGAAAAAATCGCCACAAGTGGACATATCCAGATTTGCCTTCAGCTAGACGCCCGGTACCCCATTCAGAAGAAATACCGATCCCAATATTTCAGACGTTACCAGATATATCTAAGGAAGAATTTGAGTTATTTGAAAACATTTCTCATTCTATTGACGATAGTGGCAGCGACTACGAGGGGGTATCAACAATTCCTCAACTATTTCATCAAGTGAACTAAGCGATCTTGCTAGAGAACTGAACTTATCGAAGGAAGCATCCGAACTACTAGCATCAAGACAGTATGAAAAGAATTTACTGCAACCCGGTACAAAAATAAGTTTTTATCGCACAAGGGAAAAGGATATGCTACCCTTCTTTACTCAAGAAGACAATCTTACATTTTGTTTAGACGTTAAGGGTCTTTTGGAAAAAATGGGACTACTATCACAATATGACGCTAGTAATTGGCGTTTGTTTATTGATAGCTCCAACCGTAGTTTAAAATGTGTACTTCTTCACAATGGTAACAGGTTTGGCGCAATACCGATCGCTCATTCAACTAAAATGAAAGAAGAATACGATACAATAGCATTGGTCTTACAGAAGATAAAATACCAGGAACATCGCTGGGTGATTTGTGTAGATTTAAAAATGGTGAACTTTCTTCTTGGGCAGCAAAGTGGCTACACAACATATCCTTGTTTCTTGTGTCTCTGGGATAGCAGGGACAGACAAAACCACTGGATTAAGAAGGAGTGGCCTAAGAGAGAAAACTTGGTTGTTGGGAAAGAAAACATCATTGCTGAATCTTTAGTTGAAAGAGAGAAAATCATCTTACCGCCTCTACATATTAAACTAGGCCTAATGAAGCAATTTGTAAAGGCTCTTGACAAGGATGGACCATGCTTCGGCTACTTAAGACTAAAGATGCCCCATATAAGTATTGAAAAACTTAAAGCTGGTATTTTTGAGGGGCCACAAATCAGATAACTTACAAAGGATCCTGCTTTTGTCGAGTCAATGAATGAGATTGAAGAAATTAGTTGGATGTCATTTGTTGAGGTCATAAAAAATTTTCTAGGAAATCACAAAAGTGAAAATTATATTGAGCTGGTAAACATTATGCTCAGTAACTTGAAATCACTTGGATGTAATATGAGCACAAAAGTTCACTACCTACACAGCCACTTAGACAATTTTCTTGGAAATTTAGGAGACACAAGTGAAGAACAAGGTGAAAGATTTCACCAGGATATAAAAACAATGGAAGCTCGCTACCAAGGAAGATGGGATAACCATATGATGGCAGTTTACTGCTGGTGCTTAAAACGAGACTGTTTGAACAAAGTGCACTCAAGAAAATCGCGCAAAAGAAGCTTCCGATGTGTTGAGTGATGTTTTTATGTATTTTTTTCTTTTCAATTTGTTTTATTACAGTAAAAATTTTTAGTATTTGTGTTCAATTGTATTGTAAAATTCTGTTGTGTTTGTGGGTGATTTAACAGCCCTAGAAATAAATCAAGTCTTTATATTTAGTGGGTTTTATTATTAATATAATATTCCCATATCATCATGTAGAAGATTTTTTTACGTAAGTAACAACATATCTATATCTTGAAAACTATAGCTGATAGGAAAAAACTAGTGTCATAATTGGATTCAGCACCCCAATTGTTCTATAAATCAGCATTAAAAGCTCCGACCCTAAAACCACTGTTGGCCTCTGTTATTAATATAATATTCCCATATCATCATGTAGAAGATTTTTTTACGTAAGTAACAACATATCTATATCTTGAAAACTATAGCTGATAGGAAAAAACTAGTGATAATTGGATTCAGCACCCCAATTGTTCTTTAAATCAACATTAAAAGCTCCGGCACCAAAACCACAGTTGGCCTGTGTTATTTTTTGAGGAAAGGCCTTACCGGCCCAGGATTATACGTATATAGCTGTAATCTATGTAATAATATCTGTATTAATTAAGTAATTAGATAAATATCTGAGGATTGCCGGGTGAGTTAGCTTTGTTATGGATTTCATTTTAGGCAGTGAAGACCTAAAATGGTGCATGCATAAACAGCTTCTTACTGAAATTACTTAGATGCACGACTTGAGCCCCTCAAACGATTAACTCTTCCGATGCATCGCATCAGAATAATCGATATATCGATTAAAAATATTAAAAATCGACACATCCTTGCCGAAAGTATCTGAATAGCGAGAGGCACAACCGTGCAACCCATTCCCTCTAAACCTCACCTACGCCATCTCTCCTCGGGTCTCCACTTCCGCCTTCCACCCTGCCCCCCCCCTCCCTCCCTCTCTTCGCAATCCCTCACTCTTTCCCTGGCCTCCGTCGCCTCCCGCGCTCTCGAGCCAGTATTGTGATGGATTGATTAATTTCCTTTTTCGAGGCATTGTCGGCGAAAATTGATTTTTTTTGTCTATGTGTCGCGCATATTTCACCGAATTCCAGCGCTTCCAAATCCTGTACCATCCCGCCTCCCTCACCCCACACGTAGAACACAATCTACGCGTCGCAAAGCGTTTTCGAAGCGCCACGCCGTTTAGGTTGTCAGTCTCTCGCGGTGACAGCTGAGGACGACGAAACAGACTGCCGTCGATCCCTGCCTCACTCATCCACCAGGGTTTTGACCATATTTCAGACTTACTGCCGATTGCCCGCGAGACGATTTTTTACTTTGGGAATGAAACCGCATGGGTTTGCGTTCAATTCCCATTTATCTCGAAACGAGTTTTCAGCTTTCAAGAAATTCGATTGAAGGATTTAAACACTGTTATGTCTAATGATTTATCAATTTTTTTTATATTCAAAAGAGTTACATCAAAGGGTTTGAAATGCTCAGAGTGTCAAGTAAAATTAGTGTACTAAGTTCTCTACCCAAGGATCGCTTCCACAGTTTAATTGAATGCATAATGTCATACTTTTGTTAATGATTACCTCCAATTGGTCGCTGGACCACATGTTAATAGTCTGCACTTTTTCTCAAATAGGCCATATGACGCCTTATTCTCCTTGATTAACGCATAACAGTATGATTTTTGACTTTATAATTCTAATTTCTACAGTAATTTTCATTTATTTCAATTTTATTACATGCTTTAATCTTCCAAACTATATTTTCAAAGAAACTAAGTTGGTTTGACCATGACGAGCAAGCTTAGATGTCTTATTTCTTGACCTATCAGCGACCTTTTTCTACCATTGCATATTGCAATAAAGGGCAAGGGCAGGCTCTTCTGGCAGGATTATAAGTAATGTCGACTCATATGCAGATAACAGCCCATTGACTCGCGAACCCATCATTCGTTAACTCGCTGGCCTGAACATATGCCTATCAGATGTGGGAATGGCCTCAAAAGCGGGATGATTACGAAGTATGGCTCATAGGATGTGTAAGCTAGTACAAGTCAAATCACTGAATGAAGGGAGAAGAGTAGTACTAGGATGGCGTATACTGGGGGTGCACTATTTTTTATGCATAAATGATGTGGTTAGGAAAGTTCTGGAACTTTTTCCGTAGAAGGTAGATATCACAAAAAAAATGATACAAGCCAAAATTACATGTCTATTTCCAGTGAACACAACGAATGGCAACCCCTTGATCGAGATTCCAGGTAATTTTTATTGTCTTCAGCCGTTAATATGTTGCGTGAATTGGTAGAAAAAAGTCACAAATCGATTTAGAAATATCCTCACCGCCACTGATTAACCCTCGAACAGGTCGTCAGTTGCAATTAATCGACGCCATTGAAAGATCCAAGGGCTCTAAGAGTGCAAAATGGTATGGTATGTATTACTTTTACGTGTCTGCTTAAGTAGTAGTGGAATTGGAGCTTATGTTTCCAACGATCTCCGGCATTCACTATGGAAGGGCTCAAAAGCAGACAAACTTATGGTAATGCCTTTGGGACCACGACTTGCAAAGTGCCTGGTGAATAAATTATCCATCACCCATCTTAGATTGAATGAATGAAGCCTTCGGCTAATGCCAGTATCTACCAATGGTGCAAGATCTCACGGTCCTATAGGTCCGGCGTTTTAGTAATGTTTCAGTGATTTTATTAACAGTGAATTTGATAATTAACATATATTGTTTACAAATATTAAAATTACTTTAAAAATATTTACACTTCATGCGTCAAAAGGCACATCAGATAAAAATAAAAATTTGATTGGTTACCGGATCGTCAATCGTGAAAGATTCATTAGATTCGTAATGAATTAGCGACGAACCAATGAACTATGACTGTTTTCTATAAACTCATCGTGTAATATTATATCAGGGGTCTCCTCCTTTCTCATAGCTCTTTGGAGCCGCAAAAAGTTCGATTCTCCATCTACCCACATGAATAAAAGGCAATTCACTCAACGGTGCATGACAGGAAGGGTCAAATAATAATGGAAATGTTGGAAAATGATTTATTGTATTGTATTAACAGCGGAGAACATCAAGGGGTAAGTATTTTATTTTTTTTGAGGTAATCTACCAGTTAAGGTAGGTTTTTTGGATGGGCACAACTATCAAATAAACATTTTGTAACTCCAAACAAAGCCCAATCCAGCAACCTAATCTACATCAGGTCCCTCTTCAACTCTGTGTACTTCTTTCCTCCCTTCATCCCGTCCAACATCCCTATCCTGTTCCTGCACTTTCCTCGCTTGCCCAACATTCTCCCCTCTATTACCTTCTTCAACATTCCACTACCGCTCAATATGCCTTTCATCCATTTTTCCTGCCTCCGATATCAGCATTTTCGGAATATTACACTTAAGTTAAATTTTCTTTTCCAATGATTCCATTGGTAACTAACTCTCACTCGCTGATCTTGTACGAACTGAATTGAAATTTATCACCACTTCCATTTAATTAGACATTGACATGCTTTACCGGTCCTGTACTTTTAACCTTCTCGGTGTGAAGAATGAAAATGAATGAAATGAAAAAAAAACATTTCGTTTTCATCATTTGATTCAAAATATCATATTATTACTCTCTTTTTAGTCCCCCAAAAATTTATTCTACATCACAATGTTTTCGTTGTCGCCTACTTCTCCACGGTAACATTCTCTTCACTTCCACCTTGTTTTCTTCGACTTATATACTTCGTTATTCTTGTAATGGGATTCCTATCGCTCATTTCTTCGATTATTTTTAAGTTTCATCTTTCTTCTATAAGATCCTTACATTCGCCTCTATCCTCAGCCACCATGCACTTAAGCATTGGTGGCCAGAGTTCAAATTTTCTACGGTATTTTTTCCCTCCAGGGTTTTCGTATTTCATCAATATTCATGTTTTATACTCTTTACCTTCTTGCATCGCAGACAGACCTCAATGAATTAGGTTGCGGTCACTATAGCTTACTGTTGATATATAATCCATTACTTCACTTGCTTCTCTTATCCATGGATGACAAGGAAACATTTTTTGGACTTCATTTCCACCCTGTCATTTTCCGTTAAGTATCTTCTTCGGCGATACAGCTCGAAAACCGCTATTGCCGTATCCTTCAAGTTTCCCCTCTAGTTATTCTCATCTGGTTGTTCCTTACCCCCAGCCAGATCGTCCAAAAATGTAATTTTTGTAATCACTGCGATTAGGATCTACATATTTGCAATTGGAGTCGCAATCGCCTTTTAGTCAATTATAATTGATAGTGTTACCGTTTTTTTTTAACATGTAATCATAACCTCATCAAAATAAGGTGCGATGTCGTTGTTATATATTTGCCGTTAATTGGCGTTTCACTATAAAAAAAGTTATACGCATATCAAACCGTCAAACAAAACCCACACGATGTTTTTAAAGTTCAAACTGCTTCTTTTTATGAATTTAATAGGTTCCAGAGCCAAATTACACTTCCTCGTGGGATAACTAATGGTGCAATAATTCACAAGGAGGTAATGTCGTCGAGAACTGCTTTCTGTTCTCGTTCGGACAGGGTTCTTCATTCAATTTATTAAATGTTTATCACCGCTCGCGACCTTCAATTCGCAAATAAATTTACAAATGGGATTTTTCCAAGAGTCTTGTTAAAAATAAAAACTGCGATTTGAATTCTGTCCCCTAACTACTAACCATGGCATTCTAATACTTATTTTCCTTTCGAGCATTCTCGCTCTCTCCTTGTCCTCAATTCCCATCCCCCATTTATGCCGTTTCTCCTCTGGCCTCTCCCCTCCCACCGATATTCTTTATCTCGCCCCGCAACCCCAAGCCCTGTCCCGCCTCTTTTTCATTCCACCGCCAATTCTCACTCCTCTATCGCTCCGTCTGCCTGCCTCATTCCATTCCCACTCCTGCTGCCCTTGATTGCATCGGTAAAACATTAATGGCCCTAGTGGAGGGCCACACCGTCATCTACTTCTCTCAGGAAACAACCGGCCACGATCGACCTCCCGTTTTCAATCAACGCCGCCCTCCCTTCATTTTCCCGCCCGCGTGCCCTCCCTCCCCCCCCCATCGGCCCTCTTCCTCCGCCATCCCCTTCCCAGCCACCCCGTTTCCTCCCTCACCCTTCGTCCCCACTTCCCCCGCAATACGTGTGCACCCTTTGAAAGATACCCTGCAGTCACCCCATCCATCGGGACCTATACCACGCTCGTTCATTGGGCAGCGGCAATACAGGAGACCGAAAACGTTTTGCGATCCCAATATCGGAGTGAGAGCGGCGGAGCTTTGGTTTTTATTGATAAAGTTATGATTTTCTTGCATGCATGTATTAATAACGATACGCGACAGCATTTGTTGTTGTTGTTGAAATTGCACGCAAGGCCTGAATTCACAAAAAAAATATTCTTATCGAACTAATAAAACAAGTTAAAATAACACGTTGCTCTTTCGATCGATTCTAGGACTCGCACATTTCTACCTGGTATGTGTACGAGGGGAATGGTGACACGAAAACACGGGAACTCTTTCAAGAAAAAAAAATATATTTCCCAATCTGGAGAAATGACACAATACGTACTTAATTTACAAAAATCTCTTAGAGTAGATTATTGTATGCACGGATGTCTTGTACGTTGGGGTTAGCCATTCATTTCACCCTGCGTCTGAGGGGTTCTTATTTTTGTTCGAGTGATATTGGTTACTTAATTGAAACAGCAATATGTATTGGTTGCAGTAAATGAGAGATTAGAATGAAAATTCCTCAGTGTTCAGCTACAAACAATAGTCGGGGATAACGATTAGATGTATCTGGATGTCCACCGATGGAATGACGCGCTTCACCGTGCACATACTAATAATATCAACGTTATTCGCGTACGTATGAACACCGAATGCTTACATAGAAACAAAAAAATGCTTTCATTAGTAACGGATTTCGGGATCCAATTCTAAACCAAGTACTCCGTTTGAGCTACTACGTATGTATTTGGTATACCACGAGCCTGATTGAAAATTTCTGCATCACAGCTTTCCGAATAAAGTATTTGCCGAGGTTTGAGTAAGTAAAGAAGTCGTGCAGCCATGAAATTCGTATTATCTCGAAAATATTTAACCATCCACGAGCAGAACCAGTAATTAAAGGAAGTTGCATCTATGTAAACGTAATCTACGGCTAAAAAATTCATTACATTGGAATCCACCCACGCCCCCACGAAATGAAATTGTGAAATAAAAAAAACAACGGTGACGTGTTCATCCCCTTTAGTTGGAATCTCAGCCGATGGAATTTAGAATGGGTAGTAGGGCTTGCGTGTTGCGCCCTTTCCTCGACTCCACCCTCATCTCTTTAAACACGACATAACATTTGCAAACATCCGCTTGTTTATCTTGAGACGGGAAGACACGAGGCTCTCTTTATTTATCACGCACCCACCGACCTACACACTGCACACCCCAACGCAACGAGCCCTTTCTTGTACTCTTTGCCCTTTTATCTTTTGCTCACTCCTTTCATTTCACCTTTCAGGTGTGAGCATGGAAGCCCGAGGAGGAGGAGTGAAGAAGAAAGGAACTCACGCACTTTTTCTTTCTTGCAGTCTCCCGCAGACGTTTCCCCTCCGCACACCCTCTGGCCGCTATCTTCTCGCACCCCTTTCACGGCGCCTCGCCCGGATCTCTTTTCCCATCGCATCAACGCCCTCCCTGCCCGCAAACACCATCATGCCCTCGCGCACCCTTCCACCCACCGGCCCAACACCATCTTCTCTCCTCTTTTTGATTCCCACGCAATTCATTACGCTGCGGTCGCCGTTCCCCCCTCTCCCTCCGCCGCGAATCCCCTTCACTGACTCCTCGCCGCCTTGAACAAACTCGTCCACAATCCCCACCCTCGCTCCCCACCCATGAGCTCATCCTTTCCGAGGGTCCCCTCCTCCCCCCCGTGGCCATCACGACTCTTCCCCCCCCCTCCGCCCCCACGGCGGGGGACCTTCCCTCGCTTTACCCACGCCCCTCCGCCACCGCCCCAAGACTCCTCCACCACCCTCGTTCCTCCGGCAACTCCTGCACCCTGCCCGCGATGCCGCCCGGCCCGACCGTTCCCTCCTTATTCTCGCCCGCCTCTTCTCTTTTAGAAATGAGAAAGTGTCACTCAAACAGCAGGAGTCTGGTTCCTTTTCAGAGAGGGGTGAATGTGTGTGTGTGATCGTGCGGCGAAGGGGGAAGGAAGTGAGAGAGGGAAGTAATGGGGAAGGGTGTTGGGAGAGGTAGGGGTGGGAATGGGAGAGGAGGGCCCACGGGGAATAAGCGAGGAGTCTCCGAGAAAATTGAGAAGCCCCGGAATCAGGAACACAACAGGAACGGACGCGGATGAAATTCGGGCGTGGAGTGGATGAAATAGCGAAATGCTTTCGGACAACGGGCTACACACCATGGGTTCACCGTTTTTTAAAAAAAATTAAAAGACTCCCTCGAGGTTTTGGAAGGAAGGAAAGGTATTGTTTAAGAGTAATTTCGTTTGCTTGTACCGTCCAATTTTTCCAATACGGGGAAGTGGTTGGGGCATCGATGATTACATCCCCAAACATTACTCCTGAAGTCAAATTTTGGAAACTCATTCTTTGATGAAGCCTCGAGTGCCATGGAATTTCTTGGGAAAAGGACATGTTGAAACCTGAGTGTTTCCGTCAAGGCAAAAAAAGAAAAAAAAACTACTTTCCACTGATAGCAACGTTCGGCCGTTAAAATGGAACTATGGCTTTTGTGTACGGAACGAAATGAAGAAAATAAGGTATTCTGATGTTCGCGGAGCTTGTTTGCTTCAAGCCTTTTATACATGAATACATATGAAACTCCCAATTGTTGTCATATCTTCTTGCTGCTGATTTCATGAATTAAAATTATCAATTTCTACCGTTCGAAACAATTAAATTATCTCCAACATTAATATCGTAGAAAAATGGAGAAGACTAATGAATGCACGATGGTCCAGGAGAAAGAAAAAAGAATATTGTGTGGGAAAGAATGAAAATTTCCACATATAAAAAAATAACACAAATAAAACCGGAAGGAAATAAGGAGGAGTGTTTGAAAAACATCCAACGGTCAGAGGAAGCATCTGGCAAGCGCAGTGCGAAGAGAGCCAGGGAGAGATATATAACTGGGCAGATATTTAATTGAAAATATCGAGACAGAATGAAGTAACACTGGATGTTCCGACATCCTGCGGCCTACACATTCAACAATTTCGTCACGTCAATATTTCACGCTTTTCGAGGACGTTGTGAAATTTATAAGTGAAATAATTCAGCAAATTGCCGCTCGCATTTCAAACGAAACATATGGGTTTTTCAACATTTTTGTCGAATTTTATTTTGGGCGATGTTTGTTTTCAAAATGCTAGATAGGGAAACATTTTTAATCAAAGAAAAATACCACTCACGCTTAAAGCCATGGAGTTTTATGGGAACTCCCCGCTTCCGAGAAATATTGCAATGCGGGACCGCGGAATGTATAAAAGAGAGTGGACACAGTTGAATTACTAACGGAGTGAGATGCTGAAGGTGGAGAGAAGATGGTGGGTATGACCCTCGTGGAGTGGAGTGGGGCGGGTGGCGAAAGAGAGCGAGAGAGGAAGTGGACGGCGTCGGCATTGGAGATGGAAGGAGGGCGATGGGGTGGGGAGGGGGAAGGGGAGTCGGGGGGGTGGGGGGGGAAGCTCGTGAGGACGTGACGTCGGGGTTTCTGAGAGGGACAACAAGTGATTCGGCTAAAGGCGAGGTCTTGGAACTTCAGTTCCTCTTTAAAATTTCAGAGTCTGTTTGAAATATTATTCCTTCCCTTCATTTTTTTTCCTCGGAGAGAGATTGTGGGGAGGAGAGAGTGGAAGGGGAAGTTTGAGAAATGGTATGGCTTGGAATTCCCTTTATCGATCTCTTTTTGAAAATATTTTCTCGACGATTGCTCTCTCTGCCTAAAGCCAAAGAGGAGAAAAAAAACACGCCGATTTCCACACAAGTTGACGCAGGAGAAAAGAGGGAGTCGTCGCATGAAAATTGAGATTTCGAAATGTATACAAATTTTGATTGAATTAGTTCCGAATTATACCGACGATAATTTAAGATTTCATCTTCAATACATTTCTCTTTTGTTCATTACCAATTACGGGAAAAATACGTACCCCATGTCCTAGAGCGCAATTGATCTCCGGTTCCGCATGTCTACCAACACGTTCCCTGTCCTTGAGCGCCACTGTTAGGATGCGGCAAATAGTTGAACTGATGAGCTTTTAGCGCATCCGTCTCATAAAACAAGTTTTATGCTTTGTGAAATTGCTGAATTCCCTAAATTTTAATGAAGCCATTCTTTTCCACCATGAAACAGCAGAAGCTAGAAGACCGAGCATTTTCTATTTCTCTTGATAACGTTTTGGAATGATCGATGAGTCAGGAGGGAATGCCACATGAAGTCGCCTGACTATGCGTTTACACATAAATGATCTCCTCTATATTCTATTCTCAGATAAGCCACTCTTTTAAAGTATAAATCATCCAAAAATCAAAAAGAAAATTTATTTAAAACACAATATCTATGCTCAGCAAAAAATGAAAATCAAAGTAAAACAAGGTTTGTCGCTGGTTTGGTGAGTTCGATTTGGTAAGGGGAATTTAGATAATTGATTGAAAACCATTTACGGATGTTGGTGAGAAAAAGATGGAATTGGTGAAAACAAACGGTCGTGAGGTGCGTTTTCGCCTCGTAGATTTGCACAAATAGAACAGAATATAGTTTCTCTTACAGCATACAATAAACATACAACTTTCATCAAATAAAGAAGAAGTTGCAGATTTCGTGTTTTAGAAATTCACTGACTACCAAATAATTTTCAAAGTCAACAATATTTCGTCACTTGGAATTTCTAAAACTTGCGAAAACTTGATTTCGAATCGTGGGGTTCAATAAGACAATGATTGTCCAACATTCATGTTATCTTCACTGCCTTTCTCTCACCTATTTACCAAACATTCTCCCTTCTGTCACGGTCTACAGTATAGAACTGCCTTTCAAAAGTTCCTCTTTCCATTTTCTCTGCCTTTTCCTAATTTTCTCGAGCGACTGCCTCTTTCCCCAACCTTACTCAATACCTCAGCGTTGGTCTTCTTCTTTGTCCAAATTATTTCTTTCATTTTCCACCACACCCATATCTCAAAACCACCAATCTACATTCATCCTTTTTCCTCAAAGATCAGGTTTCTTACCTAAAGCACCGCGATCCATAGTAAAGTATGTATTAATATTTTCTTCAAACATTTACTTAATGCAGCTGTCATCCATTTTCTTATTATAAATGCCTCATTTATCAATGAAATTCTTCTTCTAGTTTCGCCATGGCTAAGTGCGTTTTCCTCTAAAGTACTGCTCGTATACATACACCAATTGCTCCACCTGTTCTGGTTTAGTATTCTCTCCTACTTTAACGCTTAACCTAGTTTTCCCACATTAAACGTCCAGTTAAGGTAAGGTGTGACGTTTAAAACACTATTGAGGAAGGCGGTTTCGAGTCGACTCGAAACCGCCTCGATTTTCCTCCCCATGATAAATATGGATGGATAAAACCACCACTTAATTTTAATATTCCTGGTCAGTTGCAGATATCCTAGAGTCTGGGCGAATATCTAAGAAACAAGTCCGAATTTTCCATCAATATTGGCACATCCTTTCACTATGAAGATAGGTACTTCATAATGAGAAGATAATGACAGATAGTTCGACCAGGATAATGTTGTAGGAAAAGCGGGTTCGACTAACCCCAAGGTTGGCTGGTACGAATTCCTTTCGAGCTTGGTCGCTGAGTTATCAAATATCACTGAGTGATTTTTAGGCCAATAATGGCAGAAGATTCAGTTACGGGCAGGGGGGCGTCTTGAGAGATGACACATTTTTGCTTTTTCCGGCATTTGATTAAACGTTTCAATCATTAATTGTGGCATTATTACATTTTAAACACTTGGGCGAGAAAAACACCAACCATACTATTTTTCCACAGCGTATACGATTTTACTATCGAAATACAATGAAAACGGTTTTTTAAAATTACGAGTTAGCATTTCCATAGACGACTTGAGGCAACATTAGAATCCTCATTACTGTGGGCACACTTTCAAAAAACCACAATTGCTAAACACAATGCAAGCCTTCCGTTCACTTTCAAAATGACAGCGAAATCATACGCGTCGCCAACTGATGCGACGCTGAAGGAAGAGAATTGAAATAAGTCAATGACCTCGAGTTTCGGGGTAGAGAGAAAAATCAACTACCCAAATCTCACTCATTTAGAGCGAATTAATTGCTTTGATCTCGAAACCCTCTACTCCTTTGCTTTCGCAACTGTTCGGAGAGAGGATTATGAAGGCGGGACGGAGAAACTCCGGGAGATGCTATACAAGTGAAAAGAACATCATTGGAAAATGAACCCGGATGACATATTGATGGCGAGAAGAAACGAGGATGAGGCTGACAATGAAATTAATAAGATGCTGATATGGGTGAAGTAGCCGAAAGTTCAATGGTATTATGCGAGATCAAATACCATTTATAAAGTTGTTTCCACTGAGGAAACTCGTTTTTTTTTGTGCCAATGAAGACGGAATACTTAAAGAGTGCAAAATGATGCATCATGAAATGAATTAATTAGAAACTCAACATAAGATTTTTTCATGGATTTTCGGGATCCGTGGTTTCCAGTCTCTATCATATTTAAATCACTGCACTCGTAGCTTCCGATGGGATTGCTAGAGTTTAAAAAATTGTTGGTTTACCAACGAATTATGGAAACACAACTTGAGCAGTTAAGGAATGACGTTTTTAAAATTTTGAGATTGCATTCTTCGAAATTTGTAATCAGACGGACATGTTGAAATCAGTAAATACGAAAAAGTTATCAAAAAAATATTCATTCATAGTCACATCAAGCTGACGAGGACGTTGAGAAGGGAGACAAGACTCGTAAAAACTCTGATATGGAACGTAGCTATGTACGGCGCGGAAACGTGGTCGCTAAAGCAGGAGGATAGACGTAGATTGGAGGCTTTTGAAATGTGGGTGTGGAGAAGAATGGAGAAGGTGAAATGAACCGAAAGGAAAACAAATGAAGAAATACTGGAGATGGTGGGTGAGGAGAGGGGTTTGTTGAGAGAAATCCTATGGAGGCAAGAAAAATGGATGAAAGGCGTATTGAGCGGTGGTGGGATGTTGAAGAAGGTAATAGAGGGGAGAATGTTAGGCAAGCGAGGAAAGGGCAGGAACAGGATAGGGATGTTGGACGGGATGAAGGGAGGAAAGAAGTACATAGAAATGAAGAGGGACCTGATGTAGATTAGGTTGCTGGATTGGATTTTGTTTGGAACTACAAAATGTTTATTTGATAGTTGTGCCCATCCAAAAACCTACTTTAACCGGTAGATTACCCAATAAATAAAATAAAGTCACTTCAACTAAAGTAAAATGAAGTTACATACTTAGAGTGAAAGACACGCTTAGCAAAAAATCAAAGGGAATATTGAGGCAAGAGTAAAATAATTTGTTAAATGCATGAAACGACTTAAAAAGCAATTGTCTATAATAAAAAAATGGTAATCTGCAACGAACTGAACAATAGACCGGATCTAAACTCCCTAATATAAAAAAATGAATTAGTAAGACATATTGTGAGCTTATCATATATAAAAAAAATCATTTTAGGACATCAATTTAAGGAGGCACACGCACTGCATATATGTGACGTCAATGAAAACTTTGTCAATAATTGAGTATTTTGGAGTAGATTATACAGAATACCATTCGAAAGAAGGATGCGTCCAGATGTATTCGACACAAAATAAACCGAGTTTAGTTTCCATTCTATGGTTAGATAAATATCTGCTAACGCGAGCGCTGTAGGACCATCTATATCTTAATGTTACCAGAGAATCCATCATGGGTTCTTGTGGCTATTAAGGACACATCCCAATGATGTGTGGCAAACTGTTGTCCTAACCCAAATAAGAGTGACAGAGTAACATTCGCGGAGACACAGAATTGGTGCATATCTTTTTGGCACTGTTTCCATTCTCTCGATCATAAATCAAAGATCATTCTCCCTGAAGTTAGATCTGTCACTGTCAATCACACAGTTACGGATGCCAAATAACGATCTGATGCAGAGTAATAGCAATCGAGGACACTGACAACGAAGTTGAGAAGGTTACGGGACCAGGCGGGCGAGAGCAAACGAGAGGGCTCGACCGGGTATATTTCCAAGTTACACATACTTACTTGAATCGAAGGGTGACCTGTGCATACAAACCAAGAGGGAGAATGAAATATACGGTCGAGCCTCACTGTGCGCACAGTTTGCGGCAGTGCTTAGAGCGACGAAATTAAGTTTAGCGAGAAACTGTCCCTTCGGATGACAACGAAGTGAGAAAATGTTTAAGAGAAGAACATCAACCTGAAGCAGTAATGGGGAAGCAGGCAACAATGACTCTCTCCATGGTTGAAATATTTTACAAGTGATATCCATTCATTGATTTTGAATAAGGGGAAGTTTTACGACTGCAAGTCGTAGTGGTGCTTGACTTTCTTCAAACTCATAACAATATGACATTATAATATTCAATTATTTATATGAGGGAGATAACATTGAAATGACATGACCTTAAATTTTCTTCGCAATATCTTCGAAATTTCCTTAAGAAAAATGGGAGTATGCACTAAAACATTTGAAAGATTTGAAATTACCTTTCTCAATTATCTATTTTTAACTTTTTCATAATTGCATAGGGACGTCTTAGATGATGATTACGCATCGGGCATATCAATCAGAGATGTATTTATTGGCCATTAAGGGCTTGTAATCATCACAGTTGCGCTGCCCTATTAGCGCGTTTGAGCTCGGATAATGACTCGCGCCGTAATAAATCTCGACCAATCACTTCGCTCTGTCCGATCCCTTGAGTAAATTGGTAATCAGGCATCTCTCATTGGCACGGATATTCGATCCGCTTCGATTGGGTGATATTGGCTAAGTATACTTACTGATACGGCATAACCGAACCTCGACACGGGGCGCAATAAACCTATGATCGAAATAATTCAGTTGGGTTAATCACTCAGTGGCATCATTGAAGAAACATTTTTAATCGAAAAATAAAAAGAAATGGACAAGATGACGTTGATATGTTGCTGAGGAAAATTATTAAAGTGTTATTAAAGATGTAATGAAAGGCAGAAAAAGGTTGCTGAGAGAGGGGGAGGATGAGAAACTCAATACTTCAGCACAGGGAAAAATACGAAAGAACGGGAATCAAATAGGATCAGGATGGAAAAGATGCTTTAGCATACTTATTGAAGCATTTTAAATGCTCCATATAAATGCGTTATTGAGAGATAAAACAAGAACATTTGCCCAAACTATGCATTAAGGAAGCATTTAATATTTGATGAGAATCCGGAGCAGAATTAGGTTTCTACGACTTTACAAGGTTTTTTTTTTAAATTTTTGAATGTGAAATTTTACGCTGCACATTTTTTGCATTGCATAACTTTTCCAGCTATTACGATTTTTGCGAGGGAATAAGTGTACGTTCACACACAATTTCGAAGCATTATCATACGTGATACAATGCATTCAAACTTCAGTACGAAAAATTTCGGTACCGGCGGGGGTTAGACATTTCCGTATACGCGCTCTTTCTTTTCACTAGAGGGCATAATTTGCATCGACGCAACTATTATCACAAAGTACGTCGAAACCTTTGGAAATGGGACTCCATCATAGAACACCTAAACTTTTTAAAGGCAACTTTAATAGAAATTTCCACTTTACAGCTCTTCTCAAGTCTCAAAGCGAACTTTTCAGCAAGAAAAATTGATTGACGATCCTTTTCTTACATCCAATTTTAAAAGCCTCTTTTTTTTTCTGGCGGGCTAAGCCCATTGAATAAGCTTTCTCTTCCTTTTCCAGTTCTTGTTTTTTTTTTATTTTCTGAAACTTTAAATCCGCTCGATGCTTTCGAGACAGCTTTGCCGGCGTCATTACCGCACTAATTAATCATCGTCGCCCTCCTAATCCTCGTTCAACTTCCTTCTTCCATTCAAGTTCGCGTCCGTCTCCTCGTTTGATGCTCACGACCTCCTTTCGCCGACAAACTAGCGAACCGATTCGATCTTTCCTAATTTTGGTTCTACGTTCCGACGTGAGCAGTTTGAGGAAATATCCTTTGAGCTCTTTCGCCTCACCATTTGAAGGAATGCCTATTTAAAAGAATGACTTGGGAAAATAATACATTAATCTACAGATTAAATTATTGGTTGAATGTAGCATAAATGGATAATCATAAATACAAATTTCTTAACAATAAAAAGTTCTCTAAAACACACTGATTTCGACTAGTGACACACTACAGAGTAACATTGCTGCAAAATGATTTCGTAAAACATTTCCCATTTATGCAATGCAAATTTTTTAAATAGAAACTTCCCTTCTGGAACTTAAAATGCATGGAATAACTTCATTGAACATTCGATTGATCACGCGAGTTCAAACATGCGATTTTAAATTATAACTGGCATGAATGAAAAGAGTATTTTCCATTAAGTAACGTCCATAAGAGTTGATCTTTCAAATCATTCACCAACGACTTTATTATCGCTCATCGTCTCAGACGACATGATTCGACTACAGACTAAAGTAACTCCAAATTTTGAAATGAACTCGGAAAAGGAAAACAATGAAAATAGGGCAACAACTAACACATTGGAAAAGGGCAATGGAAAAGGATTCCAAATACGATAAGATTAATCAATAAATTAAGATTTTATTCTGATTTTCTTTTGCTATAAATATATTTCCTTCATACACAGCCTGTAACCCTAACGAGGTGATAATTCCAGCCCGTACTACAGCCTGGCAATGAGAGATGGATTTTGAGCGGTATCTGAACACTGAGAACTATATTTGTAGACTTTTAAAGTACTTCCGCACATGAAAAATACTTTTTTCTCTCAACTATACTTTTCATCATCTCCTCACTGATTCCCAAATCTCCTGTCTTGCCGTTCAATGTCCGTTGTTATTTCCCTCTCCCGCTCCCACGTTTACCCAGCATTTTTACATCCATGACGGACTTAAAAATCCACTACTTCTCAATGTCTCCTCTACTTTTATCCTCAATGCCTTCTCCAATGTTATCCTTCTTTTTTGCAATCTCTCCACCCACACACTCTCCTAAAATTCGTAACACTCTTCTGTTGATGTTTTCTATCCTGTTTACTTTTTTCTCCAAATCCACATTCCAAAGACCACCCATCCGTAATTTTTAATTCATGCTCGGCACTATTAACTAAAAAACGTAAACTCTCCACATTTTCGGGATTTAAATCCACTGGAATATTTCGTCCGGCTTTTGTGCTCAATGCTAGAAGATTGATTGCCTAGTAATGGTAAATCCACAATTAGTAATAGTAATACTTGATACGGTAACAAAATGTTTCCCTCTAAAATCAGTGACATGAAGCTCAACTAGGAGAAAATTCATGCCACTGATTAAGTACACTTTGCATATTTTTACAGTAAATCATTCATTTCACAGACATTCACTGAGGATATATATTTCCTTGTGTATGAAACCATAAACACAGTATTCAACGCGAAGGTCGGTTTAGTATGTGATGGTAGAGTTCACCCAGTACTAACCCCGACTGCGTGTTAAATTCACACATCAGGGTAGGGGGCCAGTTCCTTCCCCTGTGCCGGTTATGGTTTCCCAGGAAGATCTGGGACCCGAAAAAGCTTGGGTGGAGCTGCACGTATCCAGAGTGACTTTCCCGGGATTGGAACCCGGGCCCTCCGGTCAGTAGTCCAACGCTCTACCCTTTGGACTACCGCGACCCACTAATTATGCATATTTTCACAAAAAATATTTACAAAATGAATAATTGTCTGTAAAAGCATACATATTTCATTTAAAGTTATGTATTTTTCTCGTTTACACAAGAAAGACTGCAAGTGACAGTGATGAGAAAGAGGGCAATGGCTGAAAAGGCGTGAAGCAATCTCTTTCGTTGAGATTTTTTATTTAAATAGGGTATAGTTTCATTGACTTAATTCATTCATCAAGGTAAGTTGTCGAGGGCACTTTCCAATAGAAGTTTCATGCACCGTGCAGTGATATATGCACTGCCTCATATTTACCACTATCAACAAAATAATAATTTAATAGCGATTGGCTTTACAGAGGAATGAGTTCGAAGATAAGCTTTGTGTACTGACTTTCGTGGTGAGAATTGTTTTGAGAATACATTACATTTGTCCTGAGGTTTCTCATAAATAAATAAATTGATCATGCCTGTGAAATAATCTTCATTTTGCAAAGAGGTCGTCAGACATCAAGATAAATCTGATGAGAATACCAGGCTGACAGGGGAAGAATTAAATTCAACCCAACCATCTGAGTATATGTGCTATTTGAGATGACGATATGTGCGTGTTGTTGCTTTAATCAAGACTCGCTCAGTTTTTTTGATTTGTTCGCAAG
>CM073769.1:44727152-44938459 GCA_037158775.1 Hetaerina titia | reverse complement strand
CGCAATGGTCCATCGTGCATCCATTGATTAAGATGTAGGTTTTAGATGCGCTGGAGGAAACCGAAGCAAAGTTACAAGGTTTATTTTCGTTGTACTTCACATAGCTCGAGGCCATTTGGATTGAGAAGGCACTCCTCCATCCGATGGACTTACTTCGCCCATGCCCTTTCCTCCCCTCTCCCGAAAGAGGAAACGTCCCATCCCCCTCCTGTTAACGCAAAACATCTCCCCCTCCTCCCTACCGGACTCCTTTTAAAAAGACCGAACCAGAACCACTACCATCCTTTCGGGTTTCGCTATCATCATCGTCATCTTTCTCATCTTCTCCAAGAGGAGGGTGAGCATATGTGTGTGTGTGCCGGCAGGGGTATATTTAATGCCTCGCCCCCCGCACGTCCGCGCATCATCACCCCCACTTCGCCTCGTAACCTTTTGGAGCCACCTACAAGGAGGGTGGCGGGAGAGGGGCGTCACCACCGGGTTGCCATAGCAGAGGACCTATAGGTACGCCCGCCGCCTCCTTCTTCCCTTTCAGGCCAAACACTCGCCACCGTCCCTCCCTCTCCTGGAACATGTCAGGCCGCCGCGGGGGCAGGGGGAGATTATCCTTCCGCCCCCAACTCCCACCCTCCGCCGCTCTCCACTGCGTTAAACGTGAAATATGAGGACGGTGGGGATTAGCCTTAAGCTCTCGTTCGCGAGGGTTTCTGGGTTGCTTGGACGTTTTCCTCCGCCTCCAGTCCGCACGATCGTCTCCCTCCCTCTTTCTCTGTCGCACTGTTGAATGAGAGGAGAGGACTTCCCCCGGCTCTCTCTCCCTACGAGCCCACGCCCTCTTAATCCCTCTCCCACGCGCCACCCCTTTATGTGCTTGTATCGCTGCCGCCTTACAGTCTCGCCTCACCCCAACAACCTGACGACCCCCATTTGCTCACCCTCTTCCCTCACGCCCATCCCGACTCCCACTCATCCCGTCGTGACGCCTGCCTGCCTCTTCCCACCGGCCCTCTCACACTTTCTTGCTTTTGACCCCCCCTAGCCCCCGCCCACTCTCCTCTCCCCGTCTCTCTTCCGCAAACTCTCTCTTTGCACACAGCCTCGTCTCTCAACTTTCACACCCAAGCTGCTACGCTCCTTTCCGCGACACAATATCTCACGCCCACCGGAATAAATGTTTTCCACTTGCGCTAGTGTCTTTACCCTTCTCTTATTCACTAGACTCCTCCACTGCATATTTCCCCCTCTCTCCTTCTTTTATTCCTGTTTATGATACTGCTTACTCTGCGTCATTACTTTTTAAACATTCGTATTTTTTTTAATGAACTTATCGACCGAATTATAAACGGCAGTTTTTCACAAAAACTATTACGCTAGAGCGGTTGTCATAGGACATGTTCCCATGGAAAGTTTTCTTATGTTCGAACTCCATATACAACAGGTCTTTTGCATTTCAAGTTTATTCCTCACAATAAATCACGAGGGATAATGATTAGCGACTGACCATCGCTCTCATCAAACTCAATCACAAATAATGGAATCGCGTCATGTAGGCGAAATAGGTAGAAAAATTGGGTAGAGGGTGAATGAACATTTTTAGTGCTTGCAAAAAGGTGATATGGGCTCGCACTTTGCGAAAAAACTTTCGGAGAGAAAACGGGAGTAATTTCAAACTTGACGTCGTACTTTTGGACTGGAAATGTGCAAAATCGGGTTTCTTGGAAATACTTGAAATGGCGAGAGCTAGAACTGAGTAATGTTAAATGACCAATCTTCATGAATTCTATTTCTCATTTCAGTTAATTTCTCTTTTTATTCAATACGGAGAATGAGTCATGTATATGAGTTCACAAAACCTTCCCCCTTCCCAATTCCAACTTTTTTTCTAGTAAAAGGATTCAACAACTCGGTCGGCAGGAAGGTGATTCCGACAAATACTCCTGACCTGGAAATATTCCTATAGGAGTAGATCACGCCCCCAAAGGCATCCCCCCTCGAATACGTGTACGTACTTACATAATCTACGGCGATATTTAAGACCTCATATTTCCTCAGGAATGGAAGGTATTTGAAGTCGTCCTTATCCACGAGGACGAAAATATTCAAGGGCTTAGTTATCACCTACCAATCTAACTTCCCTCATCTGTAACATCGTAGGGTATAGTTTTAAGCAAAAGACTTACTCCCCAACCAAACATTTGTGCCTAATGTCAGCGCTAATATAGAGAAGAAAGACCATGTGACACACAAGTGTGCCATTTTATTAAGTTAAATTTTAGATAAAGGTGAATGCAAGAATACAAAAATATTTTTGTGAAGAAATCTGTCGATTAATCTCTCACATCAAATTAATATTAAACGAGCGTTCGTGGCTTTTCGCCAAATACACCGCATACTGAAAATAAAACGAGTCACACTGACGTTCAAGAAACATTTCAGTTAATTGTTATACATTTCTTAAAACGCGAACAGACGACCACACCTACACACAAGAGTTCACACAGCACGGAGGAGTTCAAATGTGTTCGAGCAAGTATAATGTTTAGTTGTAACCCTCGTTTCAGGTCTACTTTGGTGAAGACATCTTCGGTGGGCAAATGTGGTGCTACCTCGAAGAGCCGCTCTATAATGGTCACACATACAGAACCATCCACGAATCACATTATTATTAGGTAATCTACCGGTTAAGGTAGGTTTTTGGATGGACACAACTATCAAATAAACATTTTGTAACTCCAAACAAAACCCAGTCTAGCAACCTCATCTACATCAGGTCCCTCTTCATCTCTCTGTACTTCTTTCCTCCCTTCATCCCGTCCAACATCCCTATCCTGTTCCTGCCCTTTCCTCGCTTGCCCAACATTCTCCCCTCTATTACCTTCTTCAACATTCCACTACCGCTCAATACGCCTTTCATCCATTTTTCCTGCCTCCATAGGATTTCTCTCAACAAACCCCTCTCCTCACCCACCATCTCTAGTACTTCCTCATTTGTTTTCCTTTCGATCCATTTCACCTTCTCCATTCTTCTCCACACCCACATTTCAAAAGCCTCCAATATACGTCTATCCTCCTGCTTCAGCGACCACGTTTCCGCGCCGTACATGGCTACGCTCCATATCAGAGTTTTTACGAGTCTTGTCTTAACATCCCTACTCAACGTCCCCGTCATCAACTCCCTCCTCCTTGAGAAAGCCTCCTTGCCTAGCGCAATTCTTCTCCTTACGTCCCTACCACTTTGACCATATTGGTCCAAAACACTTCCGAGCTACGTAAACTGCTCTACTTGCTAGCAGAAGATAAATGCATTGTAAGTTGATAAAGCATGCTGGACTGTATTTTAAATGAACTGCACTTTATACGCTGTGCACTTTTGGGACACATCTGAAAATAGTGATTAGAGAGAAACTAAATTTTTTGGGGGAAAACGTACTGATTCATGCAAAACTTATGCAGGACAGAGTGCTGCATTATCACTTAGATAGCCGGAGTATGGACAGAGTGGTCTTATTGCCTGATGGCAATAAGACCACTCTGACATTACGATGAGTTGCAAAAGATTGACAGAATTTGATTGCAAAGCCTTCGAACAGACAAAAAGATTAGTTTGCGCATGACTGAAACTCAAAACGATGAAAATCCAAGTTGATGCAAAAAACAAAATTCCTCTTCTCTTTTAACGGCTAGTGACCCAACATCAGCTGAGGCACTCCCTTGAGGGCGACGTGTGGTGCATGGTGGCATGGATTAATGTGGCTATATGGTCATGTTTCTAGTTAATTTCTATGAGAAAAATCAAATATGGAAACATTAATTATAATCAAAGCATAAGCCTATTAATTTAGAATGGCCAATGGGAAAACTATTCGAAAGCATCACGCGAAAGTTTAACGAAAAAAATATATTGTCAAAGGAGACTAATGTAATTAAATTATAGAGTAAAATCATAACATTAACAATTCAATTTCCCATATAATTAGCACATAATATCTAACACTTCAATAGAATTTGTAAGAAAAAGTTACCAATCCATAATAAATAACTCAAAAATCATTCTGAGTCGAAAATTATCGAACTGAAATTAGTAATATTTACATGTCATTTTTCCTGGTTTTATAAATCTGTGTCAGTGTGTCTTTGCACTCGCATTCCAAGCTGTTAAACCCCCTCCATTGATATCCCACTGCTTTGGAATTTAAATTTTCCTTATCGCATCCCTCCGTCGAAGCTAAATATTTTCACCGAATAATCAAGTCAAAACGTCAAGTAATGAAACGCATTCGGAGCGGAGAATGTTGCACGGCGGTACGTTTTTTTCCCCGACGGCAATCAGCTGAGCCTCGTTCCGCGCACGGATATATTTATGGTATTGCTGTGACGTGACCTTTTCGTGTGATAAAACCGAAAACGACACCCACCATATCTCTCCGTCGGTCCGGCTTTCTTCCATTTCTCATCCTCACTCACTGTGCCCTCTCACGTGACACCGTTCCCAAATCCATCCCTCCCACCCTCACCCACCTCCGTCCCCCTCCCCCACCCCCTAAAGCAGCGACTCTCGAACCAGCCGATGGCCACCCCAAGAGTATCCACCCAGCCACTTCCATCTCCCCTGCTCTAAACATTTTCCTCCGTCCCTCCCGCCAAAACCTTCCTTCCCCATACTTTTCACGTAATCGGTCGGCCAGTGCGTGGCAGGGATCCGTTGCGGGTGGGGGGGGGGAGGAGAGGAAGGGGGATTTTGGGGCGACCGTGGAGAGACATGGGTCCACGGGGCGAATCGGATCAGGCGAAGGAGCCCAGAGCGGCGGCTGTGGTTTATGGCCATGGCAGCAGGCCGCTGGACGGCGGAGTCGGGAGGCGAAGGGAGAGAGAAGTGGACCGCCGTCCGTTGGGGATCGGAGGAGGGGAGGCGGTACAGGCGGGATGCAAAAGGGATCGGAGAGTGTGGGGGGCGGGAGGGGAGGGTGTGAGAAGGGGGAAGGGAAGTCGGTCTGCGGTATTCACGGCGTGAATTCACGGTCGAGTGAGATGGTAACAAGTGTCGCCGAATGCCCGGATGTGAAGTGAGACGACGACGAAAATTTTATTCGCGCGGGAACTAAAGCGGGCGAGACAGGACTGCGAGAGGGGACGCAGCAGCCATGATCCCAGTCGATGGGAATAGTATGCAACCCCTCTCAATTACGCCCGCGGTACCTACTGCGATTACTTTCACCGCCAATCTGGGCTCCTGGATATCGCATTATTTCAATTTATCATTCTCGAATCGGGAGACAATATAAACCAGGGGTCGCTCGCCGACTGCCCTGAAACTTGACAAAGTAGGCAAAGAAAAAGAATATTTCCAAACAAGTATGACTCGACTAGACAGCAGGTAATTGGTGCTATTTCGGAGGCTTTCGCTAAAAGTGTCTTGAAAGAAAGTTATTCCGACATAAAAAAGCAAGGAAGCAATTTTTTAATAAGAATTTGACAGTTGTGTAATTATATATATATATATATGTATATACAATTACACATCTGTCAAATTCTTATTAAAAAATTGCTTCTTTGCTTTTTTATGTCGGAATAACTTTCTTTATATAGTATAGTATTACATTATATAGTATATTTATTTCTTTATAGAATATGTATATATATATATATATATATATATATATATATATATATATGTGGGTCGCGGTGGTCTAGCGGGTTGAGCGTTGGACTGCTGACCGGAGGGTCCCGGGTTCGATTCCCGGGCAAGGCACTATGGGCACCTGCAGCTCCACCCAAGCTTGTGGATTTTTCGGGTACCAGATCTTCCTGGGAAACCATAACCGGCACAGGGAAAGGAACTGGCCCCCCTACCCTGATGTGTGAATATTCACACGCCGTCGGGCTTGGTACATGGGTGAGCTCTACCATCACCTGCTAAACCGACCTTCGGGTTGATTACTGTGTTTATGGTTTATATATATATATATATATATACATATTCTAAGTTGCAGGTACATATTTCAATTACGGTAACACAGAAAAATGCAAAACACCGAACAAAAGACTTAATTATATGCTTTTTGAAATGAAGACCTGATGATGACGTTCAGCATCGAAACCTGGGTCGTGGTTTACATACATCGTGTGGAATTACGAAGTCAATTATTTTATTTCAATACCTAATTATATCGTAAATGTTTATTAGTGATGCTTACTATTTCTGATGCCAGAGTTAAAACAAGGTTCACGGCATGGATGTATGGATTTGATAGTCGTTTCGGTTTTTTGGTGAATATTTTTTTCCCTTTCCTAACAATTTAACCCTTTCTCTCCCTTATCCATTCCATCTGCTGCTTGCACCCCTTGCCAAACACCTTTTTCTGGATCGCAGAGTATTTATGTAGTACTGAAGAAGTGGGGTCGGAAAATGAGTATTCTGAAAAAAAAACGCGAATTAGTTAAGTTTTAAGAACTGAAATAAATAAAAAAAACAAGCGATGCCTTTTACTCACAACGGTTGGTTATTTACCAAGGATGTGACATTTGTTTTGAATTTGAATTGAAAAGACTACCAAGTATGGGTCTAAAACGAGTCTACTTCAATTTTTTGGGCATGGGCAAGCCAATGCTTTACGAAAGTCAAGAAGTCGCAGGTAATTAACAAGTGGAAAATATAGTACTTCATATCTATACTGGTAATTATTATCAATTTTATAAAAGTAATGAATTAATACACATTAAAATTAGGACTGGTTATATATTTTAGTATCACGTAAACCACCACTAGGGTGTGTGGTAGGGGGTGAATCCACACCAGACTAATTTCGGTTAGCTCTCGTAAGTTTGGTTCAATGACAGGAAAAGAGAATGCACTTTATGAAAGACAATTGTTTACATCTAAATCTAAGTGATGTCACATTACATAAAAAGCACAGCGCTCTCATATATTTAACGGGATTTATGTAATGTTGAATAAAATAAATTTATATCTATATCGTATTCAGCTAACGAAATAATTTTATCACAACTTGACCTCAGCTGAGTTAAGAGACGTGATGGGCGGGAATTCAAGTGCAAATTTCCCTGTTTGGCCTATTTAATATCCCTTGAATTCTTAAATATTTTAGAGCTAAGGTTCACAAAGACAAAAAAAAAACCCTTCCATCAGCATGTGACTGCCATACAGAAAGAATCCAAAAATCGAATTCCTAAAATCGGATTTCTGGACGATCGCACAAAAATCAGTGGAAAAAATCACGGCGAATAATCTGAGAGGAAGTACATACTATATCATCGCATCTGGCATGCGCTTTGCGCTGCGTGTTGTAGGCATGTTTCCAGCACGCAGGCCCCACTGAGCCGGAGAGCACGACGTTGTTGTGAGGAGAATGCGCCACTGCAACCCTCCACGTCCCTTAGGTGAGGACGTTAAGCTGCGTGTTATCCCATGGCGCTGCATTTCGCAGGGTTGGTGTGGGAGGTCCAGGAGGGCTAATGCGGGTAGGTGTCTGGTGTCCCTCCCT
This sequence comes from Hetaerina titia, assembly GCA_037158775.1. Lineage (NCBI taxonomy): Eukaryota > Metazoa > Arthropoda > Insecta > Odonata > Calopterygidae > Hetaerina > Hetaerina titia. The sequence goes on along the minus strand of CM073769.1, from coordinate 44,930,957 downwards.
GCGTCTCTAAAGCTTCACACTTTCGCACCGCGTAAAACGGAATGTCGGTTGACATCTCTTTATTTGTTTTACGCTTATATTTGTTTACGATTATAGAACGTTTTGCGAATCGAGTTAGCAAAAAATGCCTTCCTCCCATCAACTTGTACTGTTGTTCCACATTTAAATAGGTTTGTTGGGAGTTGCACCTAAAGTGACACATTCACTTGTGGTGAAACTGCAAAAAATAAATGAATCGAAACTCGACGAGAGGGATATTACCTGATGTAAATGTTTTCATATTTGGAATACATCATCATCATTTTGATCCTAAGACTTTTACTACAGCTCTCTATTCTGTGTTAATTCCCTCAACTCTTGCTAAATTTTCTGCTTTACAACCTTCTTAATGTGTCTTGTTGTGAGAAAAGTCTTCCGCACAGGATCTTCCTTTCAATTTTTCCTTCCAATATGTTCCTAGCTAATCCGGTGTGCCTCAAGGAATTAGAATACAATAGACTACGTTATTTTATACATGCTTCGTGACATTTTATGACACATGGTGACTCACAGGTTGTCATAGTTATGTGAATAAAAGGTTTAAAGAGCACAATAAGTTTGGACCATTACACTAGAAAGATTATAAACACATAATTTATATGAAAGAAATATTTCACAGACTAAGCGACCGCAAATTCTCATTTTTCACATTCTCAATTCAGTTCAACTTCCTTCAATTCTTCTTCATCATCATCGCGTTTGGCTGACTAGGGGCCACTGCGTATTCCCAAAGCTGCTGGAGATAGAGGATATTGGTTAGACCATTGACGTGGGCTCCTAGGACCTTAGACCCCTGGGGTTCTCGAGTTCCCAGGGACAGCGCGCATGTAAGTGCTTTGCACTGACTAATTAGATAGCTTCGGGGTTGAATTCGCCTGGGGTCTCGCACATCCCAAATCTATTGCCATTCAGGGGCGAGTTAAACGCTACATCTCCGAAATATCTGCGACATAAACTCAGCTTGAAAGAGAGAAGCTTATACGTCACATTTTAATTTAATCGTGGATCAATAGAGATGTACATAATGGAGCAAAAGCGTCACTTTTGACAAGCCACGGCTAAGTTTATGACTTAAAGGTATTAAATCCATAAAAGGGGAAAATGAGCAATGTACTCTACAGTAGCACCGATTAAAACAGAGCCGTGTTGCAATTCACCCATGAAATAAATTAAAATTAATGACACAAGCATATCAGATAAAAATAATTAGAATAAAAAATCATAAAAAATACCTTAGAGAGAATTCCAAAATAAGTATCAAGCAGTAAATGAGAAAGGCAGCCTTCAAGAGAAATAACTCATTTCTTCGGTTAAAATCGGACAACACGAGCAAATTTAAAGACAGCATAGAAACTAATGACAGTAAAAGACATACGCGCATTAAAAGAGGGTCGTTTTCTTAACGGCCTTATCGTTTCTTGATCGAGATCATCGTAATCGTACACGATACTTGTATTATCCCATTGATTTTTTGGTAGAATGCTAGAATATGCACCTTCTAAGACGTTTCCTAATAGAACTTTCCGACTGAAGTAAATTTGACACTGGTTTGTGCATGTTGCTTTGGGCTGAACCTACAGCTCATTTTAATGATTTTTTGACATTAAAATGAAAACCAATAAGGGAGTTTTATTTTGAAGGATTCACATGCCAGCATATTTACAAGAATAAGCATGTGGCCCACTCTACCACGCCCACTACCTTCGTTCGGTCAAACACTGGGAGAATTCGGAGCTGTGTGCCACATCATTGTTCGACGGTTTTAGCTTATTAAGTTGGAGGTTTGTTATCGTGCAACCTGAGTTAATCTTTAATCTAGCCTAAAAACATCGTAGTACTTCAACCAACCTAGATTAACGTTCCTACAATATTGTATTTCAATGCTTCATAAATCCAGAAAGTAACAAATATTTTAACCATTAATATACACTAATATCGAATAAAAATAATGTTTTACGATGAGATATAGTCGGAAAATGAAATTATTTTGAATATTTCAAAGTTAAAGATGATCTCTATTTCAAATTGTATCAATTATTGGCAGGTCAATGTGCCCTGCTCATAATGGCACACTGTTATTGGTACCAAGAATTAGTCGTGCACCCTACTTTATTGGAGATTGCCAATTACTCCCCATGATTGACAAAAAAATTAGAAGGTAATGATAGGAAATGGGTATCTTTATCCTAAAATAATCAGATATACATACTATTTAATTGAGACTAAGCAAACTCTTATTCATGCGCGACTACGAAGTGATTGAAAATCAACCAGAGAGAGAGGAAAATAGACACCAGGGGTTTCCAGTCTGTCGTAACCTGAAGCGGTATCCTCCACGCCAAAATTAGAAACCCAGGAAACTATAACTCCGAGCACATCGTGCACGATGAGATTGGATCTAGGATGCACGACCAGGGAGGACACTTAAATAACAGTTCCATCACCAAGCAGAATATTCTTTCCGGCATTAGGAAAATGACTGGGGGCATGAAAAACAGCATTCACCTATCCCATTCACGACGGAACCCATTAAAATGATGGAATGTCACAAGCTAGAGACGAGATTGAAACCAAATCTTACCCATGATTTGCTCGCCTCGGGGCGTTTATGAGGGGCCCATCAATTCGCCCGATTTCCTCTCGCCCTCCCTCTCCATACATCCGCCCCACAGCACCCACCTCCTCTCCCCCTCGCCCCACACTCCATTTCCCGTTTTATTGGCCAAAACACCGTATACATACCATTCCACGCGGAATCAGTCAACTCCCAATCAAAGCCTTGAGGTCGGAAGGGAGAGTGTTAGTAATCCGAGCAATAACTCGGCTTTACCCCAGTTGCGTTATGAAACGGCAGCCCTTCCCCACTGTCTGCCTACCCCTTCGTCACCCTCTCTGCTCCCCTCCCCCTTTTGCCCTCTTCTATCGCCTTCCTCCCCCTCCCCCCCCAGCACTCCCACACAGGAACCCGAACAGGTAATAACGCCCGATCGTTGCGGTTTCCGAAATAATCCAGACCTCCCGCGCGCGTCATCCCGCCCAGCGCATCTCCTCCCATCTCCACTCCCGGCCTTCCGACTTCCGCACACAACCCTCCACTCCGGGCACCTCATACGCCCACGCTTTGATCCACCTGATAGGGTGGACGAGTGATCCCCCTTTTCTCTATCCTCCACGCGGGCAACCTCTTCCCTCACTCATATCCGACCACTCCCCCTCCTCCCCCACCCAATCATATCCATTTGGCCGCGTTCCACGTTGCACACCTCCCCTCAGAATATCCCCTCCGGAACTTAAACCTCCCTTTTCCCAGTTGGCAGGTATAGTATGCACGCAGGTATGGGTTGACCTCCCCTCTTCCCTCCCTTCGTTCCCCAGTCGCGGACTCCAGGAGGGCAGGTAGTCAAAGTCTCTTCTCCGACTTCAATTAGGCCTTCGCGCGCGGGACATAACGCGTTTTCCTCCTCCTGCTACAATTACTTTCTCTCGCATTGTTCCCCGCGTCTCTCCCCCGGCTCTGAACAAACGAGCGACGGACGGACCTGATCATCATGGCCCGACGCACTGGAAGGGGCTGGAGGGTGGGGGGGGGAAGGGATGATGAATAGACAAGAAAGGCGCAACGGGAGGGTTCCCAATGAAACACGGGGAGTAATATCGAGACAATAAGGTAAAAGAAAAATCGGACTCCACGGAATGGGCGATCACGAGAACATTCTTTGACCGTTTCTCTTCGGTATTTTTCACAAGGACTTCACTATTTTTTCTCTCTTTACGTTCGAATCGCTTAATTTAGCGCGAAATATACAGGCATAAAGATTCATTACCAAGGAAATGAAATAAGTGAGAGTTTCTTAAAAAAACGTACGTAAAAAAATAACCAACCACTTCAGCGCAGCATCCTCTAGGTTTAGAGCTCTGATTACACGTATAGTATATACGTAGTAGTATATGTACAGGGTTCGTCCGGAAAATAAGTTTATGATGCTCATTGTCTTTTTTGACAAAAGGGGAGTCGTCCACTACGAATTTGTACCTGAACGACAAACTGTAAATGCTGCATTTTACGTCCAACTGCTCGACAGGCTTCGAAAACGAGTCGCCCGCGTCCGGCCAGCGATCAAAAACATCTGGCGGCTGCATCACGGCAATGCGCCGTCTCACACCGCGTTTGTCGTGTCGGACTACTTGGCCAAGCACGGCGTGGCAACGCTGCCGCACCCGCCCTACAGCCCGGACCACCGGACTTCTTTCTGTTCCCAAAGATAAAGAGGAGTTTGAAAGGAACGCGATAACGGCGTAAATTTGGACGCCGTCAAAGAGGCCGTGACGACGTGTCTTCGAGAGGTTCCCGATGATGATTATGCGGGAGCGTTCCAGGAATGGGAATGCCGCTGGAACAAGTGTATCGACTCACAAGGGTCCTATTTTGAGGAATATTAGCTTAAGATATGTAAAAGTGTAATAATTTTTTTTCCTGAGCTCAGTACACTTATTTTCCGGACGATACCTGTATATTATATATATATATACATAAGCGGGTCGCGGTGGTCTAGTGGGTAGAGCGTTGGACTACTGACCGGAGGGTCCCGGGTTCGATTCCCGGGCAAGGCACTTTGGGCACCTGCAGCTCCACCCAAGCTAGTTGATTTTTCGGGTACCAGGTCTTCCTGGGAAACCATAACCGGCACAGGGTTATGCACACATATATATAATATACGACTGTTTCTTCTAAGGAAGCCGGAGCTGAATTCCGTCGAAATTATTAAGACATAACGTGTGAGTGTTCTTTTTATATTTTCTTAAATTTTTTATTGCTGTCCAAATTTATATTTTTATATCCATACATATATATGTAAGAAACAATCGGAGTAACTGAATTCACTGAGGATTCAGACTGAAGAGAGAAACGCCGCAACAAGAAAGCAACCTATTTGGAGCGAGTGACGAATTAGGACCACGGTTACCGTATTTCACGAATCAGAATAAGCCTCGAATGAGTGAGAGGGATGGAATCGAAAGGTGACGCAACGGAAGGACGGATTGGAATCGGGAGGAACGGCTGGAACGAAATGAGACGCCTGGAGGATAATGGACGAAACGCAAGAGGGGATGAAAACCACTAGGACGAGAAAGTAAGTCATGGTATTGGCAATTGGCTGTGGGGATGGATGAAAAAGGGAGACGCCGACGAAAGCAGAGATGAAAAAAAAAACATAAGAGAGAATAGAAATGAGCAAAAACGGATTTATCCCAAGCTTCGAGGACTCGCGGATTGTTCTTTGGATTTAATTGCTCTACGGGAAATGCGTTTTCTCTCGTTCGGGTGGAAATCCGCGTTATTTAATTTAACACGGCGGTTTTTCGGAGGAGATTGATCCGCGCAAAATAATAGAATACAAGAACTGAAAATCACTTGCAAAAAATCAGACCATTTTAACTGCGCGAGAGCCGCAATGCAGTTACCGAATTATTACTCGGTAAACGAAAACGAGAATAGGCTTCGAGCGAGGGCAATACCTGGAATGACTGTTTTGTGTTTTACAATCGTTTTTGGCTCGTCAAATTCCGCCTTTATTAGTTTTGATTGTTCATGCAGTAGGTGCTTGCTCTTCGTTCGAATCTAAATTTCCAAAAGTGTATTAAGGATAAAATAAATGATACTTCAACTGAATAAATCCAAAATTTCATTACCAACAAGTTAAAATAAACAAGTTTACAGTGGTAACAGATCTAGGCGGGACTGTTAAGAAATAAAACTAAATGGCCACCGTCATGAATAGATATTTCTAATGGTTTACATCCCACTTTTATCCACTGGCGCACTCCACTTCTACTTGTTAACCTGGATTTGAATATTGCTTCATAATAATTTACTTATACTATCCTTGACTATAGAGGGGAGAATGTTGGGCAAGCGAGGTAAGGGCAGGAACAGGATAGGGATGTTGGACGGGATGAAGGGAGGAAAGAAGTACACAGAGATGAAGAGGGACCTGATATAGATTAGTTTGCTAGGTGGGGAGACACAAAATGTTTATGTGACAGTTGTGTCCATCCAAAAACCTACCTTAACCGGTAGATTACCTAATAATAATATCCTTGACTATGGGTAAAAATAGAGTTCAATTTGACTTAGAATCATTTTGTCGAGTTCTTTTATTATAATAAGCAAACACTAAGTACTTACTCGCGACGTCACACAACTGAAACAGATGTGACATAACATAACATGGCGAATTGGACACTGCTTTAGTGATTGTGTGCAATGGTATCATTAAGAATGGCAAGAGTCCGAAAAAATTTCGAATCGCAATGGCTGTTCTCCTCGAAGATATTATCGGTCGATTCTCACTTCTTTTGTTAGTACAGTAGGGATACTGCAGCAGATAAGACTGTGCTTTGCATATTGCCTGAAAATCTATGGTTTTCAAAAAAAGGCCTTGGATACAATTCACGACTTATCCCACGGAAATGGAATTAAATTGCCAAAATTAGAGTAAGAATGAATATTCGAAAAAGTTATATTTACCCAAAAGCTTAGAGTATAAACAAAGGCGATACTACATGTTCAGAATATACTTATCACTTATGGATAACTTTTTCTCAAGATCTCTTAATAAGTCTGAATTTATACGAACATGTTTAAGTATTTCTTCGAACGTGGAAGGCATTAAGAAGGTTAGAGCACAAAAGAATGCGGAGAAATGGGATAAGATCACATACGTCATTATTTTCCTTTTTCTTTCCATTTTCTAGAATACTCGGAAAACGTATGGGATCCCCAACAGCTCTGTTTAACCTCATAGTAACTAAAATGTAAAGAAGAGAAGCTACATTAGTAATAAAAATGTTTTGCGATGCATTCAGAAGTGTAAATAGATTAAGAAAAGAACTAGCATTGTACATGTGTGTGTGTGTGTGTGTGTGGGGGGGGGTCGTGGTAGTCCATGGGGTAGCTCTAGCTTTGGACTACTGACCAAAGGGTCTCTGGTTCCATTCCCGGGCAAGGCATTCGGGGCACGGAACTGTTCCGATCCTTCCTACTCTTGAGAAAGGTGGTTATCACCAAAAATTCGATACCCAGTGAGTTTCTCTTTTATATGCGTTTCTGTGTTTTTGTCTTTGTCTATAAGATTATATATATACATATCAATATTTTCTGATATATATGTTCTCCGGGAAGAGCTGGAGGTAGGAATGAAAGTCGGAGGGGAATTCATAAAATCGGTTAGGTTTGCTGATGACCAGGCATAATTTGCTCAGTCAGACAAGGGGTTGCAAGTAGTACTGAGTGAATTGGAGGTTCAGTGCGACATATATGGGATTAGAATCAAAATTAATAACACAAGGGTTATGCGATTTTCCAGAAAGGAAAAGGCTAAGCTAAACATTAAAATAGGCGGGGAAAAAATAGAGCAGGTAGAATAATTTACATATCTCGGAAGTGTTTTGGACCAATATGGTCAATGTAGTAGGGACGTAAGGAGAAGAATTGCGCTAGGCAAGGAGGCTTTCTCAAGGAGGAGGGAGTTGATGACGGGGACGTTGAGCAGGGAGGTTAAGACAAGACTCGTAAAAACTCTGATATGGAGCGTAGCGATGTACGGCGCGGAAACGTGGTCACTGAAGCAGGAGGATAGACGTAGATTGGAGGCTTTTGAAATGTGGGTGTGGAGGAGAATGGAGAAGGTGAAATGGACCGAAAAGAAAACAAATGAGGAAGTACTAGAGATGGTGGGTGAGGAGAGGGGTTTGTTGAGAGAAATCCTATGAAGCAGGAAAAATGGATGAATGGCGTTTTGAGCGGTAGTGGAATGTTGAAGAAGGTAATAGAGGGGAGAATGTTGGGCAAACGAGGAAGGGGCAGGAACAGGATAGGGATGTTGGACGGGATGAAGGGAGGAAAGAAGTACACAGAGATGAAGAGGGACCTGATGTAGAATAGTTTGCTGGATTAAATTTTGTTTGGAATTACAAATTGTTTATTTGATAGTTGTGCCCATCCGAAAACCTACCTTAACCGTTAGATTAGCTTGTAACAATACATACATAAGGCGTATTGAGCGGCAGTGGGATGTTGAAGAAGGTAATAGAGGGGAGAATCTTAGGCAAACGAGGAAAGGGCAGGAGTAAGTTAGGGATGTTGGACGGGATGAAGGTAGGAAGGAAGTACACAGAGATGAAGAGGGACCATCCCAGTCAAGGAAATACTTTTGCATTCGTGATTCTGCCTGATTCCGCCTTGCCCACCTCTCCTGTGTTCGTCCTTTACATATGTTCCTATCCCTTTTCCTTATCATTATTTCTATATGAATGAAAAAAAACCAAAAACATGTCTTTATATGTATTAACCATAAACACAGTAATCAACCCTAAGGTCGGTTTGGTAGTGATGATCAGTAGTCCAACGTTCTACCGCAGGACTACTGCGGTAGTCTGTCATGAAACCACATGTACCACTAGCATTATTTGAATTGCACCACTCTATACCTACCTTAACCGGTAGATTACCTAATAATATAAGCATCTGACCTTTTAACACTGAGAGAGACGCAAATAGTGTTTGCCAGCGTGGAATCACCCCGTCGAGCTCCCCAGCGGTGGAATGCAGGGTACGTAACTGGAAGTTGTTATCACCAGAAACAGATATAATAGTGAAAAGTGAATGAAAACCACACAGAACAAGATAAAGCCAACTGAGGGCAAAGTTTACTACAGAAAGTCCAAAACTAAAATGCTTTGAGAAACTGATATGTTTGTAATTGGCATTGTGGTATACCCTAATGCAATGCCATTTCTCCAGAGCTATAGAAGTAACAATTTATTAAGAAATACTAATTATAAAGTAAGAATCCAAATTTGGAATATTCTGCGATCACTTAGGTAAATAATATTTTAGTGGCATCCAGGTGCATCAATTCGAGGTGCCGCAATTTTTAATATCTTAAGGAAGATGTAACAAAATTATTGAAAAAGCTCATGTAGGGAAAGACGAGGATATTGGCAAGTGATTTTAAATCAGATACCAATAATTCTACCAAGTGGAAGAAAGTTAGTTTTTATTAAGTTCTTCTAAATGAATATATCCTGACCGGACAAGAGGTATTGTTGTAGCTTAAAGGATGAATAAGAATTTGAAATATCTATCCTAACCTTCAAAACACCCAATTCTTCATTTAAAAAATTGTGTAAGTATAGGGAGTAATGGATACGTACTCTTTTCGGCGCGCTTTAAATTATATCATGCCTATTCCACATTGAAAATGAAATAACGATGATCCCGCAACCAGCTGTATAGGTAGGCTTATATGTATTGATTAAATTCCAAATACTTATAGTTGCATTCCAGGGAATGTAATTTCAAAATTAATCTTTTACGATTAATAATTACTTTTACGAAAGTCAGGAAACAATAAAAACACTACTATTAATAAAAACTATTTGAGAAAATCTTAGTTTTATCTTAATCTTGGAGTTTTAATAAAAAAATAAGAAATATTTACACAAACACAGTCGTAGGTATGAACGATTACTAGGTAACATTGAACGTGTCTCCCTTTACGTGGGATGGAATTGTACCGAGGAAATCAAACTGCGACGTGCAATGGCATTAAGGTGATGGCGATGAATGCCCAGGGAAGACATTTCAGGGGATTCAATTCCATAACTCCCAATTTCTCGCAGTACCCACACAACTTCCTCGATAACTCTGTCGATCACTTCCTTTACGTGCTTGCCCGCAGAGTTCTAAAAGTCTGAAACACTTTTACCAGAATTTCGGGAGCGTCGGAAAAAATGAACGGCAGTCTTTGAGAGAAGTTTTCTCTGAAAGAGAGAGGGATAGAGAGAGAAAGAGGTTAGGGGAAGAGGGAGAGATCCGAGTAGAAACGTCAATCGTTCTCGGGTGGGAGAGAGACGATGGAAAAAAAAAGTGAAGACGAATTCCTCGTCCGACCAATCTGAGGGAGGGAGAGGTGTGGAGGAGGGAAAAGGGAGGGAGAGAGTGAGGAAAAAAGGGCGGGAGGGACTGTGCCTCCTTTTTAAGGCTCCCTTCTCATTGAGAACCTCATCTCCTCCTCGAGCTCCCAAAACTAACGTCTCCTTCGGTTGTACTTCAGCGGAGTTGATGAGGGTGGGGAGCACGGCGGAGTTGCGAGGAAGTAGATTGCATGGGTAGATAGCGAAGAGACCGAGGACACAGGGAAAGAGGATAAAAAGAGAAGGACCAGAAAGGCCATTTTAGCTGAGGATGGAGCGAGTGGAAAAAGTCTGGGGGCGAGGTGTGCTGGAAGGGGCGTCCGGGGAGGCATGTGCGGGCTGCGAAGCCTAATCTAAGGGCGATTCTTGGATCTCCCGATTTGGCTTCCTCACTCCGCTGCCCTTCTCACCTCTCTCTCTGCCTCTCACTCCCCTTGATTCACCTGAATACTCTGCGAGAGTCTCATCCCCCAGTCTCAACGTCCCTTCTGACGCACTTGTCTGAGTCCCACTCCCTATTTCTCCATTTTCCACATTCTCTACTCCTAATCTCCTCCAATTTTCCCGTTTCTCCCCCTTCCTCTCCCTTTAGCCTCCCGAGTCTGCCATGTCCTTCACCAAACATACCACTGGTTAACTGAATGAAGTTGCCCCCGAGATTCGGTGCCCGTGATCTCTAACATCTCTAGCATTCAACACGTGATATCGGAATACGACCACGCCTTTAATCAAGATTTTCTCTTCAAACAAAATGACTAGCATTCAGAGGACTTTGGTGGACAGGAAAAGTATAGAGAATATGTTTGCATCATAACATTATGATGCATTGTTGCCGATAGTATCTTGGTTAGGCAGTTAGCTGTCTTGGCAGTTAAGAGATCAAAAAAATTAAAAGAGCAATCTGAAAAAAACTATCTCCGAGTTCTAATTCCTACGAAACTTGTAGAATTCATAGGTTGCATGGGTTTATGAACTCTTTTCATAAAATTATATTCAACTCTGGTGCATTTAATATTTCATTACTGTACTTACCAACAAATTTCATAGTATCTTTCCAAAAACAATATGTGTTAACTACTTCAACCGACAATTCCATTGTCATAAATCACCGTCTCATAATTAGTCACTTATTTTCCTTCAATTACGCTATGCGAAAGTATAGTTAAAGTTTTTTAAAAGATAACAGAGTCGTTCAAACAACTACGTCACAGTAAATGATACAATGAATGTAATTAGTTCTCTGATAAATCTTAGTATTTGGTTTCAGGTTATCCATTTCTCCAAGCGACTCCCTTTCACTTCCCCGAATCCTGTCTTTTTATTCTTTTTTCATAAAATTTCAATTATAATTATTGCCATGGGACTTATATTGTGTAGAGATAAGGTTGTGAATGAACGTGTACTGATTAATTTCCTTTCTAATTTTTCACGGTCCCCTTCACGTTTTCTTCGTCATAATCATTCTGCCAAAAGTTTTCTTATGCACCGAAAACGCGTCTTTTGTAATCCCTTCCTCACGTTTTGCCTTCTTCGGATCGGCTCCCGAATTTCTCTCTCTCTCTCTGAATTTGTCCTTCAATTTCGCCACCTCTACCTCCTCTCCAGACCCCCCCCTATCTCCCTGTATCCACCTCAACAATCTATCCCTTTTGTTCCTTTGTTCGGCGCAGCGCTTTTCCTCCCCCCCCCGCTCACCTCACCTGGCGAACGGTTAACCTCCCCTTTCAAACCTCCCCCATTCTGATCCTTTCCTCCCTCTCCATTCTTCTCTTTCCCTCAATTTCATACGTATCCATCCCACCCCCACTCACTCCCCCTAATCTCTTCCGACGTCGGCTCCGGTTTGCGAAGGGAAGGGCTGTTCTCCTTCGAAGGCTGTGGCTCAGTGTAACCTTAAGTTGCCGGCCGTGAGATTGACCGATTGAATCATTTTCTTTCCCGGACTCTCGCCAGAACGAACGATGAAATTTCTTGCGGCCAGATCCAAAATCCCCGAGGAGTTTTACTTTTTTTCACGCTTCTCTGAAGTTATCTCTCGCGTTTCCAATAGTGTCCAACATTCCAAAAAAAAAATGACACGCTAATTTGATCTAGACGCTCACAATCAAAGGGGTGGGCGTGGTAGCCTAGTGGGTCATCGATCCGCTACTGACTGAAGGGCCTGGGTTCGACTGTTGAAGAATTCGTATTCCCACTAAAGCTGTGCCATTTTTCGAGTACCCGAATTTCAAGGGAATCAAGAGGCCACAAAGGTACTTAGGGGTGTTGATTTCTTACGCTGCAGAGATTTTGTTAACACGAAATGAGCTCAACTCTTTAATCTGAGAAGTCAAACTTCAGGTGGTTAACAAAAATTGACACGTCATTCATATTCACTTACAAAAATAATTTAAACACATCTCACAGCTGACATTTTAATCCATTATGAAAGAAATTTACGAACTATCTTTCGACAGAATTGAAATGCTTCAGTAACCACTTCTCAATATCAAACACTTTATCATGGAACAAGTGACGCCAAACACTCGGTCACGAAACCGGTAAATAAAAATTAAACATCTTCTTGATGTAAAATTAGCGAGTGACCGAAAGTATACATACAGATCTTTTTCACAATTGGTGAGTTTTATATTTACACATCGTCAGATACTGAACGGAGCGACACCAAAAGTAAAAATCGTGCAGAGGAATCAAAGTGAACGTGACGAAACTTGTAAGTTTGCCTTTCAAATTGCTCTGGAAAAGTTTTGATTGGAAAACAAACGCTTAGGGAAATGGTGTAGAAAGAAATCGGTATAAGGTAAACCCTCGAAAGTCAAAAGATACATAAAACGTTAATCTGATCGGGATCTGAAAGCAGGAAGAAGAGAATTGAGATGAAGATATTCGGATGGATTAGGGTGGAATATAAATCATTCCAGGAAGCATAAATCTAAGAAGCATATGTAAAGAGTATGGGAGGGATATGTTGAGTACCAAAAGAAGGATGTTTGCTCACAAACTTGAAGAAAGTGGTAACATTAGTAGTAAAGAGAAAGATTAACGCAAGGAAAGCAGAATAAGCAATTAGTTCAGGGAGGGAAGAAAGGCGATGACAAAGTGTGAGAAGCACGCTAACCTCGAACAAGGAAGAACAAGTGCAGAAGGTAAAGAATAAGGACACCATCGGTGGCATTCGCAGGAGAATGGACGAAATAAGCGAAGGGAAGTGAGATGGAAAGGGGAGCAGGGGTGGAGTCGGAAAAGGACGAAGGTTAAGAGGGTTGCAACGGATATAGAATCGCCTTGACGACTTGTCCGGCGGTATTAAGCCTCCGAGTCCCCAAAGCACGATCTCTCCACGCTTCTACCTCTCTTATTCCCCTGAGATCCCCAGCGGGGATGAAGATTCCCTTATCCTCCTCCCTCCACCGGCACACCGCAGCCCTCCCGACCCTCACTCCTCTGCCTCATCCTGGGCCTTTTGTGTGAGGGCGAGTAATTCAATCCCGGCGCATTGGAGGAGGCGCCTCGAATTATGGCAGTACTTCTCGTCGTATCCTTTACTATTTCCTCCCTCACGAAAGGTACGTCCCTTAACGCGAGGGGATAGGCAGGTGAGGGGAGAGAATCGGTGAATATTCAGCGTCTCTTGAACCACCAGTACCTCTCAATTCTCTCTCTCTCTCTCTCTCTCTCTCTCCCCTTTCGATCACACCGCCCTCCCAAATTCTACCCGACCCTGCCTCCCTGACCACTTCGTAGGGTGTTTTGGGCAATTGGAGAGGAGAGCGATGAGGGAGAGGGGTGGGGGTGTTAGAGAGCTCGGATGAGAGAGGATGGGAAGATGGTGGCTGGGGTTACTGTGAGGGTTTTGGTGTCTGAAGACTGGATCGAATGATGAGGAGCATAACATGGAATGAGAATGACGGGTTTCTGCGTTGCGGTGAAAGAAAGGCGACGTAACAAGAAAAGACTCGAGCTGAGGGAGTGCTTCTGACGTGGTTGATGCCACGAATGCTTCCTTCTTCTGAGAGAGAGAGAACGAACAATTTCTTCTATCGCGAAAGTGTAGAATTAGAGGGCGTCGAAAAATGCGACCCAGAAGGTAAATTTTCGCCATTTGGAAATATTTTGCCATTCATTTGAACATATTGTGCTAACACTTTGAAATGAATCGAGTTTATTTGAATCATGGGAGGGATTAGGGATGGATATGGTGAAACCTATCGGAGATAACAGTTTGAATTATACCTGCAATTTTCAATATGTATTGTAAGCCGATACATGATTGCGAAAAATTCGCGTTTATTTAGAGCTCGGTGACAGTGAGGAATCTACAGACTCCTCTCGGTACGCAAATGTGAAGAGACGTGGGGCATAACATTTACCAAAGTCGGAAATACAATTATTTTCATGCATAATCTTTGTAGATTGACTTTCCAATTGTGTCATATGATTTTTCATGATGATAACTGTCACAAAAACAATAGATTTTTTCATTGCCAGAGATAAAAGTTTGTTTTCTTTTGAGAATAAATAAATAATTCCTTAAAATTTACTCAGTGACAGACCAATTTACTCCTTCAGCAGTAATAACTTTGAAAATATTTGCTTGCGACAGTGCTTCCTTAGTTCATGACATGCAAAGAGGAATATAAACGAGATTTCCTTGAAATAAATGCTTAGCACATTGTGCCATTGCATGCTGGAGTAAGCTTTATTGCTGGGCCAAGACTGCGTTATTTACGAGGACGTGCGTGTGAGCCACTTTTCATTGCATAAAATTTTCATATCAAATACATTTCTGTTTAACTTATCAGTTGTATAAAACTTATATACAAGCTGTATTTTAAAGGTAGTCGTTCTCATTTCCTCTCAATGTCAGATACCCAAGTTTAAAAATTGAACAATTTTTTTGAATGAAGTAAATTCAAATGAATCCCCTCCAAATGTCTGTAAATCACGACGATGACAATAAATTTTACTCTAGACATTATTACTGCCGATGTGAAATTAAAAATAATTTAGCAAAAGGCATGTTTATTGCCGAAATATCCGAGATACTATCTGACGTCCGGTCATTTAATTAATCGAATCAACTCGGATATTTGAAAAACAGTATTCCCACAAAAATTATATTTTAAAATAACAGCCGTATAAACAACAAAAAAATGAGTTACAAGCGTCATGTAAACAAATTTTACCGATCACATACTTCCATCTTACTCAACTGATATCGCATATCCTGGGAAAATCACGGTTATTCGTGACTTATAGTCTTCAGTCTTTACAGACAGAGGTAAACCATTAAAAATATCTTTCTGTAAGAACAATGTGTGCAGTTTGAATAATTTATCGCCACCCTGCCATGGAATATCACATTAAATAGATTTCCCACTGAAAATTGTGTTTCGTATATCTTCAAAAAGGACACAAAACCAATACCAGAAATACACTTTCAACTTGTGATGATACTCAATATCCACTCCAAGTATATATTATAGCTCGAAAGGAATTCACGCTGTTTCAATGAGGAAAACTGCTTCCAAATTTATGATCATCCGTTGCGGAATATTTTCTCGCATGTCCAAGAGAGCAGAGATAAAGATTCGCGGGAAGCAATAGTTTCTCTCTCTCTCTCTCTGGAGTACATTTTCCACTACTGATTCTTATTCTTCCACATGCGTCCTCGTATTTAACACAATGCCCATCGATAAACGATTGAGATATTTTTAATAAGGAGTTATTTTCAGAAAAGGAGTATGCATATTTAGCCACCATAGTGACTTGTGAACGGACGTAATATGAACTGAGTTATTCCCGTTGCATTACTTGAACCTAAGACGTGGAAAAAATTCTATCGATCCAAAATAGTTTGCTCAGTTCTTGGGCCCGAGGAGACTCATCGGCCATTCCTTTTCTATTTCTTTTAACCGTGATAATTTGGAATGAGAACCCCAAAACATTGCTGAAAAAGAAGCCTCTGTTGCGGTTTAGAATTTCCTTCTACATTTTTTACTATTTCTTCTCAAATAAGGTATTTCCGGGAACCGACGATCCTTAACGCTGATTTTGTTCCCCCGACGCAGATGCTCAGCCATTGTCGAAAACAGTGTCCGGCCATCTCGAGTTGTTCTGGAGAGCCTGAAGGCTAAAAGAGTTAAACTCCTTTAGAGCTTTGGGCTCCTTTATGGTGCGACCAGTCGGACGTGGAGACATCTTCATTTGAATTTAAAATAATAATTCACATACTTTCTCTTACTCAGCGGCGTTTACAATATTGATTAAACTTATTAAAAATATTTAAAGATGGGCCCTTTTCCGAGGACATCAAGGATATAATACGAACCCCAACGTATTACGGTCGAAGGGATAACGAATATAAGATTAGAGAGATAGACTGCAAGACTGACAGGTTTAAAATGTCATTTTTTCCTAGAACGATAAGAGACCAGAATGTTTGTAGTCGAAATTCCCCAGGAGTTAGTTCATTACAATAAGTATTAACGTACAGGTTAGGGACTGCGCGAGGAAATGTATGTTTATATATGTTTGTGTGTGCATATATATGTTTGTGTATGTACATATATGTATGTATGTGTTACATATATATTATATTTGTTTACATATATATATATTATATATATATATATAATATTTATATTTATACTTTTATCTAGAAATGTATATGCATGTATGTATGTAAAAAATATATTTTTTCAAACACGTTCCCCCCATCTTTCCTCACCTATTTGATAACCCCAGCCCCCTCATCCCTTACCCTTCCCTCATGGTGCTACACCCCCTGCCACACACCTTTTTTGGTGGCTCGCAGGGTATTTATGTAGATGTAGATGACGTGCGCTATTCATGAAAAGTGGGTAGTACTTAAGTTTAAATCAGTTCTACGATTCGATCGATAGATAATTATATGCAATTTTAGAAGCGATAAAAATAAAAACCCCAGAGTTGTAGTCGTAATGGCTATGTATTACATAGTGTTTCAAGGTCTAACAAGACTGATTTTTTTTCCAGTCGTACATTTACAGCTTGAATGGACGGGAGACTGTTGAAAAAGATTTGACAGGATGGTCAAATCTTGATGGTGATTGGTTCGTGGAATCGTACGTGACACGCCTTCAAATCATATCTGCTATGGGAATGCAATTACTGAGTTACGTAAGGAAAAAAAAAGATTCTCATTATGAAGGATAAAAATCCTAAATTTCTCCTTGGTTATGCCAGCAACGTTTCGATCAACGCGGCCGCATTAATTACGGATGCTGTTCTTTTATAAATATCGTCTTATTCAGTTAAAGTTACCATTTATTGTGGCTATGTACTAACATCCAAAAAAGTCGCATCCGACCCCGAATGGCTATGAAATACATGTAAATACTACCGGAATGAAAAATAGTAATGCAATGCGCAAATGACATTGTGCGGGCTTAAAATCAGAGTTGCACCTCGGAGTGATTCGGGTGGAAAAGATAAATTACTGTCGTCAAAACTGTTTCACCATCTGAAGGAGGCATTCTTTCTACGTATTACGGCAAAAATATGCCAGATTAAACATTCGCAAGTTTCAAAAACATTGAACCAATAAAGGAGTCCGCAATTTGTGTTGAAAGAATCTTAATTCACAGGCCTCCCTAGTAAACAGTCCAGAGTTTATTAGCATATAAACACGCTTTCCTCAATCCAGAAGATAATACGATAGACGAAGAAAACATCACTGGCTTATGCGACATAGTTTAATGCTTTCAACAGTAACCCTGGAGCTTCAACACGTAGAAAGTATCCCTGGCGCCTGCGATGCGGGTTTGTCTCTCTCTCCCTTCAGCTCAATCTCATATTTCTTCTTCCCCCTCCAACCCTTCGCGTGTGTATGAAATCGACAGTTCACTCCATCATCTAACTGACGGCCGTATTTTCCTCTTTTTATTTACTTCTGCTCGTTTTTTACTGCCTTTAAATTTTTATGCCCCGACTACATTCCCGAGGTTCATCCTCTCGCTTCTTTCGCTGATGTTTTGATGAAATTTTTCCAGACTTATCCTATAATAACCTGCTTCTCTACATCTGCGGATATTCATTCTATTCAGAGAATCAACTACGTCTTGGTTATCTATTTTCAAAAACAGATAATTTAATTATATCTCAACCATTGACGCGTTTAAATGGGAAATTTTACATGAAAATTACATGGTAAAAATAAGACTAATGTAAGTAGTTCAACTGAATAAATTTTTTTTCGAGTGACGGCGAGGTTTTTTTTCACAAAATATTCACTTTGGGTAGTTAATTTGTTTTCAGTTTTAAAGATTGAACGTAAAAATCTCAAAAAAGGCACAAATAAAACTATACGTGTGAAATATACAAATAAAAATATCAGTTATTGATTAAAAAAAAACCCTTGGCTCAGTTTTCGCATACGCATTTAAGTTGTGAGTACCGAAAGAAGAGGTTTCTAAAAGTAATTTCTCCCTTGTCCTTCAGCCATATATTGTTTATATATATATATATATATATATATACACATATATATATATATACATGTCTCAGACTGCTCAGGTACGAGTGGGGAACGGAGAGTCCGGATGGGCAGTGTTAGGAAGAGGGGTAAGACAGGGTTGCCCATTGTCACCGGTGCTGTTCAACGTATATGTGGAGGAAATGATTAAACAGGCATGGGAAGAACTGGAGGTAGGAATGAAAGTCGTAGGGGAATTGGTAAAATCGGTTAGATTTGCTGATGACCAAGCATTAGTTGCTTAGTCAGCCAAGGGGTTGCAAGCATTGCTGAGTGAATTGGAGGTTCAGTGCGATAAATATGGGATGAGAATCAATATTAATAAAACAAAGGTTATGCGATTTTCTAGAAAGAAAAAGGCTAAGCTAAATATTAAAATAGGCGGGGAAAGAATAGAGCAGGTAGAGCAGTTTACATATCTCGGAAGTATTTTGGACCAATACGGTCAAAGTGGTAGGGACGTAAGGAGAAGAATTGCGCTAGGCAAGGAGGCTTTCTCAAGGAGGAGGGAGTTGATGACGGGGACGTTGAGTAGGGATGTTAAGACAAGACTCGTAAAAACTCTGATATGGAGCGTAGCTATGTACGGCGCGGAAACGTGGTCACTGAAGCAGGAGGATAGACGTAGATTGGAGGCTTTTGAAATGTGGGTGTGGAGAAGAATGAAGGTTAAATGGACCGAAAGGAAAACAAATGAGGAAGTACTAGAGATGGTGGGTGAGGAGAGGGGTTTGTTGAGAGATATCCTATGGAGGCAGGAAAAATGGGTGAAAGGCGTATTGAGCGGTAGTGGAATGTTGAAGAGGGTAATAGAGGGGAGAATGTTGGGCAAGCGAGGAAAGGGCAGAAACAGGATAGGGATGTTGGACGGGATGAAGGGAGGAAGGAAGTACACAGAGATGAAGAGGGACCTGATATAGATTAGTTTGCTAGGTGGGGAGTCACAAAATGCTTATTTGATAGTTGTGTCCATCCAAAAATCTACCTGAAACGGTAGATGACCTAATAATAATAATATATATATATATATGTGTGTGTGTGTATGTGTATATATATATATATATATATATATATATATATATATATATATATATATATATATATATATATATATATGTGTATATATAAACCTTATACATTTTCAGAACGGTATTTAATAATGCGATAATTTGAACAATTTAGTTTACTGGGTAGTCGTCTAGGTTGCTCAGAACTTTCGGTAGAAATCTCTCCATATCTCACTCCATTGCTCGCGAGATTATACTACTTTGCGAATGCAGTCATTATCCTCTGTGAATCGTACTTCGCAGTTATGACTAGTCAATTTACTCGTTAATGAGATGTCTCTTGCGACCGTTCCGTGCAAGTGCATTATTACATCTTCCCTTCGAATTAACATACGTAGACTCTTACCTACTCCGGAATACCCACGTACGAATTTCGCCCTAACCGGACGTTTTTCTTTTTATTATCCACGCTCCATTCCTCTTTCCATTTCTTTTCTCAGTCTCTATCTCTTTCCCTTTTACCCTCGCGCTCAACCACCTGCCTTTACCAAAACCTCTTGCCCCCCCCCCTCTTCCTCCCTTAACCCCCGACCGAAGGATTTCGAGATCCCACTTCGGCGCAAAAGTTTCTTTCTGCAAATCCTGCTACCATAGCCTCGACCCCTCTGCCCCTGCGGCCCCACGACCCTTCCAACTCCACCCATTCCCACCCCCTCGGAAAAAAAAACCCTGCACCCGATCCCTCCGCCGTTGCAAACCTTATAGGAGTTCGCGCCCTTCTCACCTCTCCCTCAGCTAGGCTGGGAGGAATTTGAATACATTTGAATTTCTAAGTTGCATGGGGGAGAGAGTCCCTGCTTGGCCATGCCTCCTCGGGAACCACCACCACCTCCCCCTCCTGCCGTGTCCTCACCGCTCAATTCGGCGTCCCCCGTCACTACCTCCTGCTTCCTCTCTCTCTCTCTCTCCCGGAACCGACCACATTTAGTTTTCTGTTTTACCACTTCCTTCTTCAAGTTTAACGCCCCAAGAATATCTCCGTCTTACTTTTCAACCTTTATGTCATATCATGCTTTGTTTACTTGAGCCGACAGCGTCATTTACTGGAATTTTTACCATAAAAACTATCGAATTTTCGCAGTCATACTGCCAACATTTTCATTTTTTTCCAGTGGGTAGGTGGTCTGTTGAGTAATTCTTTCAGCAGCTGATCAACTAGTCGCCTATTGAACCTCGATTCAGACAGATCCGTTTGCAGAAAACAAACTGGGGTGTTTACAAAGTAAATCTACGTTGCCAAATCATTCTTTGCTGAAAGCAATTCCTTTCCTTTTAAAGGAGGAAGGAGTTTCCAGCAACTCCTTTCGCGTGTCTATTTCTGGAGAATTTTATTGATATATTTTGAATTCAAATGTTCGTGAAACGAACTTTACCATCTGTCCATTTGAGAATGACGGTTTTTCCGGTTGGAGGCATGAACTTTACCCTTTTAATTTCATGATGAGTATGTACTGAGCTTCATGATCTAAATATTTTCATTCAATTAATGACGGAGGTTAAAGTCATATGTGACATTCGACTGCAACGGAACAAAATACGGAAAAACACCCAGAAAAGTTACGTATTTTACATATCTCTCTTCTTCTTTCCTCGCAACTTCCTTTTTGGGCAACATTTTCGACCCCAACGTGGGTTTTAAGGCCCCTCCTTTCAATGTATTCCTTCCCCTCCCCCTTGCCTGGGATCGCCATCTCCTCCCGAAACTTTTAGGGATCATGATTTTCGTACCGCCTCGCAACACCTTATTGCCAGCGTTCTCCATTCCCGTAAACTCGATGAAATTTTATTCCAACCTTCGCCTCGACCTCGCCCCTTCTTCTGACCCCGCCAGACCCGCCTTTGAGTTCTTTATTCCTCCCATCACTATATGCCCTGGCTATAAACTCCGTACCGCTATAACTACCCTTGCTTTTTGTTTATAAAAATTCATTTTTTTCTCCCAGCAAATTGCCTCTAACCTTAAGAAGAGGGAATAAAAATGGCACACCTTAACGTTGACGCATTTATTTAGGCGGAGTAATAGCGATGATTCTTTTGCATTCGTGTTCGCGAGAAAGTTGGTGAATAACATAATCAATCTCTCTTTCCTTGAGATAGACTACCGTTTAAGATATTAAAGTTCGGCAAGAGACCAACGATTTACAGCGGCATTGAAAACACTTTATGTGTAACATGAAGCAGAACTAGACGACGGACTTGATGAGGTAGACTAATTATATTTGAACTGGCCATAAACATTTGAAAAACATTTTGATGCGTTCCCAAAATAAATGAAGGAAAGATAACCCAGTATTAAACCTACAGAGGTGGTTTGATTTTGAACATTTGCATTAAGTTTTCATTACATGTATCGGACTGAACAAAGAAGTTTTTAAAAATTAACAAAGAATAATCTGTACTATCCATTAAATCTTCTATAGTGCAATAAATATAAATATATATATATATATATATTGTTATATTTAATGAAAATCTACATTCCGTGGATAGAATTTCTTATCCTTGAACTTATATCAATAAAGAGAAAACATGGTACGACTAAACAGAATTCCTGCATCAAGTGAAGTGATATCTATTTGTTCTATTATGAATGCTCATATTACCACTCCTGGTATTGCTCACCAACAACGTATTTTCTACAAGCATTATTTCGGGGAAATTGTATTTATCTTCTGAGCCCACAGAATGGCACAGACAGGTCTCACTTTGATGAAAGTCTTTAATTATTGATATTGCCGGCAGTTAATCAGATACATACATATACATGTATACGGATGGAGTATAACTTAAGTTGGGAATAAATTGAATATTACGTATTAAAAGTATGATTTTATCTCCTAGAAATGGCACAGTAAGTATTTAAATGTATCTGATCTTATGCTAATAAACGTATACGCCAAATTTACACGAGGGTAATATAACAACTCGGTATTGAATACTTGGATAGCCCACGGATATATGATTGATGATTTTCGTGATCGAAAAAGGAAATCGATACTTGATTTTAAATGACTTCACCCCGTGAAAATTCAGAATATCCCCCTGTGGGTCAAAGACATATAATGCTTTAGTGAAGTGTCCCAAAAATTCGAAGCCAAAATAGTTTCCACTACCCACGACATACCTATCTACTATCTTATATATCGGAAATTCGGGCTGCGTAAGGGGTCCTCGAAACACTTGGACGAAAACGTCCCTCATTCTTTTCGTATTATTCACTTTTTCATTTCCTCTCCCTCACTACTTGTATCTCTTGGGTTTTCATTCCTTTTTGCTTTTCACCTTCTACCCCTTCTTTTTCACGCCTGTATAAGAGAAAAAGGTAAGAGCGAGGGAGAAAGAAAGAGTAGAATACCATGGGAACTAAGACAGTGCGTAGGGACTGGCAGAGGGGGGGGGGGAAGGAATATGAATAAGAGAAAAAGAAAGGGAGATAAAAATCCCTTCAGTTTTTGGTCAAAGTGTTGAGGGTTAAGTGGAGACGGAGGAGTTAAGACTTTTCCAAAAGGAGTTAAGGAACTTTTGAGAGCCGAGAGTTTTTTCGAGAAAGGAAAAAGAGAATGAGGAAGGGAGGGGTTGTGAAAGGACGGATGGGGGTGGAGAGGAGAGGAAGGGGGGTAAGGGAGGGAGAGGAATAATGTGGAGTGGCAGGAGAAAAGGAGCGAAATGAATAAAGAGAAGGGGTGGGTGTTTGCCTGTGGGGGTGGATGAGTTGGTGGTTTTATTCCCGGGTCTCCCTTCTTTCTTTGGGCGGGGGGAGGGGGTGGGGTATAAGCCATCGTCGCTCTCCCCTTTCTCGAGCCCTTTCGCGCCTTCTTCTCGCCACTTCTGAAAAGAATCCCATATCTACTACGATGGTGTTTTGTTATTTTTTTGGGATTTCGGAGCCCACTCACTGAAGGAGTCGTCGCCACTGTGTCGTAGAGGAAAACAAGGGGAGGAAGGTGGCAGCAGGAGGGCCCAAGAACGCACGCAAGCACACACAGAAATATATATATATATGTATTAATACACACATACAAATTATGATATTTAATATATATATATATATATATATATATATATATATATATATATATATATATGCATGTGTGTTGATACACATGTGTATATGCGCACACGTAACTTATTTTTTCTTCCTTCCTTTGTTTATCATTTTTAGAAACTCCCAAGAGGGAGTTTGTCTTTTCCCTTTCCTTTTATCGATATGCGAAGGGTGGAGATGAATATGTAATAAAGAGAGGGATGAATACGTTAGTAGGTTTTTAATCCGCACTTCGATCACCAAATGATAAAAGGGTTCAACTTTTTTGGAGTATGAAATGTTTAAAGAAAAAAGCGAAAGAACACCACAATTAATGCTTAAATGGAAATTCGAGAAGATTTAGAAAACGCTATGAATAAGATTCTCTGTGCATGCAAAACACAAAAAAATTAATTTTATCTTATCCAGGAAGTTTCTTCTGTGAAGACTCACGCGTGGAGTTGGAGACGAAAATTAATGGCTTTATTAATATTATTCGGGCATTAATAATCCTTGTTCTCATTTTAATTTCCATCGTCAAAAGCATCAGATGTTTTTGATAATTAAACTGGAATTAACACAGCCATATATATATATATATATATATATATATATATATATATATATATATTACCAGTTTAAAACGTTGGGAATTGACAAGAGGGACCTTCAAAACCAGTATTACAGATTCAATGAATAGATGCGCGTTTAAAAAAAATAAACTTGATTTTTGTTAACTTATATCCAGAATAAAATTTTGCTGAAGCCCCTGAAATACAGAATATCCGCTCTTTTTGAAGTTAGTTGGCTGTTAGAAAGTATCATCGTTAGTAGTATCTTTAAACACTAATGATCAATCAAAATAATAATTAAAAAATAAAAAAGGGTTCTTACTTTTACATATCATTTTCAAGCTCAAGTGAAAGTTAAAATAAGTGCGCAATGCGAATACATTTTTATGGAAATAAACAGTACGGAATATTACCAGAAGGCTCAACTTATTCCTTCAAAAATTGAAGAGGTAATTAACATTTCCTGTTCCAGCGATAACTTATTGAGACAGCCTCTTTGGCATACCTTAACCTAACTAAGGCATTAATTCGTTGGATAAGAGGAATGGGATTAGTCAGGGGAAAAATATCATAAAAATCATTCAAGGCAAAAGATATGACTAAAACCACAAAAATGAAAGCGGGATTAAAGAATTTAAGTGAATGCGTAAAAGGAGGAATAGGGGAATAGTGTCAGAAGAGACTGAGAGTCGATAATCCTTCGAGAAGTTATGAAGGCCTATTAAAAACATTTTGAGCAACGTAAAGCCATTCCTAAACGGGATTCTAGATGGGATTCCTATATCTGCAAGCGTTTACCTCGATTTTTCATTTTTAGTTCTTTTACTTGTCCATTTCTATAGGGTACATCCATCCTTCATCCTTCAAGCCACCGTTAGTGTGTATGTGACAGTGGCTGATTAAACACCAGGAATACATAAACATTAGTTTTTCCTAAGCGTTAGTTTCCAATAGATAAATAAAATAATAAATATAATATTTGGTAGAAATACACCCATTACGGTGTACGAGTATATGCCTGTATAAATGTGTACTCGTGAAATACCTCCACAAGCATGCAAGACGAGCAATGACAAAAAGGTTATGTCAAATAATGACACGCACTAGGCAAACCTAAAACTGAAGGAAATACTAATGCCAACACTTTCGCGGTCATCATCAGCTATTTTGATCCCTTATCATTCCCGGGAATGAAATCTTAAACCTACACTGATTACTCCAATCTTACTGTCATGGTCTTTCCAACTGTAGAACGACGGAGCTAATAAAACATTTTCAGCATCGTAACCGAAGAGATGTTTCCGATTTATAAAAGAAATTTAATCTCTAAAGAAACCTGGTTACTCTAGCAATCTAGATATTATGCTATATTAATCATTACAACGTTCTAAAAAGATTGCTATTATTATTCTACGGAGGTATTTTTATGGGTGTACATGAGACTGACCAAGTGGATGGACAAGACTGAATAAGTTTTTTGCAACAACCTTCCCTGCCTCATTTGGATTTCTCCTGACAATCCCCTCTCCTCCACCACAATGCCTAGCTCTTCCTTGTTTGCTTTCCCTTCTGTTCATTTCACCTTTTCCATCCATCTCCATACCCATATCTCAATAACCTTAGGATTAATGATATTCTATCAGTCGACTCCTTTATGCTTACTATGCTTCTTCCTACCTTTTTTTCAATACTATTGCCACCACTTGCTGGGTCTTTTCTTCTCCGCTGTATATTAATAGTATTTTCTAATTCACTGTATATTATTACGATATTATACAGATGCTAGTTCGATCGTGAGACACCTCGATAGTGAGGAGTTTTCAGGAGGAATTGTCAGCACGGTTTCCGAAAGAGTAATCCTGTGAAACACCACTTGCGCCTTTTGATATTCTTATTTCGGGAGAGAGAATTGTTCCAGTGGACGCGATTTTTATAGATTGTAAGAAAACCTTCGACAAGTTACCTCATAGTAAACTACGCACAAAGTTAGAAGTATATGACATAGATAAAAGTATCCTGGGTTTAATTAAAGACTTTTCAATTGTCAAGTGCAAAGAGTAGTCATTGATGGAGTCAGCTCGAATGCAGTAGAAGTTACTTCAGGTGTCCTCCAGGGAAATATTATCGGATATCTTTTATTCCTTCTTCACTTTGACGGCATTGACTCCGTAGTCACTAATAAGATGCGTTCATTTGCCGACGATCAGTGGTTTATGGAGATATCCATATTTCTGAGGATAAAGTAGCTTTAGCAGATAACCTATACGCTATTCAACGCTGGTGCGAACTTGGAAATTATAATTAAATTTACAGAAATGTGCAGTAATGGATTTTTGGAAAAAGAGAATTTTCCTCCCGCACGCCTATTGCATAGGGAATACTGAAATGGAATGTGTAGACTCGATAAAATATTTAGGCATTACCCTCACTCAAGACCTCCTTGGTGAAACACATACGGGAATATGTGGACAAATTAACAAAAAATTAGGATTAATTAGAAGAGTACTGGCTAAACGTAATGAAAAGGTCAAAGAGAAATGTTATCTTTCGCTGGTTAGGCCCCTTTTAAAATATGCTGCTAGTAGATGGGATGCATACGAAGTTGGATTGATTGCCGAATTGGATCGCGCGGAGCGTAGAGGAGCCAGATTTGTAAACTGTTGCTATGATAAACTTGGTAGTGTATCCAAAATATTAGAGAAGCTAGGTTCGTCATCAAGTGAGCGAAGGTTAAATTACAGATTAAATCTCTTGCATATATGGAAGGATGCCCCTTTAGCAGTGTTGTGGAAAATGTATTATTACCCCCATCGTACTACGTTAGGAAACATCATGTCAACAAAGTAAGAGGGAAAAATTTCAAGAAACTGTAACAGTAACTTTAACGGAGTCACCCGCTATGTGTGCATTATAATGCAACCATTTCAGAGAGTAAAAATCATTCGCCTTGACCGGGATTCGAACCCGGATCCCTCGATATCCGGCCGAGTGCTTTAACCAATTAAGCTACCGAGACGTCCTCTTACAATCTGAAATTTTGGGGGCTTTAAAGGAACAAGATGTTGTGACGAAATACCGTACATACAATGTCACAGGCATTCGTAGTCATTTGCTAACTAGTTTTGTCCTCTTTTGTGTTGCTTCCGTCGATTTCACTTTGCAAGAATTTCGTGAAATGACCGCGGAAGCCTTGCCTTTCCAGCTGCCGGGCTTGGCACTCGGAATGTCCTTAGTTTTCAGGACTAATACTCAAATCTTTGTCCATTACTGTTGAGACGACAGTTTCCCGTTGCTCAACAGTATTTTTAACGTGAATCCATCACTCAATGGCCGCCACACAGGAGTCAGACGTCTTTGCAGCCACCTCACTGGGGATCAGACACTGTACGAACTTCCTTTCGTCTGGCTCCTACCCTTCGACCAATTCGGCATGGGTTATTCTACCAGGAGCAGTTACCATTGCTCCCGCCAGCTCATCTCTAGGATTAATCAGAGCGAACGAAGGTTTTACAGTGAATAATCCTATATTGACTTCCGTAGCCTAAATTTCTGAAGTTGGAAGGCGATAAGTAGGGATAAACTGTGTTAAACGGGAAATAATTTACCACAATTTCAACTTAAAGTTAACGCACAATTTCATAGTTTAAGCCCACTCTGTTTCATCAAGATTTTCTTTAGATTTACTGTGTGTCGACTCCTATAATCTGCTTATTGTGAACGTTTATGTTAAATGGAGGGATAAAATAAAGCATAATTTCCACCAACTCGTTCTGATAGAATCCCCGTCAGTTTCTTAGATGGAGGTCAAAGCTCATAGGGGTGTCTGCCGTGATAGAATGTACACAGTGGCACCATAGTATAGTATTCCCATGTCCTCATCATCCTTCTTTATCCGTGATGGTCAAGGAGACTTCAAGGAGCATTCCAAATGTTTGAATTGAACATGTTGAAAGTTAGAAATAAATATTTTCAGAGCTAAAATATTAATCTCACTCTCACTCAAATAAATTATTAACATTTTACTTTAAGCAAATGCAAAAATGTTATAATTTGCCTTTGAACTTTTAGCAATATGAAAGTTACTGCCAACATTTTCTAAATTTTTTTTATAGAATCACAGAAAGAGGTTATAAATAGTTACATTACTCTTATTACGTGTTTCTTGTCATGAGTGTAAAATCGTATGGTTCAAGTGTGTGATTATTGAAAAGAGTATCACCCTTGGAAAAGATACTTTATGAAATAACTATTGAAAAAACTGAATAAATGAAGAAGTATTCTAACTGGCTCCCTCGTGGTGCCGATATCCCACAAAAAGTGCACATAATAGTCTTAAGAATAGCTTATTAGCACTCACTCTGTTTCAGTTTCGTCATGTCTTTATGCGAGCACTAATAATTCCTTCTTTTAATCTCTCTAGCAGTTCACTAAAATTCCGTTTAATAAATAGTCATGACTTGCCTTTTTATTATACATCTGCATTTTTTTATTTAAGCAAAAACCCCGCTGTAAAATACAAGTAATGTAAATAATATTCGATATAATAGAATAATATTATAATTATAAAGAGAGCTGCACTTATTTACTGTAAGATACGCACCTAAGCTTGATTTCTTGGATGTTGATGGAACATTTACTTAATAGGTAAAAATGAAACTATAGTATGCCAACATCGATTCGATATTTTACCTACTTGTCATATGGCGCAAATGGCTAATTTCTAGCTATAAGACGCATGTGACAGTAATAACTGTTACGTAGCTTTTGAATTGGTTAATCAAATTAATAATTGTCTAAATTACTGTCCCCTTGCTGTGAGGTACACGAGCACACATACAAAAAGGAATGAAAAGCTATTGCTGTTGAAGAATTATGCAATTTTAGGAACTGAATCAACAGCAATGAAAAAACTCGAAGGAAATAATAAATAAACAGGATTGGACAAGGCGTTATTCTACCAGAATAAAAATTCATTAATGGCTGCCAACCTAAGGCTGAGACCAAGGAAACAAATCATTAAAAAAAACAAGGCACTGGGTTTTCAATACTACTTCCATTTAGGTCTGAAAAATTGAAATTCTTCAGTATTTTCTTAGTGGTTTTGCTCCATTACTATTACAATGTCCCCAACTCTTGATATTTCATTTCGTATAAATTCATAACCAATAAGGAAATTTTTCCTGATAGAAATAAATACACAGATGCCATCGTCGGTGAGGTACATAGACCTCGTCCGTTAATACTATATATCGTTTCTATACTTTTCAAATTAAAGTCTATGCCAATAGAATGTTTTGTATGGATGACCTGGCATCACCGCACATGTTTTAACATAGCCATTTTTATACTATGAATGTGATTTTAGGAGGAAATGGATGCTTCATAGCTATTTCAAAATTTTGATAGAGAAAAATGTTGGGAGGTACGCATTTTCAAAATATACTTTTATTTCAAAACTCGACGCTTAGCATAAAGGGGATCGGGATGGTGCGGTGGCTAACGTACATGCTTCCAACCGAGAGGGTTCAAATCCTGGAGACAAATATTTTTCAGTGATGTCCCGATCCCTACTTGAGGTGCTTGGTGGAGACAACTTTGAATGAGTACGATGTCGGTCGGATGGAACGTTTAACTGCGGACCCCTTGGCGCCTTTCGACAAGTGTAGGCTAATGCCGACGCCGGGTTTCTCTCCACCCTTCCTTTCCTATCCATTCCTAATGGCGCAAATGACCTTAGCTGTCGGTCGCCTTCCATAAAAACTACGGCTACCACTACTTAGCATAATCTGTCTTCTATTGTCTATATTTTACAAATGCCATTTGAATATGCTCAGATAAACTGCTAGTCACCTTCCACGATACCTTAGTGTAGTGGACACACGAGTAGCGTACCCTGCGGATATCAAAGCACCGGTACAAGGGCCAAGGGCAACTCTGCATTGCCGCGCAGACTTCACAAGGCCCCTGGTTTACGCCTTACACTCGGGCCCCAAACCACTGCGAGCTCAACTAAGCTTCACATAAAATCACTTCGGAATTAGAGCACTTTGCAAATAGTATGTGAATAAAAGCGTCATAGATGTCAAATATTTTTTTTCAGAAATGAGCGACCTTTTCAATCTTATTGTGTCTCGTGCCAATCAACACAACCGCCGTCACCTTTGTCAGCAAGGGCATCGAACCTACCGGCGTACTCCAGGATGTCACCAGCGCAGTACTTTTCCCTCGGGTCTCGTCACGAGTATCCCGAAGGGGCTCGAATTGAAACGAGGCCATTACACGCCGGATATCGGAGCTGCTTACCTAATCTAGAGCAATAACGCTCAACTTCTTATCTTTCCGAGAGGTATTCCGGCAAATCCTAAGCCCCTAAAATGGAACTTTATAATAAGACGCCATTGACTAACTTTTAAACTGAGTTACTTCATCTTCACCACTCCAAATTACTACTTAGAATAATAATTTCGGCACACGACGTAGCAGTTCGCATTTTAAATAATCCAGGACAATGAAACAACTTCGCATGAATTTGAGATTTATTCCATACATAATTTATGACGACGAATCCGCCACTTACGCTTAAATCCCTCTCCCGAAAATTTCCTCATATAAGTCAAATAAAAAATTCAATTACGCCGACTGAAACCATAATACCTAATCCCTTCCCCATCCTACTCCCCCACCCAATCTCTCTCTCTCTCTCTCTCTCTAACGCCCCTTCACACACCCAATCCGCCGTTTCCCTTTCTCTCTCGACCCCAGAACCCCTTCTCCCTGCCCACAACTTCGCATCACCTACCCCCCCTCCTCCACCTCAGAAGCCAACAAACTCTTCCGCAATATCGCATTCATGGATAATTTTAATTGCAAAAATAAGCACCGGAAGAGGCGGTGGGGAACGAGGAAAGATGGACTGCAACTCCGAATAGCGAGAGGGTGTCAGAGAAGGAGGATTGGATGTTGCAAGAGGGAGAGGAGTTTTGAGAGGTAGATAATATGGGAGGAGAGGGTTCGTTTTAGGAAGGGGAGGTTTAATAGCAAATGGGTGGAGAGGGAGGGAGAGAGAATACGCAGATGGGGGAGGAAGTGAGGGAAGAGGAAAAAGGGGTGCGTGGGTAATCCTTTAGGAAGCACAGCTGAGCGCCTGACCACACGGTGTTCCACCCATTCGCGAAGAATTTGGGAAATGGCCGCGCAGGGTTGGAATTGTGTGAAAGAGTCAAAGTGGTGGGAGGTACTTGTTTTTTAACTTTAAATTGTTTTTGACTTTCCATTTGTTGATTTTGGCAACAGGAGTACAAATACACATTTGAAGGCAGAAACCTTCGTGGTTTATTTCGAAAATTTTCCCTCTAAGCTGCTCGCGTGAAAAGGCGGTTTTGTTTGTAAAATCTCACACCTCATGGCCTTTTCTCGAGAAAGAAATCACTGTATACCGTAGAACCTCAACTAAAAATGGTCGAAATATCATTCAAATACCTATCGACCAAAAAATTGAGTAACAGCTTGCCAATCATACCTAATCAACCACGGTAATGAACAATAGGTTTCATATGCTTGGGTGGAGTTCTCCTAATACCAAGCCCAACGTCGAGACTCCACGGGAGATCTGGTACTCGAAAAAAGTACACTGATGTAGTGAAGCTGAGGGTGTCCTAAGACATCCTCATCCATTCAGAATCGAGCCGGTCACTTTATAAGTGCTGGGCTCTCTATTGAATAGCCCACTGCTTTACACGCCGGTGGAGAGGACTTAATTATAAAGTATGAAAATTTTCTTTCGGACCTAATTAAAAAAATATGCTTGCTTGCCTCGATAATCAATTTTTCGCAATGTGGGTTCGAATGGTAGGTATATTATTCTACCCCGACAATGACTTTTGCCTTAGCAAAACGCAGCTCTTCCGTCGGAATACAACTTAGGACCATGCGTACATTTCCCTCTGCATCTTACATCATTTACATACACTAACAAATTATTATAATGATTCTCTGTAACTTGAAGGTGCTCTCATTATTGCTGACGGATACTAAGAAGCATGATAACTATGACTAATTTAAGAGGGGAGATAAAAGAGATAAAAAGGCAAATATGCTAACATTTTTGATTATTTTATGTTCGTAGTTACAAATACTACTTTTTAAAAAAAGACCCCAATGGAGAAGGAAAAAATGAAGGTATACAACTTGCTGTGTCAAAAAGTGATGGCCATCTTAAAAGTGGATGAAAAAATCGGAGAAGGAACAAATCTGAAGACTCAAGTGGAGAGCTATGTAGGAGAGAAGATTGTGTTCAGAAACTATAAAGTCACAGAGGAGAAAGAGTGCAGCAATGAATTCGTAAGAGGAATTTGTGAATGACATCAGGAACAAGGCTTGATTTAAGAAAACGACCAGAAGACATTCAATTCTTAGATGGAGAGCCCTTGACAATGGTATTCTCCGAGGAATTGATTTTTATTCAATTTGTCACGATATCTCTTTGCGCAAAACGGTAGCAAATTTTACTCCAAATAGGAATTAAAAACTCTTAAATTCAGAATATTGGAATACAAAGTACTGAAACTTCGAGATTTCTTTATTCCATTAGTGTAAAGTACACGTGAGCCATTCCAAATTCTGTAGTTAAAGAGATATATTCGAATTTTAAATAGAGCACACAGGCACACACACACACACAAGTATTAGAGAGAGAATTATGAAGGAACGAGAGTACGTTTTAAGAAGATAAAAATGGCATCACATCCTTTTTCACCAGTTGCACAAGTGGAAGAAGATGGGGGAGGAGCGCAACTTCGAATGGCCCTGCGGCATAAAAGATAGTTTGGTATTTGAAGAACTAAAAACCTAGAGAGAGAACCACTATCGACGTTCACATACTTTGACAAAATTCACAATGGAACAAAATTCAACAGACTCGCCGAGATTAGATGGAGGAAACCCAATATTTAATTCCCGGACATAGAGAAACGGAAAAACACACAAAAAGGAAATTTGATATCTTAAATTATTCTATGTAGGTAAAAAAAAGGCATTCATAGTCTCCGTTAATATGTGAAAGTCACCTAAACAGTTCAACATATACAATAGTCACTGGCGAATAAACCAATTGACCAGGTATCGATTGCAAATTAATGCTATTGAAACCCTCTGGCAACATGGCTTAGAGAATGGGAAATCTCCTGAACCAAAACCATTTAACTTTTTAAGATACGCAAAACTAATAAAATTATTATTTTTTCCACACACACAGTTCCACGATAAAATTTACGGATTTGAATTCGTGGGTGGAAGATGATAACCTATAATTAGACGTTTAAAACGCAGTGTTACTTCACTCCAATGGGATTGCATAAATCGAATATCAGAAGAAGTCACCGTCCGAGGTACTCCGTGAGATTCGAAGGAAATACACGAGAGCGACATAAACTCGAAACAGGAATATCCTTAATATGATTGGATGGTGGATACACAAGGGAGAGGCATATTCAGCAAAGATGTGGGAACATTTAATCTAGATTTGGGGCTAAATTCCATTGAGGGAGAAGAGAGTTTGTGATTTGAACGTAGACGGCACTACGGATGTAAAATATGTGATTATGATGTGGGAGAGGATATGACATTGAAGGAGCGAGAGAGGACGGGAAATTACATAAAATGCAATGGTTCAATCGTTCCCGTAGAAGTTTGGGAAGTTAGCCGAATGGGGAAAATGGTTAGTGCTCACAGGTTATGGCAAGGGCGGACCCAGGTGTTATCCAAATCGAAGGATTAATTATAATTACAAGCTGGCATTTGGCCTTCGCGTGCCGAATTCACATTTAAATCGAGAAATATAACTTTTATAATAAAAATGGATGAGGAAGTACTGGAGATGGCGGGTGAGGAGAGGGGTTTGGTGAGAGAAATCCTATGGAGGCTGGAAAAATGGATGAAAGGCGTATTGAGCGGTAGTGGAATGTTGAAGAAGGTAATAGAGGGGAGAATGTTGGGAAAGCGAGGAAAGGGCAGGAACAGGATAGGGATGTTGGACGGGATGAAGCAAGTACGCGGAGATGAAGAGGGACCTGATGTAGAGTAGGTTGCTGGATTGGGTTTTGTTTGGAATTACAAAATGTTTATTTGATAGTTGTGTCCATCCAAAAACCTACTTTAACCGGTAGATTACCAAAAGATAAAAAGGATAGACAGGTGAGTAAATGGAATGTTGAAGTTTTAAAAATGAAGAAAACAAAGCAGTATCAGGAGTCAATGGAGAATATAATGAGCGAGGACAGAGAGACGAACACAATTGAAGAAAAATAGGAACATATAATAAAAGGGACATAGAAACCAGCATAGGAAAATATAGGAAAAGGACAATGAAGTCATGGATTAATTACGAGATTGTTAGACGAGAGGAGGAAACGGAGGAATTTAAACAACGAATTAGGCAGAAGAAAGTAGAAAGGGAGATATAAATAGACGGAGGCGGGAAAATAATAGCGCGAACGAATTGTGGTGGAATACGCAGTGCGGGAATATGTAAAGCTTGCTATGAAAAGATAAAATTAAAAACTGTTCACGAAAGTGAAACGCTGTCAGGAAGCAAGAAGAGAAAAGACGCGAACACTGTAGAAGATGCGTCAGAAATATTATAGAATTGAAACAGAAAATATTTAAGGGAGACGGAAGGAATATATGGAGGAACTTTGGTAAAGACATTAGACCAGCAACCTTAGGCATAAAAGAGAATATGACGAAGATGAGGATAACTAAGGTCCAAGCGTACTGGATGCCAAGATGGAAAGGGCATTAAGGTAACTGAAATCAAATAAGGCCGTGGGGGTAGACAACATTCCCGCGGAACAACTTAACCGTCAAAGAATCCGTGAAAGGAAGAGGTTTTATGGACTATTTTGTGGGATTTATGAGGGAGAAATTTGATCGGAAGATTTAGCGGCGCTAGTTCCCATTCTAAAAAATGGAAATCATAAGGACATAAGGAGAAGAATTGTGTAAGACTAGGATGCGGAAACATAGTCAGTAAAACAGGATGATAGACATAGAATGGACGCTTTTGAAATGTAGTTGCGGAGAAAGATGGAAAAGGTGAAATGCAGAGACAGGAAAAGAAAGGAGGTAGTGGAGGAGGAGGTGGTGGTAGGAGGAGGTAGGTAGGTATGTGGTGGGGGAGGAGAGAGGATTGTTGGGTGGAATTCAAAGGAGGTATGAAAAATGGATGCAGAGCATTTTGATTGGGAATGGGATGTTGAAAGTTGATCATGCAATGAAGGAATTGAAACTAAGAGGGACCATAGTGCTTAAATTCCAGCAAGGATTCGCATATGCAGATGATATAGCACTAATTGCACGAAATGTGAATGACCTAAAAGAAATGTTTAACATTTTAGAAAACACTGGTAAAGAAGTGGGGCTGAAGGTTAGTGAAGAGAAGACCAAATACTTGAAAATGTCAGCTCATCAGAACAAGTGGCACCTACAAAACATAATAATTGGGAATTATGAGTTTGAGGGTGTCAAGGAATTTACCTATCTAGGAGTAAGACATAACAATGAAAATAAGATATCCACGGAGATCAACCAAAGGGTAATGGAAGGTAACAGGGCATACTTTGCAAATGTAACAATCCTCAAATCAATGTTACTATCAAGGAACACAAAAATGAAGATCTATAAAACGCTTATTAGACCCGTGGTAACTTATGGAGCTGAAACATGGACATTAACAAATCAGGATAAGGAAATACTTAGGAAAATTCGAAAGAAAAATGTTAAGGAGACTCTATGGCCCAATTAGAGAAGGAGAGAGATGGAGAATTAGAATGAACATGGAGATAAATGAATTACTAAAAGGGAAGGACATAGTTAGATTTGCCAAGTCACTGCGGATGGCGTGGTTGGGGCATGTAGAAAGGATGGAAAATGACAGAATGCCCAAACTGATACTTAATAGCAAGATGGAAGGAGTCAGAAGAACAGGTAGACTAAGGAAGAGATGGAACTACAGGATGTGGAGGATGACTTGAAGGCAATGGGAGTTACAAGATGAAAGGAAAAAGCAAGAACAAGAACTGAATGGAGGCATATCATAGAGGAAGCCAAGGCCCACACCGGGCTGTAGAGCTGCAGATGATGATGATGATGGAATGTTGAACACTCTGATAGAGGGAAGAACGTTACGCAAACGAGGAAGGGGTAAGAATAGGATGGGCAGGTTGAACGGAATGAAGGAGGAAGTATGCGGGATTGAAAACAAGTTTATTGCAGTGTCCGATGACAGAATGTTTTAGTAAGATATCCAAATAATATATTGTTGTACCATTTCATAGTCTGTGTCCACCCATAAGCTACCTTAAAAAGTAGAATATCGATAAAAATATGATTTTTGAAGCCTAGAAAGTGGATAATAGCGTAGTATCCCTAAGAACCTACCACTCGCATAAATTATATCCAAAGAAAAGATACTTGAAGTATATACTCGTACTGTAACGCTTGTGAAATAATGACTTTTGTTATGCCTGTAAAATCATGTCTTTTACTAACACCTATTTTTATTAACACGTTTTTAATTGGGTATTTTTTAAATATCTTCTTTGATCAGGGGTTCAATGTAATTACCCACTTTTAGTTACTCTTGAAATCTCGACTCAAACCACGCGGAAGGGTTTTGTATCCTCTCCCTGTGGTTGGTCCAATCCGCAAAATAAAACGTTCAGCGATGAGAGGTGGGAACTTTCGGAATTCGTTGAAGACGAGGTTTGAAGTAGTTAATAAGTAATTATGAAAGTAGAAAGAGGATGTGGCACAGGGTGTCAGGGTGGGAGAAGTGCAGAATAAAAGAAGCACGATAAAAGAGGATGCTGGACGGTTACGGTGCGAAGAGGAGAGAATACGCAGGGAGAGAAGGAGAGAGAGGGAGAGAGAGATAGAGGCGAGGTGAACGGGATGCGGAGGAAGAGGTTAGTCGGGCGCCCTGTGGGTGGGCCTACCACTCCCTTCCTGCAAATAGACCGGATTATCTGAGGGAGTCACACGGGGGTCATTAGCTGAGGTCGAGGCGATCTCGTACTGTCTGCTATTGAGTGGCTCTTGGAACCTATGGGG
Organism: Hetaerina titia; assembly: GCA_037158775.1. Lineage (NCBI taxonomy): Eukaryota > Metazoa > Arthropoda > Insecta > Odonata > Calopterygidae > Hetaerina > Hetaerina titia. Next base: position 44,893,655 of record CM073769.1, on the reverse strand, counting down.
GGAAGGAAGATAGGAGTGCGGGGCGGCGAGATGAGGGGTTGAACAATCTGCCCACTTACTTAGCAAGGGTTAAGGGTTTGCGGGAGTGTGTGTGTGCTTGTGAGAGGGATTGTTGGCTTCTGAGACTTAAAGGAAGGCCGTTGCACGTAGGCCTGTAGCTGCAGCGTCGGGAGAGGAGAGAGAAAACTAGCGGAGGCGGCGGGTAGCTGGAGGGAGATAGGGCGTAGGTGTGCACTGAATCGAGGATAATTGTAAAGGTAATGAAGATGTGGTATGGCGAGGATCGTGGGAGAAATAGATAAGAGAATACTCCAATCTCTGGGTGCGGTGGGGATTATATAAACTTAATATGTGAGGGACGGTTTTGAAAAAGAAGAAGAGTAGAGGGCAGAGGGAAGATAATGTTATCATAAAATTTGCTGTGCTATATATGTGAAAATACTGGAATAGATAAACTTAAATCAATAGCTTCTCTCCCCAAGGAAAGTGATGAGCCACACTAACGACATGTATAATTGTTGATGCGCCAGAGAAAGCAGAACGTAACAATAAGCACTTAGTTAGTGCAAAATTAATAAGGATCGAGCTCAGTGGATGCCATAAAGATGCTTTTGTAATACACATATAAATAAATATATCAATGTGTATATGTACACAGGGTGTGGCAAAATAACTTCCTAATTTCTAACGCAAAACGCTTTCAAAAAAGGAAGTTTTTTATATACATGTATATATGTCGATGATGAGGAATAACTCACGAGGGCAATATAACATTTGGACGGCACAATTGAGTCTGACCTGAAGAAGGCCTCGGAGTAGGCCGAAAGCTTAAATCATCTACAGTGTGAGTGTCCTTTTACGTGTTATCTGTTTTATTCTGTGTTCTATTGTGCCGTCCAAAAGTTATATTGCTCTCGTGAGCACTTCCGCATCATCGATATATATATATATACGTATATATAGAAATGTGGGTCGCGGTGGTCTAGTGGGTAGAGCGTTGGACCACTGACCGGAGGGTCCCGGGTTCGATTCCCGGGCAAGGCACTCTGGGCACCTACAGCTCCACCCAAGCTAGTTGATTTTTCGGGTACCAGATCTTCCTGGGAAACCATAACCGGCACAGGGAAAGGAACTGGCCCCCCTACCCTGATGTGTGAATATTCACACGCCGTCGGGCTTGGTACAAGGGTGGGCTCTACCATCGCCTACTAAACCGACCTTCGAGTTGATTACTGCGTTTATGGTTTTTTTTATATATAGAAATAATTATATCTTGACGTGGGGTAAGGGCTTGTGCGTTCTGATGTCCCCTAGAGCTGTGCTGGCGGGAGTAATAATAATTGCTCCTGGTAGGGTCACAATTGCCCGATAGGTCAAAGGTTAGGAGCCAAGAGAAAAGTAGTCCACGCAGCATCTATTCCTCAGTTGGGTGGCTGCAAAGGCTTCTGACCCCAGTGGGGTGGCCATTTAGTAATGGTGTCACGTTAAAAACACTATTTAGGAAATCAACGGAACCACCTCAATTAACATTTCCAAAATTGCTATGATGGACACAAGAGAGAAATTGAGTGGCAACTGCGGGACTCGACCCAATAGGCCGTGTATCGTGCCCGGCAGCGGGGGAGGCAAGGTTTCCGCAGTCGTCATCCTACAAAACCCTTTCAAGGGAAAACCGACAGCAGCAGGACAGAAGACGCAGAAGAAGACGAAAGTAGTTAGAATAGGAACATGGAATATTAGGACAATGTTGAGGACAGGAAAATTAGAGAATATTAAGCGAGAGATGGAAAGAGGTAATATACATGTTTTAGGTCTATGCGAGGAAAGATAGAAGGATAGCGGGGAATAGTGGAGTGATAATTATGGAATAATATACAGCGGCGGGGACGAGAGCCAGCGAGGGGTTGCCGTAATATTAAATAAAGGGGTAGGAAGAAGCGTACATAGAGCAAGCATCAGATAGAATTTTACTCGTAGAGATCAAAGCAGAACCGACGAATTTGGTCATTTTTTAGGTATACATGCCACCGAGTAACCACAAGGAGGAAGAAGTCGATAGGATGTATGATGAGTTAGAGGATATAATCGCGTGTGTGCTTGCAGGGAAAGATTTGATAGTGATGGGGGATTGGGATGCGACGGTAGGCGAAGGAAGAGATGGTGATGAGGTGGAGGACTACGATTAATGGACGAGGAATGACCGCGGGGAGAAATCAATTCAGTTCTGCAGGAGACAGGGGTTAGTCATCACCAACACATGGTTTAGACACCACAAAAGGCGTAGGTATGCATGGAAAACGCTAGGTGACTCAGAAAGGTATCAGTTAAATTAAATTCTGATTAGGCACTGGTTTGGGAACAGTGTGATAAATTCGCACAATAACCCGGGAGCGGATGCGGACTCTAACCACAATTTAGTTGTTATGAAACGTAGCGTCCGTTTCAAAAAGATAAGGCAAGGGCGAGCTAGAAAGAGCATTGGAGTAGTGGGGCAAGACAGTGTGGGTAGAAAACATTTCTGCGGAACTATTGAAATGTTTAGGAAAATGTGGCAGGAAAACTCTATATGGACTTATTGATTGTACGTATATATAGGAAGGAATCTGTCCGTAAGGCTTTGTGAGATCAGTGCTAGTTCCTATTCCGAAAAAGGTAAAGGCTACATCATATGAGGACTACAGAACAATAAGTTTGATATCCCACGCAGCTAAAGTTGTTCTCAGGATTATCAACAAAAGGAAAGAGAGGAGGGCAAGTGATTACTTATGATCAATTTAGGTTTAGGAAGGGGAAAGGTACGCGTGATGCCATTGCAGTAATGAGACCACTCATCGAAAGGAATATGGAATACATTCTGGACTTAATTGCCTGTTTCGTAGATTTTTAAAGCCGTTTGAGAGAATGAATTGGGAAAAGCTAATGATTATATTGCAGAAAATAGAAATAGATTGGAGGGACAGGGAGCTAATCCGCAACCTGTACATGTCTCAGACTGCTCAGGGGCGAGTGGGGAATGCAGAGTCCGGATGGGGAGTGTTAGGAAGAGGTGTAAGGCAGGGATGCTCATTATCACCGGTGCTGTTCAACATATATTTGTAGGAAATGATTAAAAATGCCCGGAAAGACCTGAAAATAGGAATGAAAAATGGCGGGGAATTCGTAAAATCAGTTAGGCTTGATGATGACCATGTTTTAGACAAATGTCAAGAAACTACGGGAGATACCGCATCAGTAACTTTTAGCGGAGTCATCCGATACGTGTGCATTACAAAGCAACAATTTCAGAGCGTAAATATCATTCGCCATGACCGGGATCCTGGTCAAGGCGAATGATTTACGCTCTGAAATTGTTGCATTGTGACTAAGCTTTAGTTTGTCAGTCAGCCAAGGGGTTGAAAGCATTGTTGAGTGAATTGTAAATTCAGTGCGATAGATATGGGATAAGAATCAATATTAATAAAACAAAGGTTATACGATTTCCCAGAAAGAAAAAGCCTAAGTTAAATACTAAATATTAAAATAGGAGAGGAAAAAATAGAGGAAGTACAACAGTTTACGTACCTCGTCAGTGTTTTGGACCAACGCGGTCCAAGTAGTAGGGACGTAAGGAGAAAAATTGCGCTAGGCAAGGAGGCTTTCTCAAGGAGGAGGGAGTTGATGACTTGGACGTTGAGTAGGGAGGATAAGAAAAGACTCGTAAAAACGTTGACATGGAGCGTAGCTATGCACGGCGCGGAAAGGTGGTCGCTGAAGCAGGAGTATAGACGTAGATTGGAGGCTTTTGAAATGTAGGTGTGGAGAAGAATGGAGAAGCTGAAATGATAGAGAAATCCTATAGAGGCAGGAAAAATGGATGAAAGGCGTATTGGGCGGTAGTGGAATGTTGAAGAAGGTAATAGAGGGGAGAATGTTGGGCAAGCGAGGAAAGGACAGGAACAGGATAGGGATGTTGGACGGGATGAAGGGAGGAAAGAAGTACACAGAGATGAAGAGGGACCTGATGTAGATTAGGTTGCTGGATTGAGTTTTGTTTGGAGTTACAAAATGTTTATTTGATAGTTGTGTCCATAAACCCATGTCCATATACCCACGTTGGGCCCATGTGTATATATGTATTACATAATATATAGTAGGTAAACTATGAATTATTATTATTAGGTAATCTACCGGTTAAGGTAGGTTTTTGGATGGACACCACTATCAAATAAATATTTTGTAACTCCAAACAAAACCCAATCCAGCAACCTAAGCTACATCAGGTCCCTCTTCATCTCTGCGTACTTCTTTCCACCCTTCATCCCATCCAACATCCCTATCCTGTTCCTACCCTTTCCTCGTATGCCCAACATTATCCCCTCTATTACCTTCTTCAACATTCCACTACCGCTCAATACGCCTTTCATCCATTTTTCCTGCTTCCATAGGATTTCTCTCAACAAACCACTCTCCTCACCCACCATCTCTAGTACTTCCTCATTTATTTTCCTTTCGGTCCATTTAACCTTCTCCATTCTTCTCCACACCCACATTTCAAAAGCCTCCAATCTACGTCTATCCTCCTGCTTCAGCGACCCACGTTTCCGCGCCGTACATAGCTACGCTCCATATCAGAGTTTTTACGAGTCTTGTCTTAACATCCCGACTCAACGGCCCCGTCATCAACTCCCTTCTCCTTGAGAAGCCTCCTTGCCTAGCGCAATTCTTCTCCTTACGTCCCTACCACTTTGACCGTATTGGTCAAAAACACTTCCGAGATATGTAAACTGTTCTACCTGCTCTATTCCCCCCCCCTATTTTAATATGTAGCTTAGCTTTTTTCTTTCTGGAAAATCGCATAACCTTTGTTTTATTAATATTGATTCTCATCCCATATTTATCGCACTGAACCTCCAATTCACTCAACAATGCTTGCAACCCCTTGGCTGACTGAGCAACTAATGCTTGGTCATCAGCAACCTAACCGATTTTACGAATTCCCCTCCGACTTTCATTCCTACCTCCAGTTCTTCCCATGCCTCTTTAATCATTTCCTCTATATATACGTTGAACAGTACCGGTGACAATGGGCAACCCTGCCTTACACCTCTTCCTAACACTGCCCATCCGGGTCTCCGTTCCCCACTCGCACCTTAGCAGTCTGAGACATGTACAGGTTGCGGATCAGTTTCCTGTCCCTCCAATCCATTCCTATTTTCTGCAATACACGCATTAATTTTTCACAATTCACTCTATCATACGCTTTTTCGAAATCTACAAAACAGGCAAAAACGTCCTGATTGTATTCTATATTCCACTCGATTAGTGATCTCATTACTGCAATGGCATCACGCGTACCTCTTCCTTTCCTAAACCCAAACTGATCATCACCTAAGTAATCATTTGCCTTACTCTCTACCCTTTTGTTGATGATCCTGAGAATAACTTTAGCTGCATGGGATATCAAACTTATTGTTCTGTAATCCTCACATGACGAAGCCTTTGCCTTTTTTTGGAATAGGAGCTAACACCATCTCACAAAATCTTCCGGCCAGATTCCTTCCTCATAGATACTACGAATCAGTCCATATATGGCCTTCTTCCCACCTTTCCCTAACCATTGCAACATTTCTACAGGAATATTGTCCACCCCCACAGCCTTATTTGCTTTCATCTCCTTTAATGCCTTTTCTATTTCATCGTCGAGTTTGCCTGGACCTAAGCTATTTTCTTCTACGTGATGTTCCTTTTCTATGTCTAACCTTGTCGGCCTAAGTTCTTTGCCATACAGTGTTTCTATATATTCCTTCCATCTCTCTTGGATTTTTCCTGGTTCGACTATTATCTTACCCCACTTATCTTTAACTGCTAGCACAGATCTTGCCTTCTTACTTCCCGATAATAACTTAACCTTGCTGTATAGAGCACCAATTTCACCCTTCTTCTGTAAACTTTCCATATCCTTGCATTGCGTTTTCCACCATTCTTCTTTTGCTTTATTTGTGGCCCTTCTCAATTTATTGTTTAACTCTTTGTTCTTCATTTTGCCTAACTCTGTGTTTACATTTTTTCATCTTCTTTTCTCATCCATCTTTGCAATCATCTCATCCGTTACCCATGGTTTCCTTATCCTTTTCCCGTTAACGGTTCCTATAGTGTCTTTAGCGGCTTCCAATATCCCTTTCTTGATACATTCCCATTTTTCTTCGATAGTACTCAGTTCTTTATCGTCATCCTTCATTTTCTCTACAGCCTGCTGATACTCCTTCCTCGTTAAAAACTAAGAATATATGTGAAAAAATAATATTATCCAGCTTCCGAGGCATGTATTTTTAAAGGTTTCACTAAAAAAAAACTTTTGGTTTACACTTATATATTTGTGCACAATGTCTATTTTTATAATTTTGAAAATCGTTTATTTGTGTCATAAGCTATCTAAATATTCTCTCAAATATTTCTATTTCTAGTAAAATGGTCCCAAAGAAGTCTATACCCCATCGATTAATTAAAAAACAATATACCCATGGTCAATTACAATTGAGAACCATTCCGCTTACAAATACAAAAACTTTGCAAAAATTGGTTTTAACTAGGACAATTTTTTGAGTTTAGGATAGGTTTGATCTAGTAAAGGTTTTGATTGAGTAATTTTCGAGGACAAGAAACACAGTAAGACAAAACTATTTTAACATATTTAAATATGTGACCAATTAAATTTCCGAGAGATGGAGGACTGAAATAATGCAGTTCTAGTGGGATAAATGCACAATGAATATGGACGTATTGTGAGAAATATTTAAGGTGACATGATGAGAATATTTATAAAAATTTTTATATAGAACAGATAAAAATCTCCATGTTATTTTTTTAATAATATAAAAACTAATTACACATTTAGCTACTAATTATAAAGATTTGTTACGTACTTACATTATTTAACGTCAAAAAAACAAAACATCTCCCTAGCAGGTGAATAGGTTCGGATGAGATTGGGACAAATGATACCAGCCGATTTGGGATATATCGAGAGACCTCCACACCACAGAGTTTAATTCCACCAGAGGGCTTGAAGAAGGACGGATGGATGTTTCGAAAGACTAATAGAATGTATGAAATATGGCAACCTTTTGTGCGTTTCACTTTTCGATCTTCGTTACGACGGGTACAAGAAAAAAAAAGAACAAAAAGTTGCATGTCATCGGACGTAAATTATTCCTAAAATGAAAGACCAATAAATACACACTTGCATAGCTTTCCTACTTGTCATTTCTGTCTCCTTTTCCTCCCCTAGCGGTGCACAAACCCTCCCCACGACAAAAGCCCGGCCGTGGAATCACTCACTCAATTCCGGTCGCCCTTTCGCCACAGCTCCATACCTCAGTGATTTCAAACGGTTTCCGCTGCAGAACTGCCTTGCGGTCGAGACCCAAACGGATCCGCGGGACAAGGCCCTCAATTGAGTCGCATTGATTGGCACGGTCTCACGGACAAAAGCAGCTCCCTCCTCCTCTCAGCCTCCGCCCCTTCGACAGCCCCTCTCTCCACCTACCCCCAACGCTCTCTCTTTCCCCCGTCAACCAACACCCAAACTCCACCCACCCGATACCCTCTTTGGAACTGCTTTCCTCAACCTTCTCTCTCTCTCTCTCACTCGCTTCACCCACCTCCTTTCCCCCGTACCAAAATCCTCGCCTCATCAATTTCTCTCCTCTTTTTTTTTCTCGCTGACTCTCCCGCTTGCAGTAGAAAAGGTCCCCACCCCCCCTTCCCTTACCCCCTGACCGACGCCATATCCCCTTCCCCCCTTCGACCACCCCCGTCCCGAATCCTCCCCCTACTCTTGCTCGATAGGAAAGGGTCCGTGCGCCAGACACGCGTTTCCGCACCCGCCGCGGCGACCGTCCACCCTGGCCGCCGCCGCCGCTATTTCCGCACCATTTCACGGCACCCTGCGGCAATCGTTGTTTCACTCGCTGCGCGCGCGCGCGCGTGTCGGCTCCCCCTCTCCCTCGAGTGTGTGTGTGTGTGTGTCTGTCTCCAATGAAGGAGCAACGGGACATGCGTGCGTGCGTGCACGTGTGTGTGTGTGGTCCGGAGGGACGAGAGATGGAATCACTTTTCGGTCGTAAAGAGAATGGGGCGAGAAGCGGTGGAGGAGGGCGTGGAGAAAAAAAATCGCGAGATAATTCTGTGTGTGGCAAGGGGGGTGGGTGGGAAGGGGAGAGTGGGACGATTCATTGATTGAGACATTGACGTCGACGAGGTCAGTTCGGGAAGGGTGTTTTTTTTATGCGTGTGCAACCCCTCCCTTCCTTCAAGGGGTCTCATGAACGGGACGAACTCCAGAGGCAAACGCCAAATGGGGTTCGAGAAAGGACCTGCGGGCGTCTGTACGAGTAGTAGTACATGCCGGGTGACGAGTAAATCCAACGAAGTAATCAATCAACTGAATTTTAAATTTCCCCGATCTCCCGTTTTTTGAGGGTAAAAAATAAGAGAAACTTTACACTTCCACGCACTTTTAATGCTCTACGACCATGACTTCGATGCTGTGCATCATCATCAGGTACATATAACGAAAATGTACAACTTGTATAGTCAGACGCCAAGTACAAGTTGAAAAATTTCGTTAAATTGTACCTAATGATGATGCACAACATTGAAATAATGGTCTTAGAACATTAAAAGTGTGTGGAAGTGTAAAGTTTCTCCTATTTGTTACCCTCATCATGAGGGAATTCCGCAAAGTTGAGCCTGAAACTGTTAACTTTCCCGTTTTTCGCCAATATTGAAGGGTATTTCACAAGAACTAGCACTAAATATGCTAAGCAATAGTCTGTCACTTCCAAATGAATTGCATAAATAGATCATTTTAAGATCCCGATTAATTAGAAATATACCGCGTTCTGTACAACACATTTCCTCAATCCTCACCTTCCACTAGCTGGGATTTCAAATAGTTGAGGTACCTGATAAAAGAAAAACTTCCATGCAACGCTATCCGAACAAATTAACAAGTTAACTATGCGGTAGACAATTTAGAAATTTCAATATATCATGTTTGATATATTATGGCATTATACTATAACCGTTGATCTGTGAATCCCTAGTCTACTTTAATTTCGAGGCCATGAGTCACTAAGAGAAGCCTAAAGTCACGTCCTTCCATGATTAAGTAGAACCTCACTGCCAATATGGCAGATTAAATTTCCACTGTTTTCCGCGTCCTTCGGTCGTCAGAATCTAGTAACCTAGTTTTTATGAGTGTCGGAGAAATATCCATGAAACACGATTGATTATTCTTTAATAAGCGCCGTAAATCAAAACTAGAAGAAAGGAGAAAGTTTCTCGCCAAAAGCGCTAAATTTTCCCTCTCACAAAGAAATATTTGGCGTATTTGTAATGTGATAATACGCGAAGAGAAACCGCCATCGGGGGCGTTCAATAAAACCCCAAAATCGGCATTTGTACTCTTTTCGCCCACCCTCCCCCCTCCCTCACCCCATCGAGAGTTTTGCATTCTCTACCTTTTTTGGAATGCTTCCGCCGATGCCGTCAGAGAGGCCCCTCCATCATCGGCGGTCGGCCGCAAAAGCTTGGCAACACCCCTCCCCCCTCTCCCCCACATGCACACAAAGAAATGAGCGAAACGTTCATTAATTTACGGGATTAGCGATATTATAATCTCACGGTTTGGTGTTTTCGAGAGGAGGCGAGACGCATCAATTCCGCTCGAGGGCCCTCATGAGTCAGTCCGGAAGGGATGAGAAGGATGTAAGGGAGTGGGGATATTACGCACGTGGGGAGGGAGGAATAAAGGGCTGCTGGAATGGAAGGCCGGGGTGGGGGTTGGGGCGGAGGGTGCCGGCGGGAGGGCGGTCGGTTTCAAGTTCGGAAGCGGGAGAGGCGGAGAGGGAGTGTGCGAGGGCCGAAGGGTACGCGGGGGAGGGAGACAGCGGCGAGTCGAGCGACCGAATACCTTCTACAAGGACGGAGCACAGTCGCCACACCTTCTCAAAGACCATCCACTCCCGTCCGAACAACACCCTCGACCACCTAAAAGCACTCCCTTCCCCACCGAAACCATCCCCTAAATTTTCCACCCCCTCCATTCACGAAATTATATTCAGATTAGGATGGGGCTCCGGCATCCATCCAGCGAAACCCATCCCGTTACTTCATCATTATTGCATTTTTCCCCCTCTTTCCTGTCCCCGGTGCAACTCGTCCCCTCAAAAAAGCTCAACCCTCATCCCACCACGCCGGCCCCAACCCTCTCCCGCCGGATACCCACCTCCTCCTCGATCCCTTCGCCGCCCCATCCACCCCTGTTACTACCCCTTCATTTCACTCATTCTTCCCTTCGTTATGATTCTCATCCTTGCGCCAGGGAGTCCTTTTGTTGTTGCCGTTGGGGACGCGTGTGTGTTTGTGCAGTTCGCTACTCCGGAGAGAGGCTTCGGGGAAATGGATTGGAAAGCAAGCAACTCCCTGGGAGACGACCGAACGACCCCTGTGCCGAAAGCCTCCTCCTCTCCGCGGGAGGTGCATTCCCAGTTTCCCCCGACTTGGGAATACGCCGCAGTGTGTGTGTGTGTGGCGGCAGGGGGAGAGGGGATCGGAGGTGTGGCTGCGCTGAATACAAAGCCGGGAGAGTAGAAGGAGCAATGTAAGAAGCATGGAAATGGAAATGTGAGGACACGTGCGTGACTCATCCTAGGGAAACGCAAATATCGACTCAGAAGAGCTTGCTATCACTAATCAAACTCAAGTAGAAATTAGTAAATTTTATTAAAAATTTTCCACACATAAAAATGAATTAACCTCAGAGGGAAGCTTTAAAATATGCTCCGTGTCGGTCGTTCAAAACAATACAATTATGGTAACCAACGAAATGAGCCATTGAGATGAAATTACAATACCTACTCCTTTTAAATGAAAGGGAACAAAAATTAAAACTATTATATATGAAGAGATATTGAATTTTTGAAAAAACACCGAACACATAAAAAATACACATTTGTGTGGAAAAGGTACAAAGCCCAAGTGGGAATACCATTGGAAGAGAAATAATTATCTGGAGCAAATGAATGTGAACTTCATAATTGCGGATTACGTGCCAATTTGCAACGAGTGATCGTTCGTTCTGTATTCCTTAAGCAAGAAATCCTCCAAGTCATCATGAACACCTCCAAGATTTGCGCATAACGCAATGACGCATTCATGAACAGTATTGGTATTCTGCATCCAATTATTTTTTCTTTTTCAACTCGATCGGACTGGCAGAGATTCACCAAATAATCTAAATGAATAGTGGAGCATGAAATTTTGTTAACATTATTTAATGAATTACCTTTAATGAATGCATCATTTGATTCGTTTAGTAGAGGTATCTCACGAGGAAAGCATAAAGAGGGCATGCATTGCAAATCTAAATTGGGAGTCAATCAAGTCGGTGACGGAGGAAAAAAATAAAAGTTGATTGGAAATAAAAGGCAGCGGTATTTCTGGGAATTGTAGGTATGGGTGGGAATTTTATTTTTAACCTTCATGGCCTCATGTGCTTTCTGCTAGGCCAATCACATTTAATTTGGGTAATAGGATGATACTCTTATTTTCATGAGGAAGTACTGGAGATGGTGGGTTTGTTGAGAGAAATCCTATGGAGGCAGGAAAAATGGATGAAAGGCGTATTGAGCGGTAGTGGAATATTGAAGAAGGTAATAGAGGGGAGAATGTTGGGCAAGCGAGGAAAGGGTAGGAACAGGATAGGGATGTTGGATGGGATGAAGGGAGGAAAGAAGTACGCAGAGATGATGAGAGACCTGATGTAGATTAGGTTGCTCGATTGGGGTTTGTTTGGAGTTACAAAATATTTATTTGATAGTTGTGTCCATCCAAAAACCTACCTTAAGCGGTAGATTACCTAATAATAATACTCTTATTTTCACTGGCTTAGGCAATACATTATTAAAACCATAGATGAAATTAGTGAAGTTTTCAATGGTTTTGATTAAAACATATTTAACAGGCTAACCTTAAGTTTTGGCATACTTTTAAGTTAAAGCAGGCACACTCTTATTTATAGGGTTGTAACATTAATTTATAGATGGGCTTGTGAAACCGACCGTAAGTCACATGACTTTGACAGGGTTTAATGCGTGAATAGGATGAAAAATGAACCATGAACCAGTTACTCATTGCAGAATAATATGAAATATCTATAAATTATTCCCAACGAATATATACTCTATGAAGTAACGTATTCTTGGAAAATAAAGTTTCATTTTTATTCTTTCATTTTGCCATCACCATGAAAAAATTGTCACCTCGAATATTTACTTAAAAATTGACAATAACTGTAAGCGGTAATGTGTTTGAACACGCTTTATGGGTAAATTTTGATAAGTTGACATATTTTCCGGCAAATATTAACAGAGAGATAATACATGATTTATTAAGTAGTTAAGTTCTCTTCTGCCAACCCAAGGGTCACGGGTTCGATTCCCGCCTAGTCTTCTTCCACCTAGGGATTGGGTGTTCGTAATCGTGTCCATTATTATCGCTATTAATAGGCCGATGTAAAAGGCCAAAAGGTGTTGTTTTCGGACTAAGAATAGATAAATAAATACATATATGTCAATTCAGGAATCCATTCGAAGAATCCTCTCTAAACTTAATTAAGGTTTTTAATCGGAGCTCCAACAAGAACGAAGCGTGATAAACTGTTACAATTTTTATTCACAACTTTTGGTTAATTTAAGGGATCAATCCCCATACACTAAGACAATTTCATTCGAAGCGGGGAAGGTTCTATTTCTCATAGTGTACAAAAGTTTGCGCATAAAAACCGTTCCATGAGTGAAAGAACCATGGTTGGCGGGCTTTATTCCATAATATGCTTACTTCGTACGTAAGATAAATCTACTGCTAAGCATATTAGATTGTCCGTAATTTGCTGGGAATTTCAAAGAGGCATCACCCGCATATGAACCCAAAACTATCGGCTCAACAGCTGAGTGACCCAATATATCTCCGCTAGCTCGCTGGATGAAACACATGAGGATTCCTTTACTGTAAACCATTAATCACGGTGATGTTCACGACATAATCTAAACCAAAGTCGCAAATTGAGGCCGATCGTTGAATATATATCCCGACATGTTTTTTTTTAGGGATGGGGACCACAGGAATATGGATCGAAAAAGGACTGGAGGATAAGAAAGAAACTGAAAGGCAAAGGCGATGAAAGTGGGGAAAATGAAGAAGATGAGACCCAAGGGAGGAGGAGGAGTTTCGGTGAACGGAAACGAGTTCGAGTAAGGTAATAGCTTTTGCTTCCGCTGATCGCAAGGTTTGATTCTCATTTCCTCCGCGAATTCGGACCAAATTTACAGTTGCACTTCATTTCACAGTGGAGGCACTCGACTCGATAGCAGCCTGCGGCCACATTCATTCTCTCTTATCCGAGCGGTTTACTTTCGACTGCTCCCGACTCAATCCAGCTATATTTATTTGACACAAGCTTAAGTGAGAGAAACCAGTCCAAGCGGAGATTAATTGCGGAGATAATGAAACAACGGGCAAATGCGTGTGCGAGCGATAGAATCGGCGAAATAACGCGGTCGAAAGTTTCGAGCGAGGACAATGGGACGAATAGCTTTTGTAGCGTGATTTACCGTCTCGCGATTTGATTTACGCAGTGACATCGATGATTGCCTTTTGTTCCTGGTCTGCAAATGGATTATGGCGGCAAACATACAAAAGAACGCTCTATATCTCTGTGCGTTTAGGATTTGGGTGTGTCCGAGGCACATATTTGCAAACGGAGGTTAATGCACGCGATGCATCACCAAAGTGTTCGAAGTGTCTCTTCAGCCAAGACAAATAGTAGTGATTGTTAAACAACAGAATCACCTAAAGTATAAACACCTATATTACTTCTTCCAAACGAGGAGTTACAAGTATAATTCCCAAAACTCATTTGGGTTCCAAATTACACATACTGTGCCGTGATTTACTTCTCGATTCATAATAATATTATGACACATTACACTGTAGATAGCTGACGACTGCATACACATTTGACAACCCATAAAAATAGATATAATATGATCTTTTTTATGAGAGAAGAAAGAATAATATGGTTTTTCAATGTTTCAAAATAACAGCCCTCTGCATTGTTTAGCAAAAAACTGTGTCGAAATTTCAAATATCAATGTTAATAATTTCTTCAAGACATAAGTTGTGCAATAACTTTAAGGCTAGGAAGATGGGATGCGATTTTATTGGTCCGCGGTGTGCTAGATTAATACATCGAAAATTAGACCTTCCTCGAGTGACTGATTTATTCCATTAAGAAATTATAGGTCTTTATGGCATTTCCTCCATGTATTTTCGAAACATTCCGGGAAAATTTATCCAATTTCATCCAAATCCAAATTCATTCGATTCTTATTTCTCTGTAAACACTCGAGAAAATAAAAATACAACTCTTTTTCCATTTCTAGTAAGGTTTTTTTTCCACCTGTCCGGAATTCGGGCAATTTTAAGTTGTTCTATCGGACCGATTGAAACTCTTCATTTCTCCGGCTTACTCCTAAATCTTCACTCCCGCCTAATATTTGCAGCAATGATATTACGCGAACAGGTGAAACATTTACTCAGAAGGACGACGAAAATGACTTCTTTTCAATCCGCCTGTATTTCCAATGCAAAGAAATATATCCTTTTCCGTAACCCCCCCCTCCCCCCGTCATCCCTCTCCTATGGTTCTCCAAATTCACCACCCACCATCTCGCTCCACCCCCCCCCCCAACCCTCATTTTTATGCCTCCTCCAGGACTCTTCAAAGCCTCCACCCATTCCGAAATCTTTATAGCTCCTTCATTTCCATCCTTTATTCATCGGTTTCAAATTGAAAGTCGCATCTGCCCTCCTTTTTCTCATACTCCTCCCACTCCAAACTCCTCCTCCTTAGGCCTCCGTCCTTTCCCTCAATTCTTCTCCCGTACACCCCCCTCTCCCTCGGCTTCCCTCCTCTTGGCCATTCAACCCATTCCTCTACTCACCTCCCCCCCCCCCACCACCACCACTTCTTCTCCTATATGCACATACAGAGATACGTGAATGTGTTTGGATACATACATACATATATATATATATATATAGGCATGTATGTTATTTTTTCAATCCCATTCTTTTCGTGGAGACCAGTGAGAAGTGTTTCCCCCCCTCCCCCTTTGCTCAATCCATCTTCCCCGCATCCGCTTCGATGCTATTACTCCGTTTCCTCGCCCAATATTTCCCTCTCTTCCTCTCTCTCTCTCGTTTTCTTTCTCTTACACTTCCCACCCCCTTCCTTCTCACGTTATTTTCCTCCCCCTTCTTTCCCATTGCCCTAATGGATTCTGTTATTTTCAGAATATTTCGTGTTAAGCAGCAGTGAAATGCATCGAGTCACCGCATATTCACTTAAGGGAGGAAAAGCCAAATTGTTGAATGATAGATAATAATGATATAGACATAATTCCGAAATTTCTCGTAATGTTCCGTTGCTGCCACCGCATGAGAAGATGAGGGTATTGGATCAAAAGTCATGGAAACGCCTTATGAATCCGAAAACCCCGACACTACTGACGTTGAACATGCAAACGAATCGGAATACTTCCTCCAAAAAAGCACGGTGGAGGACAAAAATAATGAATAGTGTAGGCGAATTGATTTTTTCACTCGAATCGCGAAGTTTGCACCAAAGTTGGATCCAAAGTGATTGAAATGAGTGATCTTTTTGGTGCATAACTACCATGCTTAGTGTGAGTGTTAGTAAAAAATAAAAAGAGTAAAAAATATGAAACCATATAGTAGCTGTAGTCTCGGTAGCTTAATTGGCTAAAGCACTCGGCCGGATATCGAGGGATCCGGGTTCGAATCCCGGTCAAGGCGAATGATTTTTTCTCTCTGAAATTGTTGCGTTGTAATGCACACGTAGCGGATGACTCCGTTAAAGTTACTGTTGCGGCATCTCCCGCAGTTTCTTTGAAATTTAATAAGAATAGTTTTGGTTATAAAATACGAAACAAATTATTCCAGTTTGCTGCTGATATCATTGATAATGACTAGTCTCCTGCAGAATTGATTACTTTCACTCATTTTTGAAAAAAAAACTGAGAGGAATAAAAAATATCCTCTTCTTTCAAATTAATTCCATCGCCCACATCAAGCTGAAAACTGTGAATTTGAATTTTTTTTGTTTGGTACCTGTGAGAATAAGCAATTCACATAGTTGTCACATGTGATGGCAAAAATCATCAACAAATGTGTGCATTAAAATTAGCAAGTAGGGATGGTCTTAATGAATGGTATAGAGTGATATTTTTAAAGCCTTCACTCCGCTGAAACTAAAAATCCAACAACAGCAGTATTTGATCAAACAAGAGATATTCCGGCGATGAAATAAATCACAAGAAAGAAAATTTTCTCTCGACATATGCTCTGCATAAAGCCTCTTTTATTTTGCAAAATTTTCCTGGAATATAACCAAAATATGCTGTAATTCAAAATTTTGCCAAAAATAAGGTTCGCGGGAATGATAAAATTTTATCTCAGCTTATAACCTCACTCTACATTCGGAGGTTTGATTAATATAATGCTATCCATTAATAACGACCGAATCATATATTTACCCAGCTATTCTAATTTATTTTTTTGTCTTAGATACTTAACCGGAGTTATTCATCGGTTTTATAGCACACTTACCCGTAATAAATGCAGACGAGAAATTTATGGGCAAAATTTTAATCTGTCGAGAGCAAAAATTTGGGGGAAAAAAAAAGTCTTCTCGTGCTGGAAAAATAAGTGTGCGCCATCAAAATACGACGACAAATTCATTCTCTTGAAAAAGTACTGTTATATTTTAGGCCAATCTCGTGTATTCACCGACGATGACGGCACCATTCATGAAAAATAATAAATAAGAGAAACTGAAATTCGGGATATTTTCCGTTTATCCTCTATCTTTTCATCCGCTGCTTCTCAGCAACTTCCCCATCCCCAAACTCGGGCACATCATCCAACCTTCCGCTAACCCCCCGCCTCCCTCCTCCGACCCCAACCCAACATTATTGTACTTTCTCCTCCCTCTCCAAATACCTAGCCTCGTATTCATTCGACACTATTCCTTCATTTTTCATCCATCCCGGAATCCTCCTCCTTCGCCCTCCTTTCTCCTAACCTTCCTCATCCCGTAGAGTTTTCTACCATTTAGTCCTCCGTTCCAACTCCTATTTCACTTCTCATTCCTTCCTCTCACACACTTCCCTTATCCTAAGCAGCTCGTATATTTCCTTTCTTTTCCCCTTCGCCAAATCCACCGCATTCTCTCTAATTTTCTCGCTAACCTTTCTCTGTTACCACCCTCCCATTCCTAGAAAACCCTTCCATCTCTGATGCAGGGCAGCCAGAAAACGATCCCTCCTCATTCTCTTTTAATGCAAAAAAATAAGTCGTTATTCAGGCCAACGCCTCCGCACGTCCTGTGAAAACCCCATCTATTTTTCCTTCCCATTTCTCCGTTCATTCTTCCGCACGGAGATGTATGTGTGTGGGTGTGTATGTACATTTGTATATGTGTATAACATATATATATTCCACACTCCCAATCCTAGAAAAGAGAGAGAGAGAGTGTGTGTGTGTATATACTATATGTATATTTACACACACACTTGCAAGCATGTACATACGTGGGGTCCGTTCGTCTCGGTTTCCACCCCCACCCCCATTCCTTTACCGTGCTCACACAGTTTAATATTTTCCAACCCCTCCAGTTTCCCTCTCTCCCCATCACCGGCGCCCTTTTCCTTTCCTTCCAGTTTTAAGCGCCAAACCCTCTTTTCCATTTATCATGTCAACCCTCCGTTGTTTCCCCACTTCCTCCGCCTCTCGCATCATCACGCCCTACTCTACATTGGCACGGTTATCATTTTTGGAGTAAGTTTCCAGCTGAGTTACACGTAGAATAGGCGAAAACATAGTATGTCTTAAATATTACTTGTCCAAGGTTGCTAATAATTGCCAACAAGAAAGTGGTAGCATTATTTAAGCTTGAGTATTACTTTACAGTTCGTATTCGTTACTCTAATATAAGTTTATTAGTTCCTAAGAAACGGACGCAAAAAGTAGCCTTTCCATGGGTGACGTGCGCCTGCCGAAATTCTCTCGTACAATATGCCGAATAAGAGTTTTTACTCATGTGAGCTTGAGTTGAAAAACTTCTGAAAGATGGCTCTCCTCTCACTCCTGAATTAACTAATGTATTTCAGCGTTTTACGGCGCGGACATTGTCTTACGTAGTTTTGATAATAATTGTGAAAAATACAGGGCGGACAAAACTTTTTGATCGTTTTGAACTTCGTGTGTGATAAATGGGCCAGAATTAACGTAAAGAAGATATTTGGGTACAGCTTAAGCTATTTTTTTTTGCATAATATCTCACGCTAAACTGATATAATAAATCTCTGAAATTTGAAAGAGAAGTTGCCAACAACTACTCCAGCAAATATATTTAACGAACTTATGTGGTGGGAAATTCAGATCGTTAAAAAAGTTATTCCGTAATATTTTACGTTAAAATAATGACAGCACTTTCATTCATTCTTGCTTTTTTGAGAGTCTATTGTACAAAATGAGACCTAGAAAATTAGTGCTAAAATATGAAACTGAAAATTGTAAACTAAAATATGAATATCAAGAAACAAGGAACCGTTTGATTTCTAGAAAAACTGTTAAACTAAAAAAAATAAAGGAATTCACTTTTTGGAAATAGAGTAACAGCTTAACAAATTCTTAATCATAGATTTACAAATAACAAAATGGAACCAAACGGTAAACGGGAGTTAAGAAGCATCAAGGAATTTTATGAAAAAACAGAGGGAATAATAATCACAATGAGGAAAAGGAGAATATCCATCCATGAACACATGAAGGAAAGATTAATCCTAAGAATATTGCACTTATTCGATCCAAATTGGATAAAAACCCACAAACAGGGATGAAACGGATCACAAAGTCAAGACTGACCAAATAAAACGAACGTAACAGAGGAAGAAACAGAAAAGCGAAATGATGTCAGGGAAAAAATCATGCCATTAAGGATATCTAGGAGAAGATAAAAAAAAATAGTTGAGATATAGAAGGAAGAAAGAAAAGAGCAGTATACGAGTAGATAAATAATTGAAAATATTGGTAGGACAGAAAGAAGAAAGGATAGAAAACATGGAAACGCTTTTTAGCGCGGTACATGGATGACCAAATGAAAGAAAGAAGAAACTCAAACTTAAATTCAAACTCTGAATTACTGCATGTCTTATACTTTCAATTTTATAATTTTGGAATTGGGCCATTTCACACGAGGCAAAATCTAGACAAACTTCCTATACTCCACATGCGTATTTGTTTCCATATAATTTCGTTGGTAGCATTATTCATGTGAATCATCCAACCACTTGTTTAAAGAGTTTGTTCTCATGTACAAAAATAAATATAGTAGTTTTCAGTTGCCGATTGACTGTCATAATATTCGGCCAATATGTTTAATTTGTACTCCTTTTCCTGATTCTGTTTATTACATTCCAAATAACATCAATGACCATACAATCATAATGAGCTTCCCTTCCGCGCAAAGAGGCGATATTTCATTTTGATTTCAAAAACCAAATATTCAGACGTGACCTACTCTTCTCTCTCGTTTTTATTTAATCCGGAACGATGTTCGATAATGATTGACTTTTACTGATCGTTAGTTGGGCTGATAGATCAATTCCTGCATGGACCAATTAATGATGATTCTAATGCTTCTTTTTAAGATAATTTTACAGATTTTCCTAGGTTTTGGTGAATTGCCTGCTTAAGCTCCATAAATTGGACAAGGCTTCTCAGTCTGTGTAATATTTGACCTAAAATTGTTAGCCAAAATTTGTTCTCCAGAACAGCACTCTGTGCCAAAGCCACGAAATTACCTGCTCATTGGAACTACTTTCCTACTCATAACTATTTCGTTTTATTTTGAATTTCCCGAAATTATACTTTCCTAAGATTTGCTTGGATTATTCAAATGCAAATTGCAGGGGGTTATCAGTAATATGTTTTAAACGGCCTATCTGTAGACTCTACGGAAAGGAGGGAGTTAAATGAGAAAATTATTCCATGTTCGTATTGGAGTTAAAGCAATGACGCAGACTATGCTACGTCACGTGTAATTTAGAATATAAATACATTTAGCATCAGTCCGACTAAATTAAAATGTTAAATCCACCTCAAGTAAAGCGCCTTTTTCATGAAACCATACCATATGATAATTGTTCTTTGCGGAACACATTTTAACCACCCAGCTAGATGTCGATCACTAGCACAATATCATCGTGAGAATGAACAACCTAATTACTGCACAGAATGCTAATAGGGTAATGCTTTTCCGTCTCCATTGAATATTCTATTATCATTATTTGAGCTATTGCCTTTGCAATCATTCACTGACGGTTCATGAAGGGATGGTTACAATAATCCCTTTCTTATTCTCGTTGAAAATTACCTCGGGCCTTCCTACGCATTACAAATAAAATCTTATCCTTCACAACGAACATTAAAAATGCTCACAGAATCTTTACTAAACTTGAAATCCAGATTTTATGACGGGAAAAGTCAGAATTTTCTTTCATAAAATGTAAAACAACCAGGGCGGTCTTTCTCTTCTTTCTCACAGGGATGTTTGATTTATCTATTGTCAGCATAATAGAAAACAGCACGAAGAACGCAGGATTTCCATGAGCTGTTTTTCTTCGTCGTCTAACAGCACGATGGTCTTTTAGCCTTGTAGTTGCCATTCTCAAGAGTAGAGCTCAAGTCCAAACTTTAGTTTTTATTAGTTTTTATCTCTCCTGTAAAATATCAATGATAAATCGACAGATAAGTCACTCGAACATTTGAATTCCTTCTATGACACCAGTTATAAAATGCATGTAGTCTTCTTTTACGTTGGCATATTTATTATTTTTTCTAAGGCGCTTAACCAAGTGCTAAGAAAAATATTTTAATTAACCAGTTATCAGAAAAATGAAAAAAATAGGCTTTTAATATGATTAAAGATGCACCAGTTAGCCTGAAATAATGATTTCAGTTTATTTTTAGCTCAACTGTATCATTCAGAAGTAGGGATCGGTAATATTTATCTTCAGAGAAAATTATAAGTATGCCTAAGTTAAGTGACAAAACACTTTGGTGGGCGAATGTATTGAGGAAGATGTACCATTTTATCTTCAAAAACTAGGGACGGAATAAAAGATTGGCATTACAAAAATGTTCTGATTCTCTTGAATCTATGGCTAATGCTTTCGCCAGCTATTCTAGTTGGGGTCCCGCATAGAGATTTCCACATGGATGTTGTATTGTAACGTTAACTGTTCCTAAATGACCTCAGCCATCGAAGTATAGTCAAAACTCAATTAATAAAATTACCTCATTGAAAATATATTTATATTGTGAATGCCTGTTTAATGCTCATTCTTACTTTAGCCAAAAAAAAGGAAGGTGATTTGGTCGAAAAAACGAAACTTAACTGCCAAGTTTACGCGAGGTGCGTTCCATTCTCATTCAAAAAAATGTCATGCTCAAATCTTCAGCTTCTTTCTGTGGAACGCTTATGGTTTCTTCATCGCAGTATATAACCACTGAAAAATTACAATTTTCAATAACTCTCACATTTATATATTAAGAATCGACTACAAATTATGCTACTAATAATTATGACCTTCATGTAGGCTTTCTTTATTGACAACTACTGCCTTTCTCATATTAATTAGCCCAGAACTGAAATTAGTTAAGAAAGAGCATGAGAAGGGTGCATTGGCAAATGATTCGTTCTTGTGAATCATAATTATTCCCTTGTTTAAAAGATAAATTAGTGATCCAATTCTATTCGTATCTCAATATCAGTTGGTCTTCTTTATGCAAAATTGTTTGGAGTGTTACCTATTATCTGCGTACTCTACCGACAAAAGAATGCCCATTTATCTCTTCAAGAATTCACTACTTTGACCTGTTAAATTGCTTAATGACTATCATCTCCTCTTCGGTCCAAAATATACATTTACCAGCAAAGTTTTCAACTCCATACCATACCTGCTCACAATTTCCCTCAAAATCGGAAGCGACCAAGAGATCAGAGCAAAAGTGTAAAGGAAAAGAGGAGTTAGAGAGTGCAGAGGAGCCTTCTCTATAAAACTTTTATTTCTTTCCTTGCCCTGGTGAAATCCCCTTTTTGTGATTACTTCTTCTCTGTTTATGCTCAAGACTGGGAAGGGCCTTACGCTCTTTTTCCTTTCTCACGTCTTCGCCAATATCTCTTTCAAACTTATGTACATATGTGAGCATGCAGATGACACGAGAAGAAGGAACTTGTTCGAAAATTTTCCAGGGATCTTGGCCCTCATTTATTTTCATTTTTTTCTCTTGTTTATCAACTCGGATCTCCAGCTTCCCGCGACACGCATTTTCTACAGTCTCCCAGCACTGCCCTTTTCCTTCTGCACTGATAACATCTCCTATATGCACGTATTCTCTTTTACTTCTCATGCTCGATATTTATCTTCCTTTTCTTTCCTTTTTATCTATCTCCCCTCACAAAAAGTTTGGACCCGGACCAAAATATATAAAACAGAACGCATGTATACATACATACTATACTGCTGGTCGGAGCGGTGAAGCCCAAAGCAGTGGTTTTTATCACTGCCCATATTTTTCCGTCCCTTCAGAATATAATGCAAGCTCGTGCAAATCATTTGTTTCTTTCCTCCGTTCAATCCAACCGGCTCTCGTTCACTATCTTCAATCCTCACAATCCTCAACTCGGATGTTCTTTTCGATAAAGCTTAGCGACACTACAATTGTGGGGCCCGAGCAAAAAGTAGTCTTTCAAAAGATGGAACGATTTTAACGTGCAAGCAATTTTGAGCAGGAGTGTATTTGCGAATTGTTTGACTCGGACCGCCTGAAAGATCCACCATAAGAAGCAGATTGGGGATAGACGTAAGATATAGTACACGTATATCACAATATACTTTGGTAGAACCGATTTTCACAACCAGCTGATTCGAGATCGATGCAAGGCATATTGTATTACAATGAAAGTGTAATTTGGCAGAGCTGATAACTAATTACAAGCAGAGATTGAAACTTTTCCTCTTAAGATGCTTAAATTCCATGCTAATATTTGATAGTTATTGTACTACTCCTAGACTATTTTATATAAGGTATAGAGTCACTATTTATTTGAGACTTAGTGCTTTAATTTATAAGAATCTCAGAGAATATGGAGGACTGATTTTTCGACTCCACGTGAGAGCAAGAGAGTTTCCTAAAGAGCTTGTAAAAAGGATCACAAAAGGGATATTTTTCCCCTTTCCGTTGAGTGCACCATAATACCCCTTGATTTTGAAAAAAAATATATCTTTCGGTCTTGGAAAAGAACTTTGAATATGCATTAAAACAAACGTCATAAGACTAGTAAACAACATATCCGATTTCTGCTCTTTTTGCTGGGGAGACCATTGAGATTGCTAAACTGCTGTATTTCAAATTACTGTCGCTTCGATCGTATCCTTTATGAGATTGGGAGGCTTCCATTAGAAATGCACGCTCATGTGCAGAGGTTACTAGTACTTAAGCTCCGAGATTTCTTTTATGAACCTTGATAGGAATACAAAACGCTTAATGTATATGGTTTATCTTTTTGGACGGGATTTTTTTATGCGAAAACATTTATTTTTGGCACGGAATTCTCCCGGCAAGCCGCATCCCCAGCACTTCTCTGGATGCCTGAAGGGAGGGAGTGGTATCACTCTAAAAGAAGGAAAAAGGTAGGAAGAAAAGGGAGCTATATTCATTTCCGGTTTCCTTACGAGTGGTTTTTCCGGCTTTAATTTCTGGCCGATGCGACAAAATGTTTTCGTTTCATGACGCCATAGCGTAGGATGGATGGTGGGAGCTCACAAAAAAACCCTTGAAAATTTAGGGACCGTATAAAACTTCTGGATTTTTATCTCCTTATTTTTTAGTCCCGCGAAACTTTTGAATCATTTTATTTAAGATAATAATCCAGAGAAAAGTTAAGCTATGCGCGTGATAACATGCCTAACGTATCTCTGTAAGTTAATACTCGATAAAAAGAAGTAGATTTTGTAGCCATGCAAAAAAGTGGACGATACAAAGTTAGTAGGAATAAGTTCGAAATTATTTCATTTAACTTCCTTTATTTCCTTCCCTCCTTTTCTTTTCCTTTCTGGAGTCCTTTATTCACCCACAATTGTTTTACTAAGCTAAAAATTGTGTAATATAATTGACACGCTGACTATTTGAATAATATTAAAATAGGAAACTTTCCTTCAGCTAAGATAATGGGTTAAAGACAGAGAAAATAACAAATAAAATTATTAAAAAAATACTGAAAAACTAAAATAATAATGAATTATCCTTTGTTTGGCCCTGTATTTGACAGAAAAGTTTTAAATTTCTATAACATTTCCTACAACAAAAGTGTAAGGCAAAAACGCCATAAATGTATCGATTTTACAACAAAATGAATAAATGAATGGCACCGATGAAAATAATAGTTATTTATTAATTAATGCCGGGCCAAATCAATTGAAAGAAAAGTTCTGTTCCTCCAAACGAACCATGGACAGAGGGAGTTGAGTTCAAATGCGGCACAACATAAGTAACTTTGGGAAGAAAAAACACCTGTTTTCTATCTGTTGGTATACGTATTTTTCTTTCAAACTCCTCATCACACAAAATACCTTTTAATACCACCAGTCACGCATAGATTGGAGAAATCATTTCGAAAACTAATCAAAAGAGACAGGTCAATATTCTCATGAAAAGCACAAATGCGTGACAGGAAAGGAGAAGGCAGCATCTCCTTCCTCCAGCACTAAGCCCTTACCCTGCCTTCCTTTTCCCCTCCGCCCACTCCTCCCCTTTTTCGAGTCATGTTGCGCCTCCAAGTCAACAGGTACTGACTCACTTTCTTTCACAAACAACCTCAAGTCTTCACAGAAGCAACAATAACAAGCTCCACCCGACCTCTGCTTCGACAGTCGCTCAAAAATCCATCAGCCAGTCGTAATCGTACAAAAAGCCTACGCCAACTCATTATAATTTTTCACATACTGTAGTCGGAAAGCATCTTAAGTCGGCATGCTTAACATCGATAGGGTATTGATTCGTAGAGTTCATCTCTTTAAACGTCGAATTCCTTTATATCGTTCAGCAGACAGAGAACCTACGTGACAAGTCATTGATTGGAGTAAGGAGGCCGAAGGAAAAATATTTGAAAGCCCAAATTTATAAGGATGATTTATGACCATGAAATTAGGTAATTATTAAAAAATCAACGCGGTTCGTTGTTTGCCTGCAAGACATACATTTCGGAAGAAGGACAAAAAGCAGATCTTCATCTGAGGTCAGACGGCAAACTACTACTAACAAGGAGAGAGGGATAACATGAGCTTCGTTGAATCAAGAGGAAATAAATATCTCATGTGCCCTTCCTTCAATACGATAAGCAAAAACAAAGTTCGGTGACGCATTTTTAGGTGCATGTTAAAACGGGGAAAAAATACGTAAGAATGAGGTCGAGCAATCAATTTTTAAAAAAATTGAAGAATTTATAAGTAGTATATTAAGTATGGAACTATACCATATGGCGAAAGGAAAACATATTTGCCAAGATTAATGCACAACAACTAACTCTTCGCCTGTTTTCCATAGCTACTGCGAATACCGGATGATTTAAAATCATGAATTCTCAAATAACGTCATGAAAAATTAAGTAACTACGATACATACACATTTGTTTTCTATTATAATTTTATTTTAAAACAAAACTACTTTTGAAATATCTAGGCGGTTGTTGATTACAAGATGAAGAACTTGACGGCGAAAAGAACTGAAAATTTCTAAATAAAATGCGTTTACATTACCCTAGATTCCTCCCCGCCATAACATTTACCGAATACCAGCGCATACATTCATTCCAAGAATGATTATTCGAAGGAACGTATTTTGATCCAGAATCTCAAGTCGCTTATCGTGAAGTTCTTAAAAATAGCTGCATTCATCCCATACTACCGCATTGAGAATTCTGGGACAGCTTCCGAGAAACGCTTGCGAAAGAAACAAGCTAAGATGGAAAAGGATGAAATTTTGATACCAACACATTTGAAACCCAATTATTAGTATGCTTTCTTGGAGCTGAACTCTCAAACCTCGTACTCCAAAGATTGCTTATCTGGAAAAAATACACGCACTGACTCGAAACACTAAGCCGAAGAATCAAGGAAAATTACACCATTCGGATCTAATATAATGCAGCGAAAGAGTGGAAACAAGTCGTCTGACCTGTACGGCCATAGGGATAGGGAGAGAAGTGCTGCATAATCCATACGGGCTAAAACGTCTGGATTTTCGAAAAAAGGACAAGAGAACGGCAGTGGGTGCGTCGAAGTTGTGGATTGGGAGAGGTGGGTTGTGGCGGGAGAGATGGGAGCAGACCTCCGTGAGGTTTGCTCGCGCACGGAAGGGTCGCGTTTGAGGGGTGCAGAGACAGGGGGGGTGGGTGGTGAGAGGGGATTAGATTTGCGCTCAGCGCAATAATGGGGACGCCTGCGGTTTTTGAGAGCAGACTTCTGGCGGGTTAGGAGGAGGAAGGAGTAGGGGGTTGATTTTTACGCATAGGAAAGGGGCAAAAGTGGGTGGTTTGCTGGGTTTTAAGTGGGAGCGGGAGGGAGAGGGAAGCCACGGCGGGAGAACGCTGGTTTCGTCGGGAGGAATGGGCGAGAGAGGAATTTTTTTTCTCCTAAGGCTGACGAGCTCAAAGGAAGGGAGAGAGGAGTTATATTGTACATACATGCGCATACATATGTGGCATATGAGAGGGAAGAAGATGTGATTGCGTGGGTAGGATATTTTGGAATCCGGTCTCCAACTTTCAATGCGAGCAGTACTGTTGGGGAACAGGCGGGGGCTGGTTTCGAGGGAGTGAGAGAGAGACTGGAGGTCGTAGAAGGGGAGGGAAAAGGAGGAAGGGAGGGAGGTGGGAGGGTTAGAGAAAGAGGAGGAGGGGGAGGGAAGAAACCTCCGCCGCGTCATAGTTTAGAGACGGTTTCCGTCATCTTTTTTTATTATTTTGTTTTGGAAGGCCGTCCCTGAAGCCGCTTGGCACCAGGGAGTGGATAATTTCATTTCGTGCTCTCTTCTCCGCTGCTCTCTCTCACTCTTCCTCCCCCCCTTATGCGTCCCTTCTCCACCCTCCCAAACCCTTCTTATCCCATAACCATACCCTCGCCATTCCCCCTATGCTTTTTATTATTATTTTTCCTTCCTCCCCTCCTCCCGTACGATTTTTCCACCGCCCACTCACCCGCCCACATTGTATGTTTTCAGTGTGGAGAACTACCGCCGGAGATATGGAGTGAGTAGAGGGTGGGAGTTGGAGAGGAATGGGTTGGGAGCGAGGGTTTTGGAAGGGAAAGGAAAGAAGAAAGAATGAAGCGTGCAAGTTGCTGTTGCCCTTATTCTATTGGTTATCTCTCCACGCGATGGAAGGGGCGAGCAAGAGGAATTGGAGGAGGGAGAATCGGAGGGAGTGAGAGAGAGGGTGGGGATGGGCGAGGGGAAAAAAAGGGAGAAAAAAGGTGGTGGTGGTACAAGAGGGGACGCAGAGGATTGTTTTTGAGGTTAGTGTAAGGAGAAGTGTGGGAGTTTCGGCTGGATGATACGGTGAGAGAAGGGAAAACAGCGGCTGTATGAATATAAGGACAATGGGGAGGCGGGAGATGGGAGGAGCAGTCGGGGGAGGGTGAGAAAGCGGAATGAAAGGGAGGGAAGAGGGGAGCGGGGAGGGGTCGTGGGGTAGTTGTATACGGGACGTGTCTATCCGCCATGCGAAAGCATTTTCCTCCCACCCCCCCCTCCACCCTCCCTCTCGTTTCCTCCATCTTTTTTACACTCGTGTGATGCGGTCTTCTATGGGCTATTCCAAGACCCAGATCTGCCGGGAATATCCCTGAAAACGTCGGAAAAACTGCGCTTTGTTTTACGAGCTGGTGGGATGGGACTTTTTTCCCTGAGACAGTTTTTTGCTTCTTTCGGTTTGCTGGACAAGGAAGGATAAATAAGGGAGTAACGGCTACTGCGGGTGTTATTCCGTTTTTTGGTGGAAGAAGCAAATGATAATTTGGCGGAAAGTGAGCAACTTTGGCGGTGGGTATGCGTTTAGAAAGCGGTCATGAGCTAGATTTAACTCGAATTGGAACGCTCATCTCAGTTTTTCAAGTTACACAATAAGCAGAGCAAAGCACTTTTGGTTAACATCCAATGTAGCTTATTTTTTGACATTTGAGAAGAGAAATAGAACATTGAAACATCAAACCCATGTGATATCGTGTATTAATTTAATGCTTTAAAATCCAGTTTTTTATCAAAATTTCAAAATGATTTATTTAATACTTAACTATGCTCAGAGAAGGAGAATATTACTAACTTATAATTTTACTAGGTTATCAAAAATATTTTCTGGCTGAAATTAACTATCTATTTTTCTTAGTTAAGGGCATGTTAAAACATACAAGGGGTTAGCTAAGGGCATGTTAAAACATACATTTATGTAATGAGTTAACCATGGAAATTTCATCAATGAAAAAATAAAGATCTTGGAAAAATAAAAATGCACAAATCTACTTTCGGTGATGAAATTACACTGAATTTTCGTCAAAACAGTTCTTTTACTTAGGAAACAAGGTTAATAGACAGGTAACATGAGTTTACGTGTTCATGAAATCAATCAACCTGATTGAGCACATTTAGGTTACTAAAACAACATGCCCCTGTTCTTTCTTAATACCGAATACGAGAGTTCACAACATATGGAAAGCAAGAAACTCAAGGTGACCATCTCAAAACTTAAACAAATATCATTGGATGTAGCTGCCTTCAAATATTTAAGAATAAAGGTCAATTAAAGTTGAAAATTTAATTAATTGACCATCTGCGAACGAGCCATTCTTCCACAATATGAAATGCATGGGATAACATTCTACATAGTGAATAAACACTATGGTTTTAGGCTTACTTCGTGCAAGTTGTGTGTGTCCATAATAACAGACGCAACAAGGTAATTAACACCGGCCCCAATAGTGGCTTGAGTGGGTGTGTGTACACATGCATACACACACACACACAAACCTATCTTATATTCTACGAAAATCTCACTGATGTGAATAATTGACGAAGGAGCGAGATGGCGTTACACAACTAAGGACACTCACGTATTTCGAAATTTTCAGGTGGCACAACCATATCTTGTTCTGCGGACGGAAAGAAGAGATTCTTTTATATAATTTTTTGTCTTTTTTCAAATTTCGGCTATGTAATATACACAAACAAATATATTTACATGTATGATGGTGGGTGAGGAGAGGGGTTTGTTGAGAGAAATCCTATGGAGGCAGGAAAAATGGATGAAAGGCGTATTGAGCGGTAGTGGAATGTTGAAGAAGGTAATAGAGGGGAGAATGTTAGGCAAACGAGGAAGGGGTAGGAACAGGATAGGGATGTTGGATGGGATGAAGGGAGGAAAGAAGTACACAGAGATGAAGAGGGACCTGATGTAGTTTAGGTTGCTGGATTGGGTTTTGTTTGGAGTTACAAAATATTTATTTGATAGTTTTGTCCATCCAAAAACCTACCTTAACTGGTAGAATACTTAATAATAATATATACACACGCACTTGAAAACAAAAACATATAGACACACTAGAAAGAGAAACGCACTCATAGGTTGATTATAGTTGTTGATCGCACAACCACCTTCTTTTGTGGAAGAATGGATAACACGAATACACGAACTTATGAACACAAAACTTATGACATGCGTTACCAAATAGTAAAATTCTGTGAAAAAATTTGCTGTATTTCCTGTTTTAATGGTTCTTTATTTAGTTATTTAATTCATGGTTAAATGTGATTATTTAAAAATCCATAACGGAAGAGTACAACAGAATAAAATGGAGCAACTAATTCGAAGAGACCAACCAAAACCCGGCGAAAATGACAAAGACTCGTGTAGAGAATGAAATTGATGAAAAAACTGCACATAATGGATTTCTATAAGCCATAATTTTTCAACACCGAACAGGCTCCATTGGAGTGAATAATTTAAAAGTGAATTGTTTTTTCCGAATTAATCTGCTCCAATTCTCATCAAGAAGGGCTTAATAATTACAGTGGCTACACTTTAAAGGATATGGCCAGCGGTTAACTTCCATGTTTCCTCTCCCCAACCTTTCCCCATCATGAGAATAGAAGAACTACTCCCTGCGAAAGAACTTTGCCCTCTTTAGCTATTCCGCTTGTCTTGTTTTATGGCCTAGTGAGGTGATGAACGAGTCAGTTGTTTTGGTTCACATGAAAAGGGAAAAAAAAGGGCCGAAATGTGCCATTAAGGCGGCAAAAGCACCCTCTCTATCGGAAGTAAGCGGAATTACTTCAGCCGAGACGCCTCGAAACGGAACTCGAGCGACCATCTCTAACTTCCACCACGTTCTCCCCCCCCCCCCCCTTCACTCATACCACTGCCTACTTCATCGCGTAGGAATTTGTATCATAGTTGTCCCAAAACAACGGAATGCCGCTTTAAGTGGCGCTTATGAGAGAGAATTTTGATGCAGCATTAAATGAAACGGCGCATGGCATGAAAAGAGATGCAGAAGGTTTACTGAGTTCCCGTGTTAAAATTCATTGAGGAAGAGATGTAACAGGGAGGTCCTGACTTACATTCAACATTTATTCTGCATATTATTAGTACTTTAGAGTGTATGCGAAAAATATTAAGGGAAGATATAATGAAAGGATTTACTAATTTTAAGGACAAAAAAAATCGAACACTTGCCCTACTAGTTACAACTGCTCAAGATTTTTATAGCCTTGCATGGGTGTTGTTGAAATAAAGTTATGACGTACTTTGTATGCAAAGAAACAATACACCCAAATCTATAATTTATAACGACATCCGACTAATCTGATTTATCACTTAATCAAAATGTAAATGTTACACAATAATTCTTAAAGCAACGAACAAAGTGGACCACGACTTCTTATTTTATATGCTGACTTGAATTGAGGTGAAAACATAAAACCACCTCTCCGTTTCGAGGTCGAGAAATAATGCCTTAACCGCCAAACTTCTTCATTTTTTTTGATATTTGTAATGATTTAAAATTCAATTTTCATCCATGGAAACAAAAAGATGCCAAACACAGACTACTATTTATTTTTGTTAATGAAAGCTTAGGAAACTAATAGTTAGATCATATTTAATGGTACATTAGGACGTATCCTAGATGGATGAAGACCGTAGAATATCTTTTGGTGGGAAGTAGGAACAATCATTCTTCATTTATGAACTAATGGATTAGATTGTGATTTCGATTTTAACCGGGGATGCCATTTTATGAAAGTAGATAATTATCTATTAACTCTACGGTGGACGGATATCAAACATAGAAATAATGTGTTTAGCCATTTAAATATTACCACTTGTCAATGTACTATGCACGTTATCAGTAATGCATAAGATGTTCCCACGAATGAGAAGGTCCAGAGGATATTGGTGGAAAGGCGCACGTAAAATATAGTGCTTTTTCAAAATTTAACGAAATGTGATTATGTACGTAACAGAGTGATATCTGCAAAAATCTAAAATGGGATCGATTTAATGCAAAGGTGATTGGTCTTGATTTCTCCCAGGTAAACTTCGCGTCTTCCAGAGAATTGACTCAGGGTTTTTGTCGGAATTACTGTCGAACTGCTTCGGGTACCCACTCGTCATTGAAATTCCACAGTTCAGGCAATTTTCGCATGAAGTTGGACTTGGTATTTAGAGGGTGTTTTGTTTCAGCTTTGTGACAGGTAGATGATACCGGGAAATATTTGAAAACGGCATGGCAGCGGTTGTATAAACGCAGAACATTGAGAAACAAGAACATAAATGGGTGAAAAAACAGGATAGACAACTGACAACTGCAATTACCTTTTGAAGGCACACAAACTTTTGCCAACAAAGAGCTTGCCAGAGGGTAAATCGAGTGCAGTGCGACAAAATGCGATTGTTAATTCAACTGCGGAACAAGCGACATGACGCCAAATCCTCTCCATTTATACTGATTAACAAATAATTTGGTCAGATAATTAAAATATTTAATAATATAATAAATTTACTTAGCACTTATATTTGAAAATAAATTCTAAATGTTTTGTTCGAAAACTGGGTAAATGAGAAAACAATATAAAGTATATGTATGTAAAACTATAAACTCAGTAATCATCCCTAAGGTCAGTTTGGTGGGTGATGGTTGAGTTCACCCAGTACTAAGCCCGACGGCTTGTGACATTCACAAATCAGGGTTGGGGGGGCAGTTCCTTTCCCTGTGCCGGTAATGGTTTCCCTGGAAGATTTGGTACCTGAATAATCACAGAGCTTGTGTGGAGTTGAGGATACCCAGAGGGGCTTGCCCGGGACTCAAACCCGGGCCATCCGGTCAGTAATTCAACACTCTACCCCTGAACCATAAATTCTTTTAATAATAAACTAAAAACTAAATATTATTTTAAATGAAAGCATAGTTAAAACGACCCCTGGGCATAGAAGCATCCAGAAAATATTTTAGGTCATTAGATGCCAACCGTCATCGGCGATTTCGAGTCAATCGAGAACGATTTTCTTTACAATAATCTAAGATTCGAGAACTTAAGTTTTTTTTAGGTAATCTACCGGTTAAGGTAGGTTTTTGGATGGACACAACTATCAAATAAATATTTTGTAACTCCGAACTAAACCCAATCCAGCAATCTAAACTACATCAGGTCCCTCTTCATCTCTGTGTACTTCTTTCCTCCCTTCATCCCATCCAACATCCCTATCCTGTTCCTACCCTTTCCTCGCTTGCCCAACATTCTCCCCTCTATTACCTTCTTCAACATTTCACTACCGCTCAACACGCCTTTCATCCATTTTTCCTGCCTCCATAGGATTTCTCTCAACAAACCCCTCTTCTCACCCACCATCTCCAGTACTTCCTCATATGTTTTCCTTTCGGTCCATTTCACCTTCTCCATTCTTCTCCACACCCACATTTCAAAAGCCTCCAATCTACGTCTATCCTCCTGCTTCAGCGACCACGTTTCCGCGCCGTACATGGCTACGCTCCATATCAGAGTTTTTACGAGTCTTGTCTTAACATCCCTACTCAACGTCCCCGTCATCAACTCCCTCCTCCTTGAGAAAGCCTCCTTGCCTAGCGCAATTCTTCTCCTTACGTCCCTACCACTTTGACCGTATTGGTCCAAAACACTTCCGAGATATGTAAACTGCTCTATCTGCTCTATTTTTTCCCCACCTATTTTAATATTAAGCTTAGCCTTTTTCTTTCTGGAAAATCGCATAACAACTTAAGTTTATTCTTAAATAAATTATTGATCATTATTAGAAATAGATTTGCCTGAGGACTATACGAAAGACAGTACGCAGGACATGGAATCGGAAAAATTAAGAAAATATAATCAGGCATTGGATGCATTAAAATTACTCAAACATCGTCATTGATTCATAGAACTGAGTTTTATAGCAATGTTACTATCTATGCAATAAAAAAAGAAACATATTAATAGAACCTGGAATTTTTCCAGGAGGAATTTTATATATAAATAATTTTTGTTTTTACAATAACTATATATTTATTTTTGGCCATAGAAAAAATGTCAAAACCAGAAATTTGGCACCTGATTTCTCAACTGTTTCAGGACCATGTTAGAGACAACAGACAAAGCCGAGGAAACCGTGGAAAAACATTACCACTACCTACGCAAACTTATCACAAAAGTCGTTATTAAGAATGAAATCGGCGAAGTTCAGGATGTGGGTAAGACCTCTTGCCATCTACGAGCATTGTTCAGCATGCAAATCATATCGCAAGAACGATACTTCGACTTATGATTCGTTTTCTATTGTACTGCTCGAATAAGCATTTCCAGCTAAACAAAATCCCAGCGATAAATTTCCTTTATGGTCCATTCTTTTAGCTTTAGGGATGAATCGACAAGGTATAAAGAGGCTTTTTACGACACTTTTCCGCATTTGTAAAAAAAAAAAAATTTAACCGGATGACTTCTGAAACTTCTCCGAATAAATTCTTAAGCGGTAAAAGGCCCTTAATATTATTCCTTTATGCTAGCTTAAGTTTTTCCTTGATGTTAAAAATAACCATCCTTAGCAAATTGGTAACCATTTAGATCAAATTGAAGATTCCCTTGATCTTTGGAATGCAGTAGTTTTGTATAATTGATTATGTCAGCTTTTTAATAGGGTGATTTTCAATATGAATTGAGATGTTACGTTCGTTAAAAGAGTATTCGAAAATTTTGAATGTCATTCCATTATAGTTTGACTGAGTTTGAGCAATACGGTAAATAGAAGAGGAAAAAGAGTATAGAAACATTCAAATCTAAAGGATCATAACTGTTTGCTAGGAAAGGGATTTAGAGATATGAACTAGGATAAATTTTATTTAAGATGAAATGAGACTTCGACATTCTTTTACCATCAGTTAAGGAATGGAAACTATTTTTACCAGGTTGGTTGATTGACTACTTTGAGTACTTTTTTCTACACAATGAGGAATTGAAATTCGAATCGGGGTATGGCAAGCGAGATCACGCATAGTGCCCGAATAGGTTGAATTCTTATCTTGCCATGTTGGTTTCAAGTGCAACAGTTTTATTTATTTATTTATTATCGACTTAATTGGGCGAGGTTGAGACTAAATAGTCCCTTCTTCCACCTAACCCTTACATTACATACATTACACTGAAGACAATTACATACAGCCAAGCCCTGGATGGAGAAAAATCCACCCTGACGGGAATCGAACCCGTGACCTCTCAGTTGGTAGACGAGGACGTTACCCTGCCGCCACCGGGGCCGGCAATGGGTTTTACGGTGTAAATATGTATAGTATATTATTATATATATTGTATATTACGATGTATTGTATATTACGGTGTAGTAATTAAAATAATAAGGAAACAGTAATTTTATCATGTTATTCACCTTAAAATGTAAATAAATGAGGGAATAAGACAATTGAAGGTAGAACATCCGACCGGAAATTATAAGATTCCGTATTAAGATAACCTCGCCAAATATTTTTTTTTACTTATGTCAGAGTACTTTCTTTCCTTTTATATACAATCATATTTAATATCGACAAGTCCCGCAGTGAAAACTTAAGTAGAACCGAGAATTAAAAATTCGTTACATTAATTCAATATAAAATTTATTTTGCATGCAGAGAGTCTACTTTGACAGAATCGTACGGCGTGGTCAAAACATTTTTTTTAATGAATTATTTCTCTTCATGAATATTCATAGGTGATAGTCAAACTTTCACCGATGAAAAATAACATCATGCGCAGTTACACATTATCCAACATGATCTCAATTTTCTGAAAGACAGGCTGGGCTCCGATAAATTATTTCCAAGGGAGGGAGTTAACGCCCCGGCGTAAGCACTCCCTTTGAAATGATAACATTTAGCATTCAAAAGTTTAATAAAAAATGATTTGTTTTACCGATTCATTTCTTTATGCTCACCTAGTATTACTAGAAAATATGATAAAGAACACCTAGTTATTTAGGCTAGTTATTAGTTAGCTCTTAATTACGACGTTGAAGGCAAAAATTAGGTTTGCTTCGAATAATTGTGACAATATCATTTTTCGCTGCCATTAATAGTTCACCTCCAAGGAAAAGATGATTTCACAACTCGTAGACGCATAAACTATCCCACGTATTAACTGAGTGAACCAAATTAAATATTCGCAATATGAGGTTATGCGCTTACTAAATCACGAGTTTAAGCTAAGAGCAAACATCTAACAGTGACACTCGTGTGGAACTACAATCCTTTCATAATTTCTCAGTCATGTGAATATTAAGCACAGTCATTTGCCGTATGACTGGATTACCAGTGAGGACATTTGCTTTTCTCTAAATCAAAGATTACAAATATTATAGATGGAAGAGATATCTTTCAACAATTGGAAATTCCACCTGCTAACAGGCCGTATAGATGTCATTATCATAGGAAACTATTTTAACGACAAATATAAAATACGTGACGTACAAGCAAAAAAATCACCATCAAAGAGAGCAGTATGAAAAATACAACAAAAATATCATTCACATCTTGGTAAAAATAAATTGAAGTAAAATGTAACTCTAATATTTAATGAAATACCAATGGAAATAAGAGCCAATGAATGATGTGAAAAGGAATATAAAGGACCGGCTGTTACATGTGAAAGAATAGTACTTTGGAACAAAACTTTACGAAGAGTATAACTCGCAACATTTTGTGCTACCATTTTTTGATTGATGTGTCACCTGCTGGTGAGTCCAAACTGACTTAGCATGACTAGGAGTGTGTTCAATTTGTAATTCTCTCAATAGGAGTCTCAATCGTAAATCCCACTATTGTGCATGGTGAAGATTGTCTGCCAAATATCTTTGTAGTTAACAGTTCTATTTTACATGATACATAAACTTGTCTTTTCCACATAATACGAAGTCACAAAAAACTACAATATTTCTCATTAAACTATATGTATTCCGTTAGCTCCCGCTTTCCTCTATGGTTCGAGGAATTAATGTCAGATTGGCAATGCTTATGGAAACAAGCGAATACTCAACAGGTATGGGATGCATGTCAGTCTTTTCTCTGCAGAGATTCACGTTTAAAAGTCCATAACTGTGATACGGCAGTGAGTAATTAAATATAAAGTTGTACATCTCAATTAATGGAATTTGAACATTACATCCGTTCCATGAAGCTAAGAAACCCGATAACCTCCCATACATTTCCATGAAGGATGCAATTATCGATCATACATAACTTTATGAAAATTGTTATAGCAACAGTTTTGATATTTTATTTTATGAAAAACCGAATGTCTATTAATTCTAACAATTATTACTATTTGGACTTTCCAATTTGAGAATTACACTCGAATGTTTTCCAGAAAAATTAATCCGCAAACAGGAGTACCTTGTTCTTTAAATATTAATAGATAAGTTCACTTTCTAGCGGTAGAAATAATTAAATACTGCTGAAATATTTTTTATCCATGAGAGAGAAGCGGATAAATTAACGGTTCGAAATGATGGGCATTAGGGTTAGAGGAATGCCCTTGAATTTAATATTTCTTACAACAAAATATAAAAACTGAATAACTTTGGAGAAAAATAAAAACATGGCACTAGAAAATCTAGATTGGGAAACTGCAAATAATGATATTCAAACTAAATGAGCGTGGTCGAAACAATATTAATTGCACCTGAAATTCACAGCTACGCTGAGAGCCGGCCATTAAAAGAGCGAGCACTTTTGGAGAGACGAAGCCCTGCTTTTCGCGTCCAGACCCAACCTACCCCCTCCTGCTCCCGTTGTATTCCCGCCTCCACCCCCAGTCGTGCCTCCATTCCCGTTCCCTCTTTCCTCACACTCCCTATGATGCCCCCCCAACCACTTGCTACTTCCCTTTGGGGCGCCAACCGTTTTATCAAAAAGCGATGTTATTCCATTCTCTCCCTCTCTCGCACACACTCTCACCCCTTGTACCTCTTTTGCTTTGGCGAGAACAGAAAAAAAAGAAAAATCCAAGCCGCGTCCCTTCCAGTCTAAAACGTAACTTTACATAAACACCTCCCAGCACGTGTGTGCGTTATAAATTTTTCCTCCCCTCACATTTTTTCTCAACAAAAACCTCTTTATTCTCTCTGCTTTCGGTCTCGCGGAATATTAACGACGAATGGGAGAGGAATACACGAGCGCGGAAGGAGATGTAAGGGAGAGAACTGAGGACCAAGGAAGTTAAGAGGGCTCGTGGAAAACGTGGACATAGGGGGTGCGAAAACAGGGCCTGGGGGGAGGGGGTGAGACAGAAAGAGACGAATTTAAACATAATAAATGCCAATTGAAATGCAGTGCGTTTACGGATAAAGATGGAGTAGGATGAAAGTTCTGTACGGAACGACAGAATGACGATAAACTTCAATATCGAATTCGAGGTGAGAATGGTTAGGAATGGCGGGTTGGAAGTGGAGGAAGTCATCCCTGTTAAAGTCGTACGCTCAACTAAAATTTGGAAATAAATAAAATCGGCGGGAAACATTCAATTCCAGATACCAGCGTAAATTTAATGTAAGCGGAATTCCGAAGGAATCAGCGTTTTCGCTGAGACCAAATTGGAAATGATCCGCTCATAATAGTGGAATCCAGGAGGCACAAATAACTAGATCGTGAGAATATTTAATCCGCGGAGTTGTTCCTTCGAAGCATAATTCTGTGATTCATGGTTCTTTTATATTTTATAGCCTTATGCCATGCTTTGAAAATTGAATTTACTTTAAAAATATCGACACTATTTTGAAAACCTTCAGCATGTTAATTTTAAAATATCTTCAATCTGTTGCTAGCCATAAATCTATGCTGCAAATAAATTCACACGTAACAAAAAAGTAGTAGGAGTACAATAGATGAATAACGTAACTTGTAACCTAGCAAATATTGCACTTCATCCAACATCATTTACAGCAATTAGATCATATCTTGGATTCGAAGATAACCATACACGAGGGGGATAATATATCTAATATAATTGTCAATATATGCCCTTAAACATTAAAATTTAAAGCACTGCCAAATAAACCGTCAGCGATCTAAGTAAAATATTCAGCTGTGATGAGGAGACGACCACAGCCAAGCAGAGATGAAGAAGCTGAGTTTTGATTAGCAATATGGAGAGTTGAACTTGCCTTTTCCATTTACAATTGATAATTCGAAAAAAAAACTTATAAATTATGCGAGTAATAATTTTAACAATCAGCCGAGTGATAAATAACCATCTTAAAAGCACATTAGCAAATTCGTATATATCTCTTCATACACGTACATATAAACTGCAAAATTATGGAAAAACAAAACCTGTCACATTTTGGGCCCGATTAGTCCAATTTTTGGCTTGTCAGTGGGTGTCAACAAGTTTAACTTTCCTACTTTCTCAGGTCCATCACAAAAAATTTTCTTCTTCCCTAGTACTTTTCTTTGGTGAATTTTCGAGTAACCATTTTCTTAGTTAATTTTAGTATACCCACGTAAGTTACAATTATTAATTATTTTTCTAATTGGTTCAAAATGCTTAGTACGAGCACACGTTTCTGCTTCCTACTCGTTTCATTGCAGAAAGTGAAATTACGTTTTGACGTTCATTTCTTGCGTGATATATTTTTTTGTTTTATTGGTGTGATTTAAAAAAAATCAAAGTAACTATCTAAAATAATAACATTAATAATTTTACCCCCGGAAATATTTTTAATGTTTTATGACTATCTATTGCACTACTAGTATTAATATTAATGCAAAACTACTACGGACTTGGATGGAGCTGGGGAATAAAATGTTAAAAAAGTGAGGGTGGAAGATTAGGAGGGTGAACTAATATCACTTGGTCATTTTTAACCAAAAGATCTGAAGTACGGCTGCCAAGTGAATTTTTTCAAATAGATTTCAACAGATAAATACTACATTTTAATACATAATTAAGTAGTTCTAAACGGAAGGGAGCAACGCCGAAAAGATCCACAGAGAGTTGTGGTGTGAGAAAGAAAAAAAGTCTTCGAAGGATTGGAATTGAAGAAGAATAAAAGGTTTTCATATTCCAATATCAGATCTGACTTCAATGTTCTCTGACATTAATTATCAATAATTATTACGTTTTACTTAATTTACGCGATATTTATTCACTCGGAACGTCGAACCAACATTAATATTTGTCATTAACGGTATTTTATTCTAGGATTGAGCTGATATTCTACGCCCCGTGGCATTTGAGATGGAAAACAACTTCTCTCATGCATGCAATCAAATGCATTGGTGGACGATGTTATTATTACGAATGAATTATCAGATTCCCTTAATTAATTACTTTAATTGTAGTCAAATACAGGTTATATGCAAGTTTAAATCAAAGGAGTTGACGAGAAGAAGGGGTTGTTTTGCCAACCACGTCTCCAGATGTATACGACAGCAAAACATTATACTTATGTTGTTTTCCTTCAAGTTGCACAAAAAAACTGGAAGGATAGTATTTGCTATGACGAGGGGGAAAAATTGCTGAATCAGCCCTCGCTTGTTGGATTGCCCATGGGTTGACAGACAGGTATACTGACTTACCGACACACCTAATAAATATATGAGCGAATTTTCTCCATATAGTGCGCGAAAATGAAAGAGTGGAGATGGGAGTTGGAGAGGGAGGAAGAAAAACAAGGGGAAAGTGGGAGGGAAAAAAAAAGAGAGAACTGGAGAGGTTGATAGCTGGAAAGTTCGTGCATAAAATATATCGCCGTAGTAGCCCCGCGTCACAAAAGCGCGTAAAAGCGTTTGCAAACACATGCCACGACGGGAGGCTGTACTGCACGAGCCCTTCAGGCCACCACCTCGCCCAGTTCCCCGTGCCATCCCCAACTCCCCCACTCCCCAAAAAACTCCCATGCAACCCGGAGACGGGACCCCTCCGCCCCTCACTCCCCCCCTAAACCATCCCCGCCCCGCACGGACCAAACCCTTTCCCCCCCCCCTCTCATCTCAACCCATTCCGCGCTATTTTTTATTTAAACATTCCTCACCCTCTTTTTCTAACCTATCCAAATTCAGCATCACCCTCCCGACGCCATCTCGCTCCCCTTCCCACCTTCTCTCTCCCACTGCCTAACTGCCTCCATCCTCTCATCCTTCTCCATCCTCACCCTCTACCAATCCCTTCAACCTGCCCACCTCGCCAGAAAATCTCCTGGGGGCATCGAGATCAAACTTTCAGGGATTGGAAGAGCTGGAACACAAATAAAAGCGAGAGGGAGACAGAGAGAAATAGTGAAGGAAAGGGGGGAGAGGGAGAAAAAAGAGAGGAGGAGCCTGTAGAGGACGTTGGCCAGGTATACCAGGGAGGGGATGGATATATAATATATATACGAGTATATATATATACACATTTATCTACATATATGTGGGGAGAAGGGTACACGAGGTTGAAGGGAATCGCGAATTTTTAAGCTTGCATGTGTGTGTGAGCGCGCGTATATAACATAAACATGCACGGGAGGCCGAGGCGGCATGGAAGGATGGAAAGAGGAATGCCAGTGGAGGGAGGGATGAAGGAGTGTGTGTGTGTGTGTGTATGCCCACACTGATGCGGGGGGAAGAGGAAGGGTGCTAGTCTGGAGGAGAAAGGGGTAGGGAGAGTAGCGCTCGCTACGCGGGGTGGATATGGCTCCGGCGGAGAGATGAGGAAGGCCAGGCGAGGTACGGTACGGTCCGTGGGTTGGGGAAAAAAGCCTTGCATGCACGGAAGTAATAGCGGAATTTCACATGGGGGGGAGTTAGGTTGTGCAGATGTGGGGGGGGGGAGAAGGGAAGGGGGATTGGGACGGGAGAAGATGTGTGAGCGTCACGGGGCTTGGGATGGTTTTTACAGCATATATAGCGGCAGGCCTTCATAAAAGGGAAAGTGGGGACGGGGATTTTTTTTCCTTCATTCGGGGTGGTGCAGCACGGCGTTAGAATTTATTTTTTCCTTATTTTTTGTCCTTCGAATAATATTTTTTCATCTGGCCTCTCTCCCTCTTGGGGCAGACGTGAGCCAAAAGCTATGTTAAATGAATGAGCGGCGGGGGAAGGGGAAGAAGGGTGGAACGTGGGAGCGATTGGGGAAAGGGGAGGAGGGGCTCGGAGAGGAGAGTGATGGGTGGGGAATAAAAGGGAATTAAAGAGAGAAACATGGATTGAGAGAGTGTACGGGCCATTCCATTCCTCTTCTCTTTATCGGGAAAGAATGGAGCTCCGTGCCCTCGCGGTCGGAGAAGCAGCGATGCCGATTTGTTTCCTCGCCATTCCGCTCTCGGTCATGATTTAATTCATTTTATTAATTATGTTGCGCTCAGCCCCCTTCCTCACTCTCCCTACCTCAATTCCACTTCAAAACGCTCCAAGTTGGATTTCGTATAATTGTATTCCTATCATCATTCCTAGCAATGGACTACCCCATGGTTTTTAATGCGCCGATCCCGGCGATGGCCTCTGAAACGCGAGGTTTATCGGTCGGAGCTATATGCGAACGGATTTTGTTTTTTTTTATTTTGGCTTGTTGAACGTGCGGAGTTAACTGTGGTAATTGCCGCTGAGCTGCCGTTTTATGAGTAGTAAAGTTTGTTTTTTGGGTCGAATCTGAGGGTTTTCAAGTGTTTCTCCTTCAAATTTACAAGGGGTCGCCGCCGTGATAGAAAGTAACCGAGTTAATTAAGTTTTCTAAAGATGGAAGAATTCATTCATTCAGCCCGGGAAACACACATTTTCTGATTGTCCTTTATATAATACGAGGGTTGCTATGAATGTTTTCAGCCTAATAATGAAAAGACAGTAATTTATTGCTGAAAATTGCTTTATTGTTTTTTGAAGTAATCTCCATGATAATCAATACACTTTTGCATGCGCACGAACCAATTTTCCTAACATATTTTCCACTCCGTTTGAGGTACCTCCAAAACATGGTTTTTGAATGCATCAAAGGCTTCTTCAGGCGCCGAAAAACGTTGGCCACGCAATTTTTTCTTGATAAACGGGAA
This sequence comes from Hetaerina titia, assembly GCA_037158775.1. Taxonomy (NCBI): domain Eukaryota; kingdom Metazoa; phylum Arthropoda; class Insecta; order Odonata; family Calopterygidae; genus Hetaerina; species Hetaerina titia. The sequence goes on along the minus strand of CM073769.1, from coordinate 44,850,835 downwards.
TAAAAAGAAGTCATTTGGTGCTAAATCAGGGTTTTACGGAGGATGACCCATCAATTCGACGTTTTGGCCGGTCAAATAGGTAGTTTTTCAGCCGATCTGTGAGAGCTTGCATTATCATGATGAAGAATGATCCTTCGTTGCTGCATCTTTTTCCGTATTTCACCAAATACTTTTGGCAAACAAATGCTTGTGTACCAATCAGAATCTACGTTGCTCCAACGGTACGGTTGCCACATGTTCAGTTATTTCGAGGAAACAGGCGAACATTTGCTCCGATATGCTTCTTGCACGAATCACTTTTGTAGGATTTGTCTCGTTTTGAAAGATCCATACAACGGATTGCTGTTTTGTTTCGGATTCATACGCATAGATCGAAGATTCGTCACCTGTATAGATGTTATACACAGCTTTTGATGCACCGCGATAGTATTTTTTGAGCACTTCTTTGCTCCAATTGACATTAGCATCTTTTTGAGCTTTTGTCAAATGATGTGGGATCCAACGTGAACAAATTTTTTTCACAGCTAAATGCTCAGTAAATATCTTATTAATGCTCGTCATAGTGATCCCCAAGGATGCCTCAATCTCACGATAAGTCACATGATGTTCTTCCTTTACTAGTTCTCGCACAGCCTCAATGTTTTCAGGCTCAAAAACTGATTTTGGACGATCTTCACGACTTTCGTCGTTAAGCAAACGGCGGCCATGATGGAATTCGTTATACCAGTTTTTTACAGTGGCGAAGGATGGGGCTTCATCGCCAAGATGGGAAGTAAGTTGATCGATGCACTCCTGCCTTGATAATCCACGTCGAAAGTCGTAAAAAAATCAGGAATAAAAAAGTGAGAAATCAGAAAGTGTTCACGAGTAACTCCATCTTTTCGCTGAGACAACATTTTCGAGCCACTGTAAACAACACAAGTTATGATTTCAACAAAATGTTCCGAAGAAAGTTAGCGTTAATTGCGATTGGATAATTTTAGAACCGCTGTATTTCATATCCGTATAAAGGTGAATCGTTCATAATGGGGAATATAATTTTATATCTTTTAATGCTACTTATTCCTACTTTTATCACACCGAGCCGTGGATATTCACCGTAAATACGGCTAACTGCGAATAACCTAGGTTAACAAGTTACATGTATGTTGGTAGATTTTCCCTATCATTCAAATAAAAAGAATGGGCCAATTAAAAAAACATCTGAACAAATAACCTACTGCAATTTATCCGATAAAATAAGTATGAGTATTGATTCAATTATTCACCAGCAGTTGTAAATAACTCTCCAAATTGATTGGAGGAAAACCGAAAAACGAGATTGAGTAATCTTGAATTGACGCTTTTAGACACATCTAAGAGTAGAACATTTTCATACCAACAGCTTGGTTTGAATGCTGTCAGAAATCTATTTTAAAATTAAAATACTTTATTAATGTGTTATATAACCAGCTTACCGCGAGTTGCATTCGGTCCATCAGTATTTTTTTACGTGGTCAGCGACCGCTGAGGCTGATTAAAAAAAAACCAAAAAATAATTAAAATTTTACGTAACATTTTCTTCCTTTTCCGATAGATTTAATCAATTTACCATTAAATTTAATTTAACGCGTGTTTTTTTAGTTATTAAAGCATTTAATAATGGATCACAAATATGCAAATATATGAAGTGATTCCTAACTAAAATTTTCCTAATGTGTCTCGCAAGCTTATAAAATATCTGTTGATATAGACCATTTATGGACCGACTAGATATTTTATGCTGATTAGTTCTAGATTAGAACCAGATAATTTAGACTGATTTTAATAACTAATTTTGAATTAGAACTATAAATGAACAAATAAATGGTTTTAAAAATCAAATATTCTGCCTTGATCATACCAAAGTTACGTTACATACTACCGTTCTGGAAACAACAGAATATTTTATTACCTAAACGATGCGCTAGTAACTAAAATAGGTTTGGTTTTTAGGTAAAGTCATATCTTCTTTTCGCAAGTTATAATTATTTTAAAATACCGATATAAAAACAATATATATTTTTTATTACTTCCATTTAATATTAACGTTGTGCGCCACATTGGTTTTCATCGAAGTTCCAGCAGTTTATGTTTTCTTTAGTTACTCTACGGCATCCGGTACTAATCTACGGATAAGAAAACGGTTGTTACAAATATATGTAGGGAGTTGAATTTTCTACAGCTGCAAAATTTGTATGGTGAGTAGCAGTTGCAGTGAAAACAAAATTAGAGACGGTTAAATATGGAGCTACGGAATAATCATCAAAAGATCGAGGCTGGAATGAAGGTGTTTTGAAGAGTAAATGGAATAAAATAATGGTCAGCTGGGTGAAGTTAAACGATGCCTTTGGATGGCACTAAAAAGAAGAAGAAGAAGTAAAATAATTGACACTTGCTGAAGCACTGAGTTTGCCGGAACATCATTATGAAACAAAACGTAGGGGAGAAGAGCCGCAGAGAATTTAGATGGTTATTCGCGAGGAGCAGTTGATAAAACATGCCAGTTTAAAGAAAATATGAAATAAGGAAGGCATTGGTTGGTAACAGAAGCTCTTGCAGAGACTGTAAACAAAACCAGTAGTAAGATTGTTTAGAGAGACCAGTGAATTGTCGCTGTACCATTTGGTATCCATCAAAAACCTACTTTAACCAGTAGATTACCGAAAATAATAACTAAGATATAACATGGTGACGATGGACGACAAGGATGAAAGTGTAATATAACTCAATTCTTAATAAACCAATCTTGTGGCCTTCGGTACTTCTTCACCCGAAGAATACAATAATTTCTCACATATCGGTTAACTAATGTCTTTAAAATGCGGATACAAAGACTATAGAGGCATTTAAATTTAAAATAAACCCTACACAAACAATGAACTATGATTTCACGACTCCACGAAAACAAAAACAAGAGATTCCATAAAATCCAATCGATTACAAATCGGTGAACTACCGCGTGTGTGGTTCAGAATGGAAGGCGCCGCTCTACGAATTTATAAAAACAGATTGATACAAATTCGACAGAGAATCTCCCTTCAGTCACAGCTTTCTATAGATTTGGAAAGCTCATCATAAGGGCTTATGGAGGCAGAGCGTGGATCTCTTTGCCCGAAAATACTGTAAGAGGCGGACAAGAGGGATAGAGGGAGCGATAAAGAGAAGAGGGGAATTAATTAAATTTTTAAGCTATCGCAATCCTTCTCCTCCCTTCAGTTTTTTGCTTTCGTCGTCTTTTTTTCTCCCACAGGAACTATAATTATTGCGGATTCAACCTCACCCCTCTTGACTCCCCTCCCCAGTAACGGGCTTAGCATTTTTATTTCCTGAATAATCCGACCGCAAATGAGTGGCTGAATTACGACGAACCCCCTCGTTTGTCGGATAATTAGCAAATATTGATTGGATCGTTTGTTTTGAAAGCTCTTTGTGTTGCAAAGGGCAGAGGGTTTGTATGGGTTCGCTAATGTGTTTGTGTTGCGCCAGTAGATAGCCAATCTCTCCGGAGATTGAAAGTAAGCGCCAATAAGTCGCTTACTTTCAATCTCTCGAGAGAATCATCCAAATGTCTTACTGGATTTACTCTTGTTAATAACTTGGTTGTCTAAATGTATGCCATTGAGAGGGCGATGTGGTCAAACAAAATCAGAGTTTACAGAGGAGTGTATCAATGCACCAAGTGCACAAGCGGAAGTTGAATAATGCACCTACGGGTTTATTAGTGAGAATCAGTGAAAGAATAGACTATGGAAATGGCTACGACATTTACTCACATTGGTTGATTTAAAGGATGGATTATCATTGATGGACTCAGAATGACAAAGTAGCCGAGAAGGAAATATTAATAATCAGTGATATCGGTTAGCAAATTCACGTCTTGTTGCAGTGCAAGTTGTTGAATTATTAAAAATCTCAAACAAAAAATGAGGGGAAATCAAACATTACTCTAGCTACAGGCAGGCAGTGATAATGGAGTAAAACGGAGAAAAGAGATTACTAAATTAATACCCTTTATGTCAAGAAGAATAGCTTTTAATTTACCTCCTGTACGGTGAAAATACAATAAACGGCACGGCAACCTATCAAACCTAATTACCATAGGGCACCACCGCTGATCATGAATTTATTTTCAGAGATAAAAGATCATGCTTAAATATTTGACTCGAACTTGGATCGGGAAATTCATTGATTTACATTATGAATCGGTATTTCCAATGAGTTTTGGACTTTGACAAAGTTAAGCTAAAAGCGCGGCAGTGGGTAAATTATACATAATCATAAATTAAACATCCACTTTCAAAACCACTAGCCGATGAATGGTTTAAAATTTATGTTACGTCTCTGCAAATGTATGCGCACGTATGCCCTCGAATCTCCTCTGGATGCCTCGCATCGAAATTATAGAGCTTTCAATTAGACATTAATGAGCCTGAGAGTTTCCTAATTGAATATTATCACAAGTGGCAGTTTGAAGCATAATGCCATAAAAACAGCTACGAAAGTCAAAATCTTCTATCGATAACAAAACAATGAAAAAAAACGAGATAAATTACACCAAACTGAAACATGCCATTTTGCTTCAAATGTGTTCTTTTGAACCTTACTTCATAGTTTCACTTCTGTCATTATTAGACCATTTGCATTTGCACCATGTATTTTTTTTTAGGTAATCTACCGTTTAAGGTAGGTTTTTGGATGGATACAACTATCAAATAAACATTTTGTGACTCCCCACCTATAAAACTAATCTATATCAGGTCCCTCTTCATCTCGGTGTACTTCTTTCCTCCCTTCATCCCGTCCAACATCCCTATCCTGTTCCTGCCCTTACCTCGCTTGCCCAACATTCTCCCCTCTATTACCCTCTTCAACATTCCACTACCGCTCAATACGCCTTTCATCCATTTTTCCTGCCTCCATAGGATTTCTCATCAACAAACCCCTCTCCTCCCCCACAATTTCTACTACTTCCTCATTTGTTTTCCCTTCGGTCCATTTCACCTTCTCCATTCTTCTCCACACCCACATTTCAAAAAGCCTCCAATCTACGTCTATCCTCCTGCTTCAGCGACCACGTTTCCGCGCCCCGTACATAGCTACGCTCCATATCAGAGTTTTTACGAGTCTTGTCTTAACATCCCTATTCAACGTCCCCGTCATCAACTCCCTCCTCCTTGAGAAAGCCTCCTTCCCTAGCGCAATTCTTCTCCTTACGTCCCTACCACTTTGACCGTATTGGTCCAAAAACACTTCCGAGATATGTAAACTGTTCTACCTGCTCTATTCTTTCCCCGCCTATTTTAATATTTAGCTTAGCCTTTTTCTTTCTGGAAAATCGCATAACCTTTGTTTTATTAATATTGATTCTCATCCCGTATTTATCGCACTGAACCTCCAATTCACTCAACAATGCTTGCAACCCCTTGGCTGACTGAGCAACTGAGCAACCATGTATACCATCTGCATATCTAATTTCATACAAATTAATAAGAAATGACAAGCTCATACTAAGCACACTATTATGGACTTCACTATCGTAGAGTAGTGACTTACGAATTGACATAAAATTGACGGTGAAATCAGGCCAATTAGTTGACCTTCCACCAGAATGGCGTATTCCTTTGTATTCGTATTGGTACAATCGCAGACCCCCTAAGGAATCATACAAGAAGTATTCCTGCAATTCTCTCATCTCCTCATCCGTATGACTTCCTTGCGTCGAAAATTATCTAGTTTTTGACATGTACGAGGCGTATTCTTAAAGTAAGTGCCGTTTGCTTATATTTAAATATTGGCGCTTCAGAACACAGTGTTGCTCCTGTAGCGCCATTTACTGATTCATTGAGAAGCTATAGCAGCATTTGTTTTGTTTCAGAAGTCGTTTGCTTGTCCGTGCATGCAAACAACAATGTCCGCGACAATCGTTGATCCCGCCAGCTGTGAAGTGCGCTCTGTCATACGATTCTTGTATGCAAAAGGATTGTCGGCTGCTGAAATTCATCGGGAATTATGCCTAGTTTATAAACCTACAGTTATGAGTGAAGGAAAGGTTAGACAATGGTGCTGTGATTTTAAAAATAGACGAACAAATGTCCATGACGAAGAGCGAAGTGGTAGGCCTAGTATTCTGACCGATGAAATTGTTTCGCAAGTGGAACAAAAACTGCGATGTGATCGTCGATTGACAATTAATGGCCTGACTGAACAATTTCCTCAACTTGGACGCACTACTGTCTACAATATTGTTACGGAAAACCTCGGATACCACACATTGCGTGCAAGGTGGGTACCGAAAATGCTCACCGACCACCACAAAGAGAAAAGAATGTCCGGTGGACGAGAGTTTTTGGGTCGTTGGGAACTCTTTAAACCACCCACCGTACAGTCCTGACCTTACACCCAGCGACTACTTCCTCTTCTTGCACTTGAAACAGTGGTTCGGTGGGCAACGCTTCGAAACCGAAGAGGAACTCAAGAATGAGTTTCTATGCAGAGGGGTTAAAGAAGCTGGTGCAGCGGTACGAAAAATGCTTAGAAGTGAACGGCAATTATGTAGATAAGTGAAGTAGGTTTGTAGCTAACTAAAAGTGCCAATAAAATGTGTTTCATATGAGTATATTTTTTTCTGTGGCCAAACAGGTCTTACTTTATGAACACGCCTCGTACCTCCCTAATAACGCTGGATTAGATTCAATATTTTTACTGGTTTATGGACTATCCTTTAAAGTATTTTCCCTTAGTACCTATTCTCAAACGTTTCTTGGACACCACTTTTTGCAGCTTACTGAGTTCACACTTCGTGATTGTAAACAATTATTAAATGCGATGGTAATCCACAGTAAAATTTCATACGAAGCGCTACTTCGAATACTAAATATGTGTATTTTGGTGAAAATATAACGCCATACATAAATCACCATAGGTCTTCTGCTAGTCAGATCTTATGCTCTGCCACAGTCCCCACCCTGTGCCCTTCTCTTCATATCCATTTAATAATTCTCCTGTACAACGTCGACGACCTTTAAGCATTCTCTTTTCAACATATATGGAATACAGGAAAGTACGAGTCGTATAATGTTCAACAACAAAACTTTCATTACAGAGAAAATACCGACTTCAGGATTTCAACAGAAATGCAATTACTGGGAATCTAAGAGAGGTAAATTTACCATTTCATTCTCGTTTCTGACATTCCCTTAGTGCTTTTAAAAAAAATATATCAATCTCCATTTCCAGTTAGTAGAAAAGTTACTGCACGTTAATGTTGTCCTCGCCAATAGTTTATTAGTTTATGGCCACCCTCTTCCTTCTACTAAAAAAAATAAAGCTTCAGTTATGTCTGCTCCATCATAGTGCCAAAGACATAATAAAATACTGAAAACTATCCAAAATGTCGTTGGATGCATTTGTGATCTACTCTAAACAATTTGACTAACTGGTAGCTTTTGAGAAAGCGATGAAAATCAAATCGCCAGTCCTTCGAAATATTTCCGGAACACATTGAAAAGAGGAAAACGATTAGTTAGCTACATTATATGGGAATATCACTTGACAAAATTAACGTTTGTTACTAAAACCTACGTACTGTAACCTATTATATAAAACTATGCACGATAAACTGTCAAAGCGTGCTCGAGGGACTCGAAAACCTTTTTACCGTTGAAATTAGTGTTATTTTTTCATGAACTATCATCAATTGTTTAATGATTCTATCCCAAATTCTATTATAAATAAACAAGGAAAGAAACATAAGCATGTATCAGGAGTTTGAAAGAGTATTCTTAGGTCATACGACTCCCCTCTATTTCATCAGCGGAAGGAATACTTGATGATGAGCCCGTAATACAATGGCCATGGGTAGAGGAGGGAGAAACTAAGGTGATATGAGAGGGTGGCGAGGCGAGGAAAAAGAGTGGATGAGATGGGTCGGCAATGAATGAAATAGGAGGGGTCAAGGCATATGGAGGGAGGGAGTGAGGGGAAGAAGGAGGGAGGGAAAAGGACAAGGAGGACGAAAAGAAATGAACATTTTGCCCGACCACCAGTCTCCACTTCCCCCTCCCCTCATACGTACGCACCTGTATTATTCAGAGTGAGAGGGAGAGAGTGTGAGTGGGAGGGAAGAGGAGCAGAGTGGGGTCGTACCCTGGGAAACCCCCACCACACATCCAGTGGACACCCACGGCTATATAGTCCACCTCATGCCTCCAACTACTGTTGCTCCATTTTTTTTCCCTCGGGCCCAAAACCCTTGACGCTGGAATCTCTTTCTCGCTCCCCTCCTCCTCCTCCTCCCTCATGCTCCCGAACATTTCCCCATCCCTCTCGCCCGTCCCCCTTCGGGTATTCTCGCCCCTGGGTCTCCTGACTCTTGGCGCCACCTGGGGAGAGAGATATCTCCCTCTCTCTCTCTCTCTCTCTCCCTCACACCCTTCAAGCCCGAACTCTCTCGCCCAACCCACCCCACCGCCTCCTCCTCCACGTATCTCTATCTCTCCGGCCGCCACCCCTGCTAGTGGAGAAGAGACAGGTGGGGGACAGAGGCACGACTATACTCGCAGCGGCTACTCCTGACGCATAGACTGGCCGCCACGCGTCCTCGTGGGACCACCACCACCAACCACCTCCTCCTCCTCCTCCTCGCCGCCCCGCCTTCATATCTCTTGGTCGCCCTCGCTCCTGTTTAGGGCCCTCTGCGGTCGCAGCAAATGAACCCCGGGGGAAATAGGCGGAAGAGATAGAGAACGAAAGAAGGGGGAGTCGAGCACGTATAGTGAATGACCAGGCAGGTGGAGCTAGGGTGCCGGTGGAACCAACACGCTGGTCTTGGGGCGATTCTCCTTCCCTTGGGATTGCGAGGACGTGGTAATTTCGATTTTCCGTAAAGTTTAGGTACTCTTTCGCCTTACACGAAGCATATTTCCTTGTGTGAGGGTGGTTATTGTTATCTAATTCCAGGCGTTTGTAGGTTTTATCGTGGTTAACCTTTGGAAAGAAAGTTCATCAAGTTTTCATGTCTCTTACATATTGAACACTTAAAAATCAATCAACGTGGAGCCTTAATTTGTGCATTTTGCATGAATAGTTTATCATTGAATATCATGAATCAATTGTAAGAGGTGAACTTATGATCAGTCAGCAAGGGATCATTTGACTAATGACTAATTAAGTACTAGATCAATGGAAAAAGTTGGTAGTTCTCCTTCAGTGCAATTATATTTTGCGAGAATTTGTTATAAAGGATTGACTGATTGCTACCATAGGCTATACGTTCCATTTGTTTTTCTCCATGTACCTACCAAATGTCTCTTTGACTTTGAAGTGTCAAAAGAGGCATATCGTAATAAAATAAAATAATATAACAAAAGGAATTATAATATCTAGCAAGAGACAGTTTTTATTGAACATACGGCTGTGTAAGATATTACTACCATCTTATCCAACAAAATATAAGCAGAAAATAGTCTTCTCCAACTACATACGAGATTCTCATCCTTCAAACATCAATTTCAAATAGCAGGGTGAAAGGCGGAGTAGTTCCAAGTGATGTGACTACCTTGGATATACCATTTGTCTCAACTCGCTATTGTTATACGTTTTCGGCATGAAAATATATTAATAACGGCTTTCTGTAATGGTGTACACAGATGCTATGTTGACAACACAAAACACCGCATGGAGACACCAAAACACAAGACGTAATATCATCTGAGATTCCAAAATTTCACGGGAAATGTTTTCCTGAATTTCACTAATTTTAAATTTTCGCACACGCGTTGTGGATCACCTCAATTCAATAAAGTTGTGATCAACCGTCACAGAAAAAGTGAAAAGAAAAACGCATGAAAGAAGAAAATTCTAAAATTAAGACTTTTATAAATAAAACGAGGTTTGATTTGAATGTTCGCCGCTCTAAGAATTTTTGGCTGCAATCCATGAACATTTCATTCCATACCTAAATAGCTATAATTTTCCAAACGACTCACGAATCATTTGGATTTTTAACACTCGCCACTTTCCCTCATTTCTAGTACCGTCGCCACAATGTCAAAATACACCGAGCCAACTGCCGAACAATTTTTGTCAGGCAATCCAACCGCCTGGAAAAATAGCTAGAGAACCCACAGAACCACAAGTATATACATGCATATCGTTTTCGTGATTTTATGAACTGCTCCGCTGTTTACTTCACGAAGTTAGTGACGGGGTCAACGAATGTCTGTTGTGGGGCCCGTAGAATGCGATAACCTTTCGTTTTTCAGTGTAAACCCGCCGGGGATTATATTATTACACTCAGTCCCTCTCTGAGTCTCTCTCCTCGCTGCATGGCTAGATGACTATTATCCCGTTTTCTGTTCCCTCGCCTCCCAATCCGTCGCTTCCGTGAGATCTCATTCGCGAGCTGCATACAGAGCTCACACACGAACACACACACGTATCTCAAAACACTCCCGCCCACATTTGTACCCTCGTCTCGAGATGTCCCCTCGTCTCTCTCCCTTCCTCCCATACATTACTCCCGCCCTCCCCCTCCCCTCAACCCCTCGACACCTCTCCCATACGTTCTGCTCTCGCTCAACGGCTCTTGCCTCCGTGTGCGTGCGTGGAGCCTTTTTTATCCCTCGTCTCCCCCATCTCTCTATCGTCCCCACACACAATCCCTCCCGTCCCTCCTCCCCACAAGCTACTTTCTATATTCCTGAAGAGCAAGGTTGGAGTGTGACTCCATGCACTTTTTCTGTTTATTTTACTTTCCGACTGCCCTCCCCAGTCTTCACCCATCCTTGGCTCATCCCCAGGGAGCCCTCTCTCAGTCGGTCGCACCCATTCGCGTGCGCATCCACGCGCGCGCCAGATACTACGGTAAGGGAGGGGACGAGAGAGAGAGAGATTGATTGGCTCGACCTCCTTCGCCTTGTGTTTTCTCGAAGAAGTAGTACTGCGATTTCCCGCACTTATTTCCCTCAACCTCGAATACTACTCCAGACGTTATCGACAGATTAGGGAGCAGTTACGGTTGATTTTACTGATTTAGATAAATTGTCTTCCATAACTGCGTACAACGTGACCCTCAATAACTCGGATCGTATTCACATTCATGGACAGGAAACCGGACTAAGCGATCAATGAAATCGTGTCTAATAGATTGTTTGGTATCGTGACTCGTCTTAAGTATTTAGTGAGCATTGCTTTTGTGAAGAACGTCGTTCGTCACATTTTTATCTGTGCTCTGATTCCTATCAACTGCTCGATGTAGGTTCATCGATGTACAAATACTGATACCCTTTCATAAGGTAAGATGAAGTTTAGAAATATATACAATTTTTACGCCAAAGAGTACGTTTAAAGCCGTCACATAAACACCAAGACAAAATAAATTCAACCGCAAAGAATAAAAACATAAAGATAATCACGACTTTGCAAAAAACACTATGAAATTTAGGAAGAGACAGTTGATTCAATCCACAAATATACTGTTCCAACAATTTCTGTGAACAACACATGTTTAATCGATTTGAAGTTACGAAAAATGACAAAATAAAACATGACACCCAATATCATTACTTTTTGGACTAAAATTTTTTCTTATGGAGCCATATCAACTATTTAGATGTTCATTAAGATGGTGGCGTACTGCCTACGTAATGATAGCAAGCAATTAAGTCGCTCTGACTGACTGAAAGAGAAAATACTAACCTTTGTAGCGTCATCAGAATTTTTCTTGAAGATGAGATCATTGATGCAAACGGATTGAAAAGAACTCCATAACATAGGAAAGTACAAATATTAGGAATTTGCGATTGTCTTTACTTGACATAATACATCTACAACTAATTGGCCAAATGAATGGAAATTTCTTGTGAGACCATTTGACTGAATGTGAAGGTGTTACTCCAATTTCGAATAACTGGAAAAGCAAGGGATATTAATTGTAATTAAGTATATGAATTATTAATTACTATGTTATACATACAGAATGTAGTTTCAGAGGTGAGACATGGGATTATCACTGTAAAACGTTATAGGTTGAAATCAAAAACGGATTTATAAAGATATATAATTTGAGGGTAGGTCAAATGAAAACGTGACAATCGTTCAAGAAGTTTTCTCGGGTTTCCCACCGGGTCAGGTTGATGAAGTGCACCGACGTTTCGAAGGCTGACTCTGCCATCGTCTTCAAGGTGAACTTCAGAGCAAGAAAAAGGCCTGGTATTTATACTCTCCCTCCCGGCATGGTATAAATACGAGGCCTTTTTCTTGCTCTGAACTTCTCCCTGAAGACGATGGCAGAGTCAGCCTTCGCAACGTCGGTGCACTTCATCAACCTGACCCGGTGGGAAAACCGAGAAAACTTCTTGAATACCATACGCCGGGAAAACCTGAGATCCTTCGTTACAACCGTGCTAACAATTTGAAACGCGCCATTGCCTTTTCAAATGAAAATAGTGCTATTTATGGTTCGAAAAGTGGATACCAGTTGTTAGTACGACGTCAGAACCCGATTACAAATCTTAACATTAGCGTAAATTAAACGGCTTCACTTGTAACATGCACCAGAGAGAAAAAAAAATCTCTGTCATTCTTTTTTTTTTGAGCAATGAAAGAGTGAAAACTGTCAAAATTCATTGAATAATGTTTACCACGCTGACGTATGTCTACTACTCCAACAAGTTTACGGGTAGACTGGGAAGTTCCTCAATAGAGGAACCTCTGTAACACACTCTCCGAGAATAAATCAGTCACCCTAAGTATTGACGCCGTTTACTTGATCACAAAATGGAAAAACTCGACCTAAAACTGCCCATTTTACTGTTCCAACAGGCCAAGATTAGTCTTTTGAGTGTCTTCCACATTCATCGTTTTAGCCAGAATGCGCCCCCCACTTATGAACACGTCTTAGGACCGTTAAGAAAAATTATTGGAGGTGTACTTCAAGCCCGACAAATGGGTGAAATAGACCAGGCATGAGCCCTCAAACAATTGGTTTTTGTTTCTAGACGTATTCAAGTCTTTCCCGGAGCCCTGAAATACTTGCATTGTACACCATGGAGAATACGTAGAGAAATGATTGCACCTGTGCATCTTTTGTAATCAGAAATGCTGTTAACGATTTTTATTTGACTATCCCTCGCATATAATTATTTTACCAAATCTTCTTCGATTGTATACGTAAGTGGCTGCCTAATTACGTCGCTAATGGGAAACTGGTAACTGAGTTTCTATTGCAGCAAGCGCAATTGTAGACCATATAGAATTCAACGTACGTTGATCATAAAAAATACATCAAATGGCTATTTCAAGAATTGAATAAGAGTAGAATTACATCAGTCTTTTATTGTATCAACTGAATGATTATTAATTCCCAATAAAACAATTTACATCATGGTAATTAAATACGTATACGCCATGCATACGAAGGCAAAATGATATTTGAATTTAATGATCGGGATTTGATTGCCCAAAATCAATTAGTGAAAGGAAACCTTTTTTGACGAGAAAGAGGAGATGCCAGCGCAGATTTCGTTTTGGAAAGAGAAAATTCTGAAGGTATTATAAAAGCAACATCAGCTAACCAGAAGCAATAACATTTTTTTCTTGAAGTTGACGCTGTATGTGAGGATTTTGGGATGCATATTTGCAAAATCACTATGCCCGTCTTAATTAACGTATTAATATTTTCAAGTGGATTTATAATTAACAATTAATTATTATATTTTGTACATTTAAAAGAGATAATTCCAAACGAAGGGGGTATAAATCAAATCGTTCGTATAATCAGAGTTTACTCATCTCAGTTTTCGTGAAGAAACACTAAAACTCATATAATCTTCCAACTTAAATTTGATTATTTCATAACGATAATTTTTCTTTTGAATATAATGAAAAACTTCTTTAGCTAAGCGTAAAAGTATTATTTCCATTTCCCCGAATCCGCATATGCATATTATCTGACCAATAATGAAAGTCATTTTTTCATTTCCTGAAATTTCCACTCACAAAGGTACCCTGGCTCCGATACCCGGAGTAGGTATTTTTAAGTCCCTTGAGCAGAGACGGCAATTTAAAAACGGTAAAACTGCATGTTTACACAGCTAATCATATGCCATGCGCTTTAATTTGCTTAAAACGAAAACATTTTGCTGGATTCCGTCATTTCAGTTAACTAATTCTCTTTGGCCTTTAATCATTTGCATACGAAAATTGCACCGAATGGAAAGACCGAATTTCATGAAATTGATTGGTTTGCCATAAGCCGGATGAACAGAAGATTGTAAACTCCAATTATGAAAACATCATTGATATCGGACTACCTGAATGCTCTACGCTTGGGGAGTTTTGAAAGTTCTACAGAAAGAATGACTCACATGTGCATCGCTTCTGCCTGGATGCACAGCTACTAATCGTCTACGCAAATAACTCTTCTCTCGTATAAATTTCTCAATGTTACTCGGACTCGATATCGAGTGATCCGTCACTTGATTCTTTTTAATAAATACACTGCTGCCTCCCCGGTTCCTATCCCCACCTCCGGCCATCTTCCCTCCTCTCTCCTCCCGACTGCTTCTTCGTCCTCACTTTCCCGCCCCCACCCTCGCCCATCTCCGCCGCTTCCACTCTCGACCATGCATTCTTTATCCACGCCTCTCTCGCATCCTTCTCCCACTTGGTGTCCCTCTCCCCAATCCCCCACGCCGCCCCACCTCCTCTCCATCCCTCCTCCACACACGCCCCGTCCTCACGAACGAATTTCTTTCAACCCTCCTTCCATCTCTTTCCCTTTCGCTCACTACGTATCTCACACTCCCTCCATCCCAAGGCGTGCATGTATAACCAAAGTGCCACATTTCGACGGCCCCTTTGCCCCCACCTTTTCCCCCGGGGGACCCAGGGGAGGATGCGAGGGCGCGGAATGGGAATAGGGAGCGGCAGGTTGAGCGAGAGAGTGGGACAGGGATAGAGTGTGTGGGAGAGGGGAGGGAATAACGAAAAAGGGCTCGGGGAAGTGGGCGAAGCGCAAGAGAGGATGGGAGGAAGCGAGTCAAACACGGAATTAGATAGGGAGGGAGAAAGAAAAGAGTAAAAGGAGAAGTAAGTCGGTAAGAGATACCCTCACCCTCACTTTCTTTCTCTCGAGGTTCAGAATGTGCGCACGTACCCTTCTTTCGTTTCGCTTCTCCTTTTCCATTAGTATTAGTTACTAGGTGATCGACAGCTAAGGTCTTTTCCTCCCAAACGTCTTTGGTTAGAATATTCTGGATATGGAGGGAGGATGGAGAGAAACCTGGCGTCGGCACTAGTCTACTTCTAATGCTGGACGCCAAGGGTTCCACAGTTTTGATATTCGGACGCCGTAAGTGCTCTCAACAAAGTAATTGAAGTGGGGATCGGGATGCCACTGAAAAATCCTTTCAAACTTCATGATTCGAACCCGGACCGTCAGGGTGAGAAGCCAGTGCATGAGCCAACGCACCATTCCAATTCTCCTCTATTTCAATTTCTTAACCGACTTTTCCATCCGCTTGTCTAATTTGATCGCGTCCTCCCCTCTTCTCGTCTTCGCGGTCACCTATCCCGCCACATCTGCTCCCTGGAGGATCCCATCCCTTCATATCCTCCCCTTTCGCCCTTCCTCACTTTCACCCTCGCACCCCTCCCCTTCCTATTTCGCCTACGATCCTGAGGCTTTTAAAGAGGATGGCGGGGGAGTGCTGCAGTAAGCGGTGGATCCGGAAACAACAGGTGAATGCGTTTATGGACGCTAAAACGCTGAGACACGGGCGGATGGAAGGCTTTTAAACAGCTTCCACCAAGGAGGAGACATTAACATGGCGTTTAACCCTTAGCACTGAAACATGTTACACAAACGCTAGATTGTAACACGCAATAAAAATATAAAAGCAAAAATTGTAATTCAGCTCGTAAAATAATGTAGTTTGGCGCAGAAATAGAACACATGAGGGCATCAAACAATCTCACGAAAGGAAATATTAGAAGTTGTAGTATTCCCTTCTTACAAAATGTAAAGTAATATCACTTTTTACCGTATGCGTTCCCGTATTTGTAGCATAAATTAAACCAAATCATTTTATGCCCAAATAAATGCAATTGCAATATGGTAAATCTGTTCTGGCTTGCACGTACGCTGAACATTTATTACAGAAAGGTTGAAAATGAAACATGTCTGGGCCATTAAAAACTCATTTTACATATCGAGTCAAAATGGACGTGCATTTGAAATAAAAATTCCTAACATATTACTTATTGTTAGTTTGGTCATAGCATTCCCATACGAAATCAACAAAATCATAAAAGAGAAATCAGCGTCATTGTTTTTTAAATGGTACATCTCAGTGCATATTATTTTATTCATATTTTTGGCAACTTTGAAACAATTATTTCAACACCTGTCACACGTAAAAATTATTTTATGCTGAAATGTTTTAGAAGTTGTAGAGGGAGCGAGCGCCAGTGGTTATCACTTAAGCTAGTGTACATCGAGTTCAAATGAAGGTTTATATTCGTATTTTGATTCTTAAATAAGCGGTTTGCGGAGATCCATTCACGTAAATAATTCCGTCAGAATGGAATGGTTTTTGAGGCGTCACTTTGTGGAAGCGATTCATATGGGAAAAGGAAATACTTTGTTCTTCCACATATATTTTTTTATTATTCACGACCTACGTTTTGACTTACAAAGTCATCACCAGATGATGACTTTGAAAGTTGAAAGCTAGGTCGTGAATAATAAAAAAATATATGTGGAAGAACAAAGTATTTTCTTTTCCGATAACTTCGTCAGTATTATTATCACCATCTTTAACCCTCCAGGTGCATTTCCCTAAGATCATCCGATAGCTCGTGATGATGGTCTCTCTGCTCTTCTTCCTCGCCTTCTGTTTAGATGTATAATTGACCGAGGTTCACCAGAGGTGACCAGACTCGAAGCAACACATTGTAAGTAATATTTCAACTTTGGTATTACAGCATGGATATTAAAGAAATAAAACCATATCCATTTTCTATGAATTAAATTTGTCTAATGGGTAACAATGAGCCCTATTCGTGCATACGACGTAATAACGATTGCACGAGTTCACTGTAAGGATAGATATCCATGATTGGAAGCATATGCCTTTCACAGGGAAATCTCCCGTGAGTTCATGAACCTTTTCCACTTAATTGCTCACTAATCTCGTTTACTCGACACCTGCTCTAGACTTAACGCACCATCAGCATGGGTTGACTGCTTACTCTGTTCACAGAGCTGTATTCCTTCCATTCATTTGGCTGGCGCTGCTTCGTATCTCTCCATTAGTCCTTCCTTTTCCTTTCGTCAACGCTTACCCTCTTTTCGGTTCATTTAAGGACTAGCGTGGGGGTCATCATCTGACTCCCTCTCCCGCCCAACTCCCAAATCACCCTCATCCCTTTGCTCCTGTCGAGGAGAGAGAGAGAGAGGGGGGGGGGATACCGCCTTTCTTCCGCTCCCACGTCCCCCCTCATCCTTCCCTCTCCCTCATTTCCCAACAATTTAACCCCTCTTCTTTAATCCTCTCACGCTCAAAACCCTCTCCACACTTATATAATCCTCCTCCCACAACTACTACTCCTTTTCGACCGACGTTTTCTTCTCTTTTTTTCGTTGAAAAAAAGAGATGAAAAAGGGAAAGGGAATAAAACCTCCCCCTTGAATATTTCCCAGCCACCCCTCTCTCCACCGGTACCCCTTGCGCCGCTATACTTTCCAATTATAATCCCCTTTTGTTAAGCCGACGGAAAAATTTTACGGCAGCTTGTCACATATTTCTCTCGCTCAAACGGGGGAAGAGAAGAATACGGAAGAATTTATCTGCCTTCGGGATTACAAATAAAAAAAATTGCGGTCATGGACGGAATATAATTATGGAATAAATACTTTTTTTTTGTCCCCTTATTTCCACCACTGCGTCTTTGCTCAGTACTCGGGAGGTGACACTGTCTGAGGCAAACATGGGACGTTGTACGGAAGTTGGAGGGAGGTTTCGAAATGGGGGCATATTTTTTTTTTTAAAGGAGAGGAGAAAACGGCGTGTATTTTTATTAGGTGGCGGAGCTTTGCTTTTTTCTGACCGTAATCTTACAAATGAGGGACTGAATAAGCAATGAGTGTTTCGGAGACAATTTTTATCCCCCCCCCCCACCCCCCCAGGCTCTCTCCGGTATTATTTATTTTTCGACTCCCGTAGAAAACAACTTTACTCTTTCTTTGACGTATCGACCCACCTATCTTTCCACGAGAGCATTGTTCTCACGCGACTGGCGTGTTTTACGTACTAAATTCGTGCGTATTGCGCGTTAAAAGTAAAGCGGGGGGGAGGGGGTTGCTTTTAATGATTTATCTCCAGATCTGACTTAGTTTTTCCGTGTGAATTTCACAAGCGTGTCCCTAATCGTACTTCGTGCTGATCGCTTTCTGGATTTTTCTTCGGTCTTTTTTTAAATAAAAAATAATACATCGCCGGTTTTCGTAGCCACAGAGCAAATGTATTGACACTGCCAGAAATAAGCTTTCACATTTATAACTTCCAAAAATAAATAATGGTGCTGTTATTTGAGATTTTCAAAATGGAAAATAAATCACTTTATGGCTGTTTCTTTTTATCTAACAGGGAGTTTAGAAAAATAGTTCATGGTAAGACTGTGAAAAAATTAAGAAAATATTTTACGGAGAGCTGTCAAATAAATAAATAGGTGATAGATGATTATGTAGCCACGAGTTGGCGGAAAACATTTTAAATCCTTTCTCGAGGTAATCGAGGAATGGCTTTACCATCAAAATTGACTAAATAAAAAATGTTTGAAAAATAGAACCTAAACTGTATCCCGTCATAATGTTATCATACCGTTTAACGTTGACAGCAATTATTAATTGTTCGACATTTTGTCAAGTGGGCATACAAATTTTCAGAAGTTATTATCACGTGGTTTTTAGAGTCCATGTTTTATTTAAATGCACAAATAAAATCAATCCACTATCTAAGGCTAAGTGTTTTGAAACAAAACGTTAAACACCCCCGGGAGATATTTACTGGTAAGTTATTTTTCAGGGAGGTCTACAAGAATCCACCTCAACGTCAGGATTAGTCTATTCCTGGTCACTTTCACTTGTTTCGAGCCCCAGTTATCTCAAGCATGTAATAATATTAAATTTATATTTATTCATGCATTCTTGCTGCTTCGTATTAGCGCAAGACATGATTTTTTTCAGCTATGTTCTACCACAGATTAAGAGGATCATTTCTTAAAAGAACGAAGAAGGTGATAGGGTATAGCCGGGATAATTTTAAAATTTACATTACAACTTTAGCGGCGTGGTCGACCAGTCGGTAGATTGTTCGATTATCCACATGAGCCTGTGTTTGTTTCGTTACGCTTATGGACATGTTTAGCTTTACCAGTACCACCAGATCTTTATGTGATGTTCCGCAAGCAGAACAGATGCCTACTTTGTAGAGTGAATTTCATACATGGCGTGGTTCTACCCACACCAATCATAAATCTCCCGATTGATTTCGAGTGTAATATTTGTATTCCGTACTTAGCATCGTTTTTACTAACATCATTCTCGAATTGCTTTCAACCACCTATGAATACCAACCTACCTCTTAGCTATTTATGGCATTTACGCTCCAACGAAATATAGAATTCTATGATATACAGAATTTCACATCCCCTCCAATCAATCATAGTCATTTTAATCATTTCACAGCTGTTGCTCGCACCCATTTTGGTCTCTTGCAGTATGACTTTACTATAATTTAGCCTTATTACCTATTATATTTATTTTATTTATACTGTGGTCCCACTTCAAAAAAGAAGGAAAAGGCATAAAGAATAAGTAATTAGGACCAAAGACTAGATTTTTTTGAGTAGAATTCACTTCATTCATTCCTCATCTTGATATCATAATTTTTTTCCCATTTAAATCCTGCCGACTGCTTTCTCTCTCAACTTGCATTCAAATATCTTTTTCCAAGTTTCCGTTTAAAAGTATTCCCATATCCGGGTTTAAATACATCTTTTCAGTCTAAAAATATATTTGATCCTTGTGTGCTTGTGCTTGGCACATTTCTATAACGTGGGGCATCCCCTGGTTCCAATTCTAAAGGGCGAAGTTACTTCATTACCCAGAAGCGCACACCTCAAACGTTACGCGACATTCTCAGGGTGCCGAAGAGAAATGAAATATTCATATTTATTTTTAGTAAGGCATTTCTGTAACTTTTTCCCCGCGAATAAAAACCCGCTAATTCCGTCGTATGTTGTTGGTTTTTCATACTTTTCCATGCCCTGCGCCGTTTCTCATTCATCTTTTTTTTCCCTCCCCTTCAAATTCTTTGATGTTCGTGCCACCCATTTAACCATCCGTGCGCTCCCATGGGGGTCCCCTCCGTCGCATGCCGATCCCGCTGACCACTACTTTATTTCCGTGTCTCGTCATCCTCTTCCCATTCCAACCTATCCTATTAACCGTCCTTTTACGCCACTCATCGCTGTCTTCTCTCCCTCGTAGCCTTCTCTTCTCTGACTCTCCCCCCCTTCTCTCTCTCTCTCTTTCCCTCAACAGGGTATAGGTGCCATTGCTCTGATGAATATTCAGCACCGCCAGCGGGTTAAAAGGGCTGGATGGGGGGACGGGAAGGAGAGGTTTAGGTTCCCTCACCAGCCTCCATTCCCTCTACCCATTCCTTCCTCCTCCCTCTCCAGGGGAAATAGAGAGAGAGAAAGAGTTGGCGGAGGAAGAGGGATGTAAGAAGGGGTGGAGACGTTGGAGAAGGAAGGGGATTGGGGCGGAGGAGACGCAGAAAGTCGAGGGGCGCGACAACGACGGGAATACACTTCAACAGGAGTTGGGAAATTTGCACCCTTAAGGTCGCGCGCACACATTATTTCGGAAGAAGCATAGGTATAAGCCTCTCTCCTCCTCACATAGCTGGGAGGCTTCAGAGTAGGGGTTAATTCCTAAAATGATCCTCGCTAATTTTGCTTGATTGGCTACGAATGACGGGCTAGTTAAAAAGATGAAGTGAGATTGGCATCTTGTGAGTTCATTTTAAGTACTATGCTCTTAGAGATTAGAATTCGGTGTGCTCTCAATAAATTTCATCAACAATTTGGAAAAATTTATTTTAGTCTCAATAAGATAATGAGCATTAATTCAAACAATATAAATGAAAGCTAAAGAAAATAAGAGACAATAACGATCATTTCACTCAGCGATTAGAATAAAATAGTTATGGTTAAAAAAATTAACGGCGATGTCAATAGTGATGTCATTGTCACATGGAGTTATTTTTTAAGCGGGGATAAATTTAAAACTTGAGATTTTCATTTTAAATGCTTTAGAAAATGCTAGGATCACATGTTTTACCAAAATGTAAGGCGAGTTTTTTTTAAATAAATATTTTTTGGACTTAAACAAATATTGTATCTCTATTTTTTTAATTAACTCATGGCTGAGTTAACCGTCTTAACGGAGGTGTTTCCCACATAAAATTCCTGCCGTTCCAAAAGCATTTAACCTTTCTCCTATCATAGATCTCGGTAACTTCGTATGTTTCCACTACGATTATGGTTCTTTGCTTAATAAACACTTGCCACAAAACCAATATACAATGTGCACACAGAGGATTGAGGAAAGTACAAACAATCGATTAGGCATAACTTTCTTAAATAAAACAGTTTCTGGCGTGACTTGGTGGAGAACCTTCATATTGAAATTGAAAAAAAAAACAACTTGGCATTTCCACATAGAAATTTCTACGTGGAAAAGCCTAGCTGTTTATTTTCAATCACATAACTTTCTTTTCAAGAACTTCTATGCTTAATTCTATGTTAAATTTACATAGTACATTTACTGTAGTAATGTGGTAAATATATACTATAATTAGCGTACAGGTCACTAGCAAAAAAACAGTAAGTACAAATTTCAAGAAACTGCGGGAGATAAAATTTCAGAGTTTAAGAGGACTTCTCGGTAGCTTAACTGGCTAAAGCACTCGGCCGGATATCGAGGGATCCGGGTCCGAATCCCAGTCAAGGCGAATGATTTTTGCTCTCTGAAATTGTTGCATTGTACAGTAAGTACACTTTTGATCAAAACCATTTCTAAAAAATCAGAAAATGATGACGGATCAATACCGAATACAATGTTTCCAACATAATCAACCAATAATATTCGTTAATGTGAATATCTAAACTACACCAACACCAAACACAACTGATAAACATGTTGAATGTTTTCCGATGACCATTCGTACACATTGCACAAATATATTTGGTCTAACTACATGAATGAAGACATGAGCCCATTTCTTTTGCACCGCTACCTGTTTCTTTTGCATACTTATCACGAAAATCTATCAATGGCTGTCTCTTGAATCGTATCGTCTATACGTACGGCCGTTAAAGACATCTCCAGGCACTTTCGAAAAATTATAAGTGCACGGCATTATATGAGATTAAATCGTTATGAACTGATACCATAGTAAAAAAAATCAAAATTTGAAAAGAAAAAAAACAGCAGAAAATCAATATTAGTTGAAAAGGAGGAAATGCGGAGAATGGATTGGTACGAGAAGACGAAGAAAAGAATATCATGAAAGCGTACTTACCAAACAATCGTCTGAAATGAAATCAAAAAAACAAGGGATTGAGACCCGCTGGATTTCTGAAGGGCCGATGGAAAAATATAAGGGAATGAAGTGGGGTGTGAATAGAGAAACCGAGGGTCGGGATTTGATGATGGAGGGAAGGGATGAAGAGAAGAAACGAAATGAAAAGAAGATGGGAGGGGCTAGGGAGATAAAGAGAGCGAGAGAGTGAGAGACTTGGATCCAGTGAAGGAGCAAGGCTTAAGGAAATCCTCATCAATTTTCATGGGCTGGTGGACTAGTGAGGCTCCAGAGTCTTTGGAAACAGAGAGGCGGAGCAAGAGGAGGCCGGGAGAAGGACAGGTTAAGAGAGACATAGATGGAGGAGGAGGAGAAGGGGAGGGCAAGGTGTAGGAAAAGCGGTGCGTGGAGGCGAAGGAATGGGGTGAGGGTGCGCGTAAAAGAGGATGGAGAAGGGGTCGAGGTGAGAGTTGGATTAGGGGACCAAACCATGAACGGGGACTCGAAGGCGGCAGCTTCGGAGATGTTGGCGAGGAGGGGGCCGGATGGGTGGGGCAAAAGTGAGAGAGGTAACGCACACTGTCCCTTCCCGCCCGTCCTACCTCTCCCTTAAAGGACGCTACGGGCCCAGATCGCCGAAATATCGAGGTCCAAACATGAGGTGAGGTGGTGGGAGAGGGGGTTGAAAAGGATCAAGAAGAAGGTGCGTCGGAGGACGCACGCGGCCTATGCTGGGAAATGAAGTGAATAAAGAGTTTCTGCTTCCGATAGGGGGGGGGGGGACCTCTCTCTCCGCCATCTTCCCCAATTCCCCCATTTTTATTCCCTCGGCTTTGGTTGGAGGTTCAGGTACGACTGAGAGGTTAGATCTCCGTGAGCCTTGGAGGAGAAACCTTCGATTAGTTTTTTTATACATTTTTCAATCCTTGATATTTCTCTCCAGCTCTCTCTTCTTCCCTCCTGATATCCCTCCCCACGCTTGACCTGGGATTTTCTGGTGAAGCCTCGGGGCGGGAAAAAGAAGCGTCCCTCCCTCGGATCGAGACAGGCGCTCGACGGGAGTTTTTCTCCCGACTCCGATACTCGATCCCGACGCCCATTCCCCCATTTCTCTCTCCTTCCCTGTCGCATACCTCTCTCCTTTCTTCTCCTCCCTCTACGTCTTCCAGGACTGAACCTGCACACTCACACCCACATAACTCCCGCATTCCGCCCCGTCGCTTCCTGTCCCTCCCTCCGACCCCTTGTATCTCAGTCTCTATACACAGCCGTCCCGCGTGGAACGGCGGAGGAGAACACGCCATCAATTTGTAAAAAGGGGTCTGAGGCCGATAAGACGTGAGGGGAGAAGGTGACGGCACCCGTTTTCTGAGGATGGAGACAAGGGTTTTCTGGGCATCTTCTTGGCTACCGTAAAGGAGAGAAGCTGCGGGTAAATCAATGTGGGAACGGCCAGTCTAACAAAAAAATGGGAGGGAAAGAATATGTTTTTATGGAGTAACTCTGGTATGTACAAGTATTCATCTATTGGATACAGACTTGAGCAATTATATTTTGAATTTCATTCCAATTTCTTGTTCTGCACCTGACATATAGGTCAAAATACAGATATTCCAACAATTGCACCCATATTTATCTCAAATAATTCATGAGGATTAAGATTGGAGTCATCACAATTTAGGAGTAATAATTTCTATTTCATATATTGGCAAGAATACACTATATGAATGAATGAATACCTAATAAGTATACATTTTATCAGATTCTCGTCATTACTATCACAATAAATTGGTTGGGAAGTACCTTCCTTAACGGAGAAATTAGTCTAACGCATCGAAGAAAATCGAGTGGGTAAGATAGCAAATTAATTTCCACTAAAAAAATAATGCTTCCTACGCTTTGACAGGAAAACAGCAATGCCAAACAATTGCCAAAAATGAACTAAAGGCAATAGCTAATAACAATTAAATAGGCACAATCCGACCACCTCCTAAAATGAATAAATTTTAATGAAAGAAAAGTATAATACCTAATTGTCACATTTAATTTAAAACTGTACACCAACCAACGAAGTTCCTTTTTTTAGTGCTAATTTGTTAGAATCTTACAAAAGCAAACATATATTTATACATTCGGGTTCAGTTCCACTTTCATTGTTCTCAGGATCATCAAAAAAAGGATAAAGAGTAAGGAAGTGATTACTTTGAGTGAGTACGTATTTGCCTTCGTAGATTTCGAAAAGGAGTTCAATAGAGTGAATTGGGAAAAACTAATGAGTATATTGCAGAATAGGTTGGACGGACAGGAGGCTAATCCGCAACAAATATATATCTCAGACTGCTCAGGTGGGCGTGGGGAACGGAAAGTGTGGATGGCCAGTGTTAGAAAAAGACGTAAGGTAGGGTTGCCCATAATCACCGGTGCTGTTCAAAGTATACGTGGAGGAAATGATTAAAGAGGCATGGGAAGAATTGGAGGTAGGGATGAATGTCGGAGGAGAATTAGTAAAATCATTTGGGTTTGCCGATGACCAAGCTTTAGTTTGTCAGTCAGCCAAGGAGTTGCAAGCATTGTTGAGTGAACTGGAAATTCTGTGCAATTGATATAGGATGAGAATCAATATTAATAAAAACGCGATTAAGCGATTTTCCAGAAAGAAAAAGGCTACGCTAAACATTAAAAGAGGAGGGCAAAAAGTAAAGAGGGTAGAACAGTTTACGTGTTTCTCGAAAGTGTTTTGGACCAACAAGGTCAAAGTAGTAGGGACGTAAGGAGAAGAATTGCGCTAGGCAAGGAGACTTTCACAAGTAGGAGGGAGTTGATGACAGGGACGTTGAGTAGGGGGGTTAAGATAAGACTAGTAAAAACTTTGATATGGAGCGTAGTTATGAACGGCGCTGGAAACGTGGTTGCTGAAGCAGGAGGATAGACGTAGATTGGAGGCTTTTGAAATGTGGGTGTGGACCGAAAGGAAAACAAATGAGGAAGTACTAGTGTAGGATTAGTGTACAAGGTAGTAGTATTGTGGACGAGGAGAGGCGTTTGTTGGGAGAAATCCTATAGATGACAAGAAAAATAGATGAAAGACGTATTGATCGGCAGGGTGTATTGATATTGAAGACTGTAACAGAGGGGAGAGTGTAAGGCAACCGAGGAAAGGGCAGGAACAGGATAGGGATGTTGGACGGAATAAAGGGAGGAAGGAAGTACCCAGAGATGAAGAGGGACTTGAGGTAGGGTTGGAATGTGTTTTGTTGGGACTCACAAAATATTTATTTGGTAGTTGTGTCCATCCAAAATCTCCCTTAACCGGTAGATTTTTTAATAATGATAATACATATATCTACGCCCACTTCACTCCCTTTTAAGCCGTCAATGATATTTATCTATTTTATCTCACTGTTATTCAGACATAGAACCTGGTGGTTAAAAAACACTAATAAGCGTTAAATGTTGCGCTTTTTATTCAGTAAATCTAATTGTCTTCGCAATTAATTAATACTGATATTAAAAGGTGTGAAGAATATTCCGTTTCAGTTAAAAAACTGGAAGGAAGAGGTGTTTTAGTTTACACTCTCCACTGTGTCGCAGAGTAATTCTTTCTGAAAGGCAATTAGCGAAGAAATTAATTTCTAGAGGATTTCATTTTTACCGTTTATCCATTGAATCTCAATCAAAACAAGTGAAAAGATTAAAGTTATTTTCCTTGGTTAAGCTCTATTTATTGATACTGAATATTTGTGGTGGCACTTATTTGTAGTAGAATAACGCAGTGGGATAATACTAAAATGTTTTCCGATACAAATAATTCCCGAGTTTTTTCGTATCCTGTTGATTTCCTTGACTTTCTGCCGTCGATTTTTGTGATTTTGAGGATCTCGACGAACTGATAGTGTGAATGGATCTCTTGGGGAGAAGTGTTGAAAGCGGAAGTAATTCGTACTTAAAAGTCGATTTACATAGAGAGAACGCCCTACATTGTATGCACATGCGTTTATATTACTTTTTAAATTCCGTATTTTATTACATTCCTTTCGTTTGTCTCTCACAATTCATCAATCAGCCATTCATTACGAAACGATTTTGGTAAGGTCGGCATTTATTACTCCCTATTTTTTTAGGATGCTCTCGATTCAAAAGAGTTTTAAGCCAACTCAATATTATTAATTTTACGACAGGGAATTTAAGCGGAGTAAGAAACGGAACCCGGTGGTGCGTCAAAAAGAATTCCTTTATCCGTCCCGCCACTCCTTTCCTCCACCCACCTCCCCTCCTTCCTCCCCTCGACGCCAACATGTCACACGCAAACGTACATTCAAAGTCCGCTCAAAAGAGGACTCCACGAGCGGGCGAATTAAGCACCATTCGTCTTCGTCGCTTCTGACGTCCCTTTCTGCATTCCCTCCCCTCGTTCACCTTTTCTTTCCTCTCCCTCTCCTATATTTCCAAACCTCGCCCTTCCTCGTCTTCAAATCCCTCCCCCCTCCCGTTTTCCCTCGTGCCCTTCGCCGAATCCCACCCGAGCCCTCCACCTCCCCTCTCCCCTTCTCAGTTTCCATCCCGGATTTCAAAGCTCCACACAAATCTAGCCCTGATATCCCTTCTTTTCCTTTCACGCATTGGTTTCCTCCACCTTCCCTTATCACGTACGTCAGTGTGTTAAAGGCACATCGCGCCTATGGTTGGCGTACCTTATGGGTAACGCAAAGTTTTGAATCGAGTGAGAGAAAATTCCTTCCCGTTTTAACTGGTAAATTGGGGTGGGGATCGACTCAGGAGTACTTAGGAGGAGGCTTAAACGGCTTTGTTTTAATTGGAAAAGCAGCTGCGTTAACTTGAGTGGGTTAAATTTCTTAACACAAAGCATTTTTCTGAACATCAATGCACCTCGTATTCCTACACGCTCGCATGCATGACTCGAGAGACCTCCAAGTCTTTGTTTCTCGTTAGCATTAATGCGCTTCGTGAATCACAATTCAAATACCTTATCATTCTGCCCTCACTGACGAGGGAATACGTCTTCGCTACCTTCATTTATCCAGTGAAACCGCTTAATGTCGGGAGAAATTTTCCGCGAACCACGCCAATGCATCGAAATGAAGGAATGAATGCGGAAAAAAAAGTTTTCGAGGCCGAGTGCAAAAGGCGGACGCCCGCAGTGACGTAATCCCGCGTCCAGGGAATAGCGTTTTCAAACTCGCCACGGCAAAAAACGTTTGGCGCGATAAACAATCGTAAATTCAAGCCCCGATCCCTCGAAACCCTATCTACTTCCCGCCGACGAAAAATATAGTGCTCCTAGCTGGGCTCAACACTTCATAAACTATACAAAAGGACACACACACACTCACCTAGACTTCGAACCGTGAGGTCAGATGGAGATGAGAACTTAAACCTCGGCAATAGAAATAAAGAAAACACTCCAAGGAATCGCAATGAAGTCAAGCCCTATCAAAATCCTGGAACCGAAATGACAGCATGGTGCTTTAAAGATCCCTCTCCAATGATAAGTAGCCTTGAGAATGTTTCAATCCGCGTCGGCTTCTAACACAGGTGGAGCACGAGAGACAAAAATGAGTGGCATTGAGTGATAATGGATGATGAATTAACAACCAAGCTCATCAATATTCGCTCGAAACATTAATTGTTTCTTTTATACCATTCTACGGTAATTCAAGGATCGCGTGCCAAATTTCAATTTTCAGCGCAGAAGGTTTCACCAGGTCGTTTGTTAGCCTTTATATGAAACCCATAATAATCACTTAAAGGCTATATTTCTCCCAAAAGGCACCTTATTACAGTTAATTGCACCGTCGATAAGAAACGTCCTATGCACATGCACTCAGATGCAAGTAATAAAAAAAACCCACGTACAATGTGTGTATGTGTGTGTGTTTGTATGTATATATGTATGTATATATATATATATATATATATATATATATATATATATATATATATATATATATATATATCGCTGCATTAACAACCGCCTCATTCATCCTCTGCCATTGAACAGAAGATAATTTCATAACCATTGCATGACAAAGCTACAAACCACGAGTAACGAGGCTATATGCCTCCGTCACTTTTATCAAGAAAACAAATTTTCCCGCTCCTTGAATATTTTCTGTAGGAATAACCCAGGGGAGTCAAAATTAATCAGCGTTCTCACAAACGAACAGCGTTTACTTCCGCCTGTGTCATGTAACTTTTGCCGGCTACCAGCCAGGGCGATAGCAACGGAATGACTGCCTGCTAATTTTTTTGTTCCTATTTGCACTCCCGACCCTCTTAACTCTCCCTATTCCCTGCCCTCATGGCGAGAGATTTTTCTTTTGTTTTCATCCTTTATTTTTCTATATTTACACTTCCGCTCCGCTCTAGATATTCATTCCCTTGGGCTCTCCCGTCGCATCGCCCTGTCTCCTCCTCCACCCATTGCTCCCTTCGTATAAATTCAAACTCTCACCCCGAACTGAAAACATTGCGTCTCTCGCGTTTTTCCCCCCACCTTTCCTTTCCCCCCCCCCATTGCTGGACGGCCTTAACGTGTCGCCGCCGACGGTGACGATGACGCCTCGCACTTCCCCGCCTCTCCCCACGCTTTTTTTTTCTCCTGCTCGCGGCCCGCTATTCATTTTAGTCGGCGCCGAATATTTCCGACCACCTGCCGCCTTGTTTCCATTTTCTCCTGCGTGCGATTTGTCAACGTCTTCTCTTCCCTGTGTCATATTTATGCGCATCAGGGGCCTCGTTCTCGCTTGCTGCCCCATCCTCCGCCCCATCTTTTATTTCCGCCACTCACTTGATTTCGAGGCATTCATGGCGTTGCCTTCTGATTTCCTCTGCTTTTCTTTTCACGCGCCCCCCCCCCTCTCCCTCGACCGCTAGGCTTCAATCCCCTTTGATGTCGCGGAACTTGGCTTCCCGAAAGCCGATGATCCTGTTAATTTTAACAGGTCCTCAATGCGCACATTTCCGTTGGACGTTATCTTTTTATCAATTTTTCAGTGAAATGGTCCGCCTTCTGTGTTGCTGAAGGAGAATCGTGGATTTATAATTGCGGTGATATTTTAGTTCGTGTATATTTAAGATGGACAATTTTTATTCATTTTTATGACATAAGTAGATTTCAATTTTAAAGACGTCTTGCAAAAAAATGGTGATGTCTAACATTTTTCCCAATATGAGAATGATTAATTAGAGGATTCCATTCACAGGGGCTCCTTTTAGATATCCAGTATCATTTAAAGAAATTAAATGGGGGTGCCGGTGTCTAAAAAGCATGAATTTATTCAGATCATTTCGCAAAGTGAGATAAAATAGATACTTAAACCTTATTATATGTCTTGCTATTTAAAAATGGTAAGTTAATCATTTTCGTTTCCTCTGGATTTTTCAAGCAAATCATTCAATTAATTTTCCTAGACCATCTCATTATTGATATTTTTTTACCTCATGTTTACCCATTTAATATTCGTTTAGAGATGATAATTCACGTGCATAGTTTTTCTCCAAAAAGAACAATAATAATATGGAAATAATATTTTTATACCTGCGCTCGAGTATCACATTTATGCGCGTTCGACATTCATACTCATTTAACGTCATATCAGGAAAATAACCAAAAGGGAACTCACCGTTCCGTAGGAAATTGCCAAGAAACTTCACAAACTTTCAACAAGAAACGCAACGTCTTCCATTTTTTGTTTATTTGGTTGTTGACGTAAAAGAAAAAATATTTTACCTTTTATAATACTATTACTTTCGTATTATTTCCTTGTTCAATCATTACCTTGATCTTTTCTTTCCTCTCCAGTACCCTTTTCCCTATATCCAAGTTTAGCCTTTCTTCTTCCCCTCTTCTCAATTATCGCCCCTTTCCTGTTCCCTTCCCTTCCACACGACGCGTCCAACTTGTTGGGACGATTCATTAATGTCACACTCTCCCGGCAATTGACGCAGTAATCTGCGAGGCCGAAGAGTAGGGGGTGTGAGATCAGGGGCAGGGGGGTGATGGGAAAGAAGAAAGGAAAGAGAGGGAGACTGAAGGGGTTGAAGAGAGAGAGAGAGAATGGAGGGAAAGGGTGATTGAAGGGAGGGGTTGAAGGGACAGGAAGAGAGACGAGAGTGACCCCCTTCCCTTTTCCGCCCCACGTCTGTCACTCCGTCCCTTCCCCTCCTCGTCCTATCCCTCACCTCGGTCACCATTCAGAACCCTTACACTAGCCTACACGCGCATTAATCCTCGTCCTTTTCTATCCCTTATAACCCATTTTCCCTTGCCGCGACGCTCCTTTCAGATGTCCATTCGAACTCTTCGCCCCCACCTCCCACACACACACGCTCCCCTCCCTTCTGGTCCTCTCCCTATGGCCATTCATTCGTCGCCTCTCGAAGCGCGAAGTCAACTGGTGATATCCTCCCTCGCACACTCTTCTCTCTCTATTTTCAGCCTTCCTTGTGTGTTTCGTTTCACGTTCCATTGAATATTCAAACGCTGCTATGTTTTCAATGGTTATTTTTTTTCTCGTTTTTTACCTTCCTCTCACTGGGTTTCGGGAGAAAACTTAAAAAAAAAATCGTCGTCAGATCATGTGCGCCCGGGGCAGGACGGAACGGCGTTTGTGCGATTTTTTTTCATAAGAGAATTTCGGTACTTTGTGATACTTTTCCTCCCTCACTCTTTAACGGATCAAAAACTGTGTTTTCGTTAACAACTGCTGGAGGACGAAGAAAAAATCGAACTCAACCCTCTCAAAATAGACTTAACGGTACAAGGTGTGATTTATGGATCCGTTTTTTTTCTGTTTTTTTTTTCCTCACGCCGAGGGAGTTCGCCGTTTATTATAAAATGTTCATGTTCACGTTTGGTTGGATAGATTCAATTTTTAGACAGATGTAATAAATTGAATTTAGTGCGGAATAAATTTTAAGTTATCATAAAGTTCAGGATATGACTCATTTTTGCATTGTATCGTTTCCGTATATCTAACATATACTTCTGAAGATTAACGTTGCGTCGTTTCTTTGACTCTTGCCATAAAAAAATGAATACTTTTACGATCCATATGCCCTCGTTGAGACGAAACTATGAGCGATAAAAACATCTATACTTGGTTATCTGCATGCATTAATACTCATAGCATATTCTTAGTGCTTCTTTGACCCTTTGAGCATGATTTAGTGAAGATGATTTTTCAATTCTTTTCTTTTCTGCTCCTAGAGATCCTTCCTTTTATACTGCAATTATTTCCAGCGCTCTTCATGAAAGTGATTCCTTATTTATTCTACGACTAAATTAAATATACCCGACATTATTCCATTTCCATATGTTTTTGGCTGAACTCTCAGAGATCTTCAATATATTTTCTGCATATTTATGAAACTTGTCAGTCAGTGCGGCAAACAGCAATGATTGGAAAATATTTTGAAGGAGTCCGAGTCATCGCTCAAATTGTTAGCTTTCTTTAAGGTTCGAAAGAGGAAAGGGATCGAGATGGTGCGGTGCCTAGCGTACTGGCTTCCCACCCAGTGGGACCGGATTCGAATCCTGAGAGCAGCAGATTTTTTTCGTTTGTATCCTTACTTGAGGTGCTTTGTGGAGAGCAGTTTAAGTGAGTACGCCGTCCGTCGGATGAGACGTTTCACTGCGGACCCCTTGGCGCTTTATCGTTAAGAGTAGGCTAATGGCGAGACCGCGTTTTTCTCCACCCTTCCTCCTTCCAACCCTAATAGCGCAAATTACCTCAATTGTCAGTAACCTCTCCTAAATCTATTACTACTTCTCGAAAGATGAAAGAAAACCATAGAAAGACTACTCTTCGTCCATTTTGTATAATTTCATTTCAAAACAAGATGCATCAAATGAATTGAACCATACGTTGAAACGAAGAGGGTGTGAGGTTTTGCCTGTGAGTTTGCAAGGGGACAATCCGATAGACAATTACACTTTACACTTTCAGGCTCAACTTCATGGAATTTTTTCATGTCCTTATTATATGAACTTCAAGGCAATATTAATTTTTTGCGTAACTCTATGCCAATATTTCGGTCAGCTAGGTGACCATCAACAGGCGTGAGAGTTTGACAGCGAGGAAGACAATAGTATTGAATTATTTACCGTGGTTAATTTAAGGGAACTATACGTACATTTATGTGGTTTATGAGTAGTAACGTAAGTAATATTTGCGATAACTCTTCATGAATATCTTTTAACCGCTAGGTTAATTAATTTAAGCTCAAATCTACTTTTTCTATAAGCGGTGCACACCTGCACGAGATTGATATAAGTGTTGCAGCATCTTCTCGGAAGAGAATACGTGATTCCATTACATTTAGTCTAGCGCTTAATTAATGGTATCATCTGCAATTTAATCTGCCGCCTCGTTCTGCGAACACAACGCCGCTCCGAATGACATTGCCTAAGTAGGAAGTGCTTTATTTTTGTGCCTCTAAAGGAAATATTCGGAAGCCATAAAAGATTCCATTCCGAACTCTGCCTTTAAAAACATCCCCTCTATATTGCCGTTCCGTTTCGTCCATCACAAAACTTCCGCCTCTCTCTCTCTCTCTCTCCCTTTGGTCCTCAAAAAATATTCTCCCCAACCTCCGCCATCCACAAATATTTCGCTTTCCCCATCCCCAGTTGACCTTTCACATGCTTTAAACTCCGGTCCACAGAAAAAAAATAAAAGCCACGCGCCCACCATTGTGCAGGCGGGTGCGTTGCAAGAGATGTAGGGTTGATGGAAACAGAGGGGAGGACGGAGGAGTCCCACTCCCCGTTCCCACTACCTAGGCGCATTCCGTACGAGCTCACCCCTCGTACCTTCTCCCTCCTTCATTCCCTTCACATTTCCACCCTCCCACGGCGCAACAAAAGAGCACTGCTAGCTAATTCCGGGTCTTATTCAACGCAAGTAATATGCTTATGTCAGAGAATTTTGCAGATATGAACGTTTATTGTCAATTTTAACGGCTTGTTTCTGCTGTCCATGCAATAGCCTTTCGATGGGGTTATCTAACTTACTGCCCCTAGTTTGATGGCTGTTTTTTTATGATGATTAAATAGCGAATTTATTTTCAGCTGGATCCCTTACCCATAACTCAAGAGATTTTTCCCAATTTCGAAAAGTCAGCGATTAATGAATTAGTTTGGGCTGTGTTTTTGAAGCAATCCAACACATTAATGAGGGATCGCAATGCGAAGGAAAGGAATACAGAGGATGGATAACAATTACCAAAAATTCACCTTGTTATTCGGTTAATTAAAACTTATACGTTCATTTTACGTGGGGTATTTTCTCAGGTACTAGCTCAATTGCTATAAAGAATAGTAAAGTCTTGATAGATCTCCAATTGAGCAATAGGTAAGCAAGTACAGAACCCAGCAATACTTCCATCTCAACACCCACCATCATCCGGCATTACCTGCCACGCTTCACATGCACCCACTTCCTTTCTTTCGCTCCGCGCACCTTCATGAGAGAAAAAAGCAGCCTTCCCTCCCCCATGTCCTTGTCTCCGCCCCCCCCACCCCGACCGCCCGCGTAGGAATCCGTTAAATTAAAAGCGTTGGTTGGAGAGATTTCATTGAGGGGGATGAGGGAGGGAGGCTGCTCGAGAGGGAGGTTTCGAGGGGTGACGAAGGAGAGAGAGAGAGGTGGGACGAGGAGATCAGCGGGGGTGAGGGGAGCCGAAGCGGGAGGCACATCTGAAGGGAGAAGGGGAATTAAACCACTTTTGAAGCCAGGATTGGGAGGAGACAGTCACACGGCTGTACCGCTTCCTTGCCCCCTTCAACCACACTCCTTTTATTTGTCTCAACCCCCAACCCTCAACCCTCCTACTCCGCCTCCCACGCACTCCTTTTGCGGTTCTTTCTCCTTGTGCCTCTTATACCTCCTTAACCCCCACCTCTCTCTCCCTGAACCGACTGCACAAACATTGCCGCTACATTCCCTTGGGGTGTCCCCCACCTCGCACAAACCCTCCTCTCTTCTTCACCCTCAATGTTGGCGGCTTTTAAGGAATAGAGGACGGGGGTCGGGGTTGAGGAGGAGGAGGGAGGAGAGGAGCGAGGTAGTGAAAGAGGCTGGAGAGTTTAGGGGTGGTAGGGCGTCTTAAAGACTGAGGTGATCGGGTAGAGCCGCGGTAGTCTGCAGAGCAAACAATGATCTTAGCTTCTTCAGCTGCCTCATTCCCAAGACACGCCCCCACCTCGTCTCCACTCCCAGCCTCTTCACTTTCCCATTAATGCCTAAATCCGTTCCCTCGCATCCGTGAACGTACTAGAGTCCAACAAACTTCCACTAATGATTAAGTCATAATTTATTATTTGCGCGTCCATAACTGTTTTGATTGGACTGTGATTGTGACAGTTTTTATCGTGTACTGCAGTAAATAAAAAAAATCACTGCACTGAATTTCAGTACACAGGTTAGGCAATGTGAGTTACTATGAAATGAAGATTTCAGATGAAGTTTAATCTAAATATGAGAGTTTCCTATCGTTTTTTTAAATGATACATTCGTTTAAATATATTGGACACAGAATATACCTCTAATAAAAATCAAGTTAAATTCAGAGATGGTGGACATAACATTTTGTGGAGAGAAACAATTATTTCCATACTTAAGACTAAACAAAGATATATTTTGCAACCAAAGTAAAGACTTTATCAACGGGTTGGTAATTGAATAGCACTATGATATGATCATTAAAATTTAAAAAATATAGTAATAACAACTCCAGAATATCTAAACACCTTAAAAATTCTGAGGTGCTCATTAAAGTTTAAGGACGCGACTATTTATGAATTAAAAGCGGGAGTCAGAAAAATTCCATAATGCCAAAGTGTGCGTAACAAATTGTTCGAAATATAAAATACAGTACAAATTTTACTTAAATATCCTACAAAGTTCATTTTAGCAAGCATTTTCATTAATGGGCGTTTAGTGAGTTGACCGATCCGGCTAGACCACTCAATCCACCTCACGCGAAAGTAGTAATTTTCACTCATGCATGGAAGCTATATCGTAAGTTAATAGACTTTTTAATTTGTACTCAAGTAACTGAGCTCAACGATTAGAAACCTCAAACGTCCAATTAGATCCAACTAAGCGAAAATAAAATCAAAACCTACCTTCAATACAAACATAAAATTACCAAAAAAATTTACATCGACGATATCCCCATTTAAAATTTTTGAACGGCGTCATCTCATACCCATATCTATGTATGTTTGAGAAACTTTTTCAGCCGGTAAATACGCCACATTTCCACTCTAACTGTTGCACAGTTCGACAAATTCAATTGCGGTTGAATGCGGAGAGCTCTGGGTATGAATTGCAAGATTAAAATCAGCTGTTATTAAAAATAATGGTTACTAACCGTTGTTATTAATAACACCCTAACATTTAGGCGTTGCCTAAATCCACAATGTATGTATAACGTTTTAAAGTTAAACTTTTATGCCTAGAGACATGGCGCAAGAGCTAAAAATAATCATGTTTCACTTAAACCGCTCATACATTTTTTTTTTACACATTCACCCCAGGCCGATTTAACTCGCATGCTTTACGTCCAGAAATCAATGATCAAAAGAGTTAAAAATCTGAGTGATGAGAGATGAAAAGGGATAAAAGGAAAAATATATCTTTGTATTTCTACCTCAATTCCCGCATTCCCTTTCGTCGTTGAAAGAAAAAGGGAGAAAGGTGGGCAATAGCCTGACCGAAAAATAAATACCACTAGGCGGAGAATCCTAATCCTAGGTCGAGTTGAGAGGCAGAGAGCTCTCTCTTTTGACATCGCTCGGTTGTGGCGGCTTTGGAGGAATTTCACTTTTTTACCAAAATTCCTCCCGGAGGTTAAAGCGCGGCAAGTATAAAAATCGCAAGATATGTTAGTTCTTTTTTTTTGACACTTAAAGAAGATAGCTTTATTTAATTTTAGGGCTTCTAATTGGCTTAATTCGGCTCTTCTTAGTGCTATTAATTGCGCTAAAGCACTTCTCGATCCATGTTCACTAGCTAATAAACGAGCCTACTTGAATCCACTTTACATAATAGGGTTAAATTAAGGGTCAAAAGCAATAATTCTAAGCAATAATTTACGCATAAATATTCACTTCTACAGCAGTTTAACTTTACACGAATGAATAAACTCACGCAAACTTCATCGAATGATGTTAATACTCATACATCATTCAATAATGGATGTTATCCAGCTTTAATATTTGTTATACTTAT
Source organism: Hetaerina titia (assembly GCA_037158775.1). Taxonomy (NCBI): domain Eukaryota; kingdom Metazoa; phylum Arthropoda; class Insecta; order Odonata; family Calopterygidae; genus Hetaerina; species Hetaerina titia. The sequence goes on along the minus strand of CM073769.1, from coordinate 44,813,901 downwards.
TTATTTGTCGTTTTGAATTAAAAGTGAAGGGATAATTACGTTTCATTTTTTTTGATCATGCATGGTGCGAGGGAAAAACGATTACTTGAATCTTTTCATGATATTGAATATTTCTCTTTTTTTTATCCCAGTGGACCAATCTGCCAACGTGATGGTTCTTAGCAACACTATCGGTTTAATTTGTAAAACTCTAAGTGTTCTGCACTTCTCTAAAAGCCTTCCTCTTCACTGAATAAACCTTCGCATTATTTATATATCATGAGGTTTCACAAAGTAGATCCTGAAACCATTGAATTCAGCTTTCCTCTTGCCTGATTTCTTCGTGACACAATGGTCCCCCAACCTTACGTCCTAAAAAATACCATCTTATAGTATAATAGATTCTAACAAAAATGCGATGTGCCACATTACGTTATATTAATAATTCTATTATATTATTATAATTTATATTGATTGCGTTATATTAATATTTCTAAACCTAATAAAATTTCAACAGATAATTTGCTTATCATTAGGAGCTAGGCTGGGAATCACTCACGGAGCGATTGTTAAATTACAGATCAAATTTCTTGGATAAATTGGAAATATGTCTCTTTAGCAATGAGATTGAAAATGCATTATTAACCCCATCGTACTACGGTATTCGAGATCATCTCAAGAAAAATAGAGAGATTAAGTGTAGAACATGTCATTGCTTCCACGAGCGATATGGGATAAGAATAACATTGTCCGACCGTGGTAGGGGTAAAAATATTCGGGCCAAAATTAGTCAGGTGTGTATTCACCCCCTGTCACACACCCAAGCGGTGGCTAACAGGGTACTAACAATACAAAAAATACCTTTATGACTCACTCCACTCATCTATAGTTAAAAACCTATGCTATTGAGTGTGAAAGTCATAGCCGGGCTTCCAAAAGGTTAGAAAATCAGTGCTCGACGCTTCGATACCCAACTTCACCGTCGTTCTAAGAGCGTTGAGCCTCAGGGGAATTACCTGACATGCTAAAAGACACGCAGAAACGAACAAACATAGAATCTTCCAGGAATGAACGAAATCACTCACCTACAACAGTTTACCCAAAAATATGCCAAAGCAATTATTTTTTTTACCCTCAATAGAGTAAAAGTCTATATTCTGATTAAATTTATGTGTTTTATAGAAAAATAATTTACTAAAGAGTAGTGCATATGTTAAGAAATAATTTACAAAGAGATTTCAAACCATATTGTACCTTATTTCATAGGCTTTAAAAATCGAGAGATATGCCCTTACATACTCCAGAAACTACAGTCTATTGTCCGGGACTCAGTTCGTCGAATAACATCCGCCTGTTTCAAATCTGATCTATATATGTAGTGGCATGCTCACTGTTCGCAATTAAGTGACAAGCAACGATATCACAAGCTATGTTGTATATTAAATGAATATACTGCTGTTAACGTTGGTAGATTGGTAGTAGTCAATGAAATAGGTATTAAAATAAAAAAAAATGCGTAATAAAAATATATATTTGATTAAAACCTTAGGTGAGGAGACAATCAATATGTAAACTTTTCCATTTTTAGGCATTTTGTTAAATTAATTTTCACAAACAGCTGATTAATATCGAAGGTCTCGATACCATGGAAATTGTTCACTTAGATTTTCGATCTAATATTTTTCTATTTTGCAAATTACAACTATTTAACCTTAAAGTTGAAGCATGAATGCAACTCATTATCTAATTGGGTGAGTTAAGAGTGGTCCAAAAAGATTAAACATCTTATGAATTCAAATTATAATTATTCTGAAAACAAGTTTGCTGATTTATTATGCTCATAAATAAGGATGCCTGATAAACATATGAACTGATACGTTTAATTCTGTCGAGATAAACCCATCAAAACGAAGTAGGATAAAATACGCGAATCAGAGAAGGGAGATGAAACGCATATCTTGGTATATCTGAAGTAAGAAAGAATAAATACTCTTCTTCAAAAGAAAACTACGCAGAAAAAAACGGCAATTAATCTCAGAGAAAAAGAGTAAGAAAAATGCAGGATAGACTGAGGGAAATAATGCAATTTGTGAAAAAGAACCTCACAAAAGCATGAATTTAATTTTACGCCAGAAGGATTTCATTGCTCCCTTTATCAAGCGGCAAGGGCTCACATAGAGAAAAGGAGGAAGGAGGAGTTGGAATAAGAGAATTTCCCTAACATTAAAAAACGTCAGCAATTCAAGGGGAATCAAGAGCAAACCCTTCTCTTTTTAACGCAAAAAAAATAATAAAAACCGCTAGGTGATCGAATCCAATAAACTTCAAAGAGCACGACGAGATCTCTTTGTTTTTCATGTTTATACGGTCGTAAGGAGAAAATGGCGATGTAAAAAATCGTCCGTACCCTTCCCAACGAGCCGACACTGGAGTCTGAAGAAGAAAGTAAAAAGCTCAGGCATTGAAATCCAGCATGTGGACACGAGCAGTCGAGGGATAAAGATTAAGGGAGAAAAGGCATGAGACAAAGGTTTGGGAGATAACTATTTCGCTGTTTTTTTTTACGAGGCAGAAAACAAGGGAAAGAGCACTTAAAATAAAAACCTTCTCCGTTCGTCTGACAAAGGAAACAGACGATAGTGCCGACTCAAAAAGCCCGCTGCATTCCCTCCACATACATATAAACCGGAGCCTGAATGTGCGCAAGCCTTTTGGGGAAGTCTCATGCCATTATTCTCTCCGGAGAACGTATAAAACCCTTCTTGCTCCATCTTCTTCTCTCCTTGCACTTCCTCCTCCTGCCACCAAATGCGCCTCCTATGCCCGTCTCTCCCACTTGGTGTCTGAAGATACCTCCCCATCCCCGGCTTCCGAAAGTTTCACGTAGTTTTAAGAAGGGATTTATCTCCACCGTCTTTTTGAGGTGAACTTACGGCGCATTAGCTCCCTTCATATTTCCATTAAAAGTGCTGAGGAAATTATGGAGCTTCCCACTTAACAAGAGGCATTATTGCTAGCACTTCGAAATTTTCCGAAGTATCCCTAACGGAGTGATCAATAATCTGAAGTCTTTGTCAATAGTTGCTACATATTACACCCAGGGTTGCAGGTATTTTACACAAAATGCAGTGGCACCTAATTTAATATAAGTATTGTATAAAAAGCACCGGGTCAAAGGAATTGAAAGATGCGAGGGAATGCAAAGAGTATATAAAGGAGTGAATCATCTAAAAATACTCTTGGGGACGAAATTACCATTTTATTGGACGCTGATTAGCACAAACGAGGAAAGTGCGACATTGTCTTACGGGAAATTTGCTTGATTAGCAAAAGACAGGGATTCACTCTTTCTAAAATAAACATATTATTGAAATATTTCAAAGATTGGGCTAAAGAGTTGTGCACCAAACTAATTTTTCTCCTAATCGAGTCTATTTGTGAAAATATTAAGTGGAAAGGTATAATAGGTGAACATGCCTGCATACCCAAAGTTAGACTGTATAGAGGAACTCTATCCCCTTATCATCAGTACGAACGTGGCTGAACGAATATTTATGAGAGAGCAGTTAATGTGCGATTAGAGACTAATAACTTTACGGTCAGTAAGTTTTATTTTTTATTTAGTTTTGCCAGATACATAAACAAAAGTATTTTGAGTTAACACCATTTGATTCAATGACACGCGTCGGAGTAATTCCTCAGTATTAATCTGAACCTATTCCCATGGAATTTTTTCCGTAAAATCATTCGCTAATCCATGGAATTTTCAAAACTTGAGAAATCTACAGAAATTTGAAGATGTCAAATTGTATAAATCTGATCGAATTGAAAAACTAGATGGCTGGTCTGACGATAGAGTATCGCGGAATTAAAAAAAATAGGTATTCACAGCGTACCTAAAGGTAGCCAAGCCTGACCATTGACCAAACTAATTGTCACCGGAGAAATGGGTAAGGATTCTGAAAACTTCACGTGTACCCTGAGCCTCTCTATGGCCAACGAGGGCCATTGTGCTTCCACGTCCATGATAATAAGCAATTAAATCTCCACGGGTCTCAAACGTGGGCGATCCTTGGTCGGTGTCCTTGTTCCTCATCCCACCGAAGCCCGCCTACCCTACCCCGCGAAACGCCCTGCCTATCCCTCACTTACGAGACGTGACACAATGGAAGCTTTCTGCTGTCATAAGTGATATGCCTAACCACGCCAATACATTGCGAATTACTAGTTGCGCTCCTGGGGCGATATTGGCTTTGCTCTTCCATTGAATGGCTATCGAGTTCAATCCATCCTGCGAGAGTGCTCCCGTCAAAGTCCACCTCGCCACGCGATATAGGATAATGCGGCGTGCTTTTCCCAGAGCTTGAACGTTTCGCGCTCGGGACAGGTTTTAGCGAGAGGCGAATGAAAAGGGGAGTGGGAGAGGAATGATGGGAATGGGTGGAAGATGAAAAAAACGTCGTGGAGTTCAAAAAAATACGGTGAAGAATGCTGGAATAACCTAAAGGAAATGGCAATTTATGATGTTCAGATGGCAATGATCATCGCTGAAGATTTATAGGCAGAGCGGCTTATTATTAATTGTTCATTTCTCTCTTTCTCTTGCGAATTAAATAATTAATAACTTAGTAATGCATTCCAAAAATCGCCTAAAGAGTTAAAATCGGGCATAGTTATTATTATTATTATTAAAATGTACATGTGCAAACAGACAAATGTCAGGTGGCACACAAGTCCCAAGTGTTACAATAAACTTGCCTTGGAAAAATAACATGATTTCTCAAATACAATCAATATCACCAAAGATAATAAATAAAATCAGTCAGAAAAAAATACACTTTAAGGAAATTTCCAAACACCAAGTTAATAATTGTTTCGTTGAAATAATGCGTTAAACTTTAATATTTGAGTCAATTTGAATTTTTTGGCATCTTGGGTTCGATTTTACTGCAATTGTGTTTCGTATGACGAAAGAACTAGCGAATGAATTTGTCTGTGGCGGTGTCGCTCTTCTTTTATGCCCGTGGTCGGACCTAACAATATAATTTGGTGTCATAATAATTCACTCTGAGTAAGAAAAGCTCAGGTGTCTTATCTCATTTTAAAAGCATATGAATTGCCTCCCCTCTTCGAACATCAAGTGGCTCCCAATCTGATTCCTCGAGCGTAACAGTGACGGTTACTCTTCTTGCAGAAATTTTTAACAAACCTAGCGTAATTTTCCTGAACCTATCTAATTCCTTAATTAATGTTTTCTCCTATTGACCCGAGATATTTGCTGCGTATTCTAAACGTGGCCTAACTAATAAGGAGTAACACCTCCTTTTTACTTTTTTCTACATTTTCCGACAACACGTCTAATGAGACTTAATTTCTTCAAGGTTGACCCGCGTATTATTATAATGTGTGTATCCCATGACAGGTTTGATGCCAGTCCAACATCCAAGTTGTTCGACACCCAACAAACGTTATAATATTTTGAGGGAAATCGCAAATATCGATTTTTAATAGCTAAGTAGAATGCAACAATTTCAGAGAGTAAAAATCATTCGCCTTGACCGGGATTCAAACCCGGATCCCTCGATATCCGGCCGAGTGCTTTAACCACTTTAGCTACCGAGACGTCCTCTTACACACATAGCGGGTGACTCCGTTAAAGTTACTGTTACAGTTTCTTGAAATTAGCTAAGTAGAAGTTTTTCTGATTTCCAATGGAAACAGATGATTAAGTAATTATAAGCCCTGTAGTGCTACTTCTATCGATTTTTGTCTCCTGTGGACCGCGTTGAACTTCTCATCAAATGCTCAGGTACCACTCGCCCTCGTACTATCCAGCAGTACGTAAGCACGGAAAAGAATTAAGGAGACAATGAGGCCGATTCATTGCCCGTTCAGAGGGACATGGGCCTCTCCACAGTGACGATTCGCCTTTATTACCTCCATCCTCATCATGAAATTAATCTCAATATGCCCTCAATGCTGCCCGGTTAAGGCATAGTACCTAAACGAGGGTGTCAATCATGGGCCCTGTTACACCACAGCGGCGACCATCACTACGCTCTTCCCTATCCTCAAACCACCTTTGCGGAAGAATAATGGAATATAAATGCCGTATTCGCGGCATAATGAGGTCAGAAGGATGACCCACAGACGATGGTTAACACCTAAGCTTCGTTCGACGACGCGATCGGATTTTAAGGACTGGATGGTATCAGGCTTGGCTACGTGAAAATTCATTTCCGAATTGAACTAGGAATATTCCGAAAATATTTTTTCATATGGTACAACAACGCATAGGCGTTGCCTTCTTAGGCATCAGGTCAAATGCCTGAGCATAAAACCTATGCGTTGAAAATATTTGTACCAAATAAAGTTTTTTGTGGAAAACATCTAGTATTCTTCTTTCATTTTCAACGACTGGTTTGGGGTACCTCCATTCGCTTGGGATTTCAGGTTTGGGTCTGGCGGAACCACCGTTGTCACGACTCAAATGAACTCTGTGATGAGGGCAAGTGAGCCAAAATCTGTGTTGTATCGTAAGCTCGTCTTTAGAAAAAATGCTTCAAATACAACATTCTCCTGCTTTTATAGTATCTGGACCCCAAATTGTTTCACATCGCAGGAATACAATGACGATTGTCTTTGAACTTTATATTTAAAATTATTAATTAATGATTGGTTTAAACTATATGTACACTACATTTATCAAAAAGTTATGTTTCAAACATTTTTTTATTTTTCTTGGCAATATCTGATGTCTTCTTAAATATATTATTAACATATTCATTCAGATTTAGTCATTTAAAGCGCACAAACAATTTATTGTGTTTTCTATGTGGCAGTTTAATTTTCTTTCGTTTTTGTTTCACAAATTTTGCTACATAAGTCTTGAAAATATTACAGGAAGTAGTAAAGTGTGGAATTTTAGGAATCGGAAACACATTCCAAATATAATAATCGTTCACATATAAATTAACTATGGTCCGAAAAGATCCAAAACCACAATTTCTAAGAGAATAAATAAAATTTCATTTTGTGAAAACTCGATTAACACAATATTTTTTTAGGAATCGCCGAATCACGTGAAAAGACATCATAAAATAACGGAGAGAAAATTGTATTTCCCAATGCTGATTCAGAATCATCAAACATTAGGCGATAAAAATGCTTTTAAAGGGCAGTGTTCACGTTTTAAAGGGGCCGATATGATTTAATGGCGAAGTTAATAATACCTGAAATATATTTTAAATATTCATCGTGAAAATATCTTTGCATAGACCAATAATAATCACCTTATAAGTTATCTTCGACTGATGAATCATAGCCCCCCAAAACGCCGTTATTCGCTCCTGCAGTCCAAGCAGCAAGATTTGTGCGAACCTAATTTCTTTCAAACATCAAATCTACACGATACCCTTCAAGCTACTTAGAAGGCATGCGGCAGAGGTGTTGTGGCACCAGTCAGTGATACACAAATATTAGTTCATTCAAGTTCATAGTTCATGTGTACATACATTTGAATACACATTTGCTCAGCTACACAAATCATCGGACGCATGTACTCATACATGCCTATATAAATCATGCGATAATTGGTTTCTTTGGCTAAATAATTAAATTTTGCCCTTGAAGTAAATATATTCGGGTACTTGGGCTAAAACGAGTACTTTTAAACTATTGGTGACGGTGTCTATCTCCCCTATTTTATCTTGGTGTCTGATTTAAGTATTTTATCTAGCATTTAAGTAACATTTAATTTTTGATGCTTAGTTTTGATGTGGAAGACCCCCTGCCGCACATCATGGTGGTGGCTTACAGAGTGCCATGTAGATTAAGGTGTACTTTTCATTCTACGTAGTAGTCTACAAACCATCGCTAGAATTTTCGGCTGGGCGTGTCGACGGGCGGGACGTCGTCGTCAATGCAAATTGCATTGCGAAATTAAAAGGACAATCGTTCACTCGAGGTACTACACTTATGAATGTCAATGAAAACCATGCCATGAAACAGGCCAATTATTTGAGGGTAAAAGAAATTACGCCCATCGTCGTATTCTTTAGTAAAACGCGGGTCCCTTATCCTTATAATTTACTTTACTAAGAGGTGAAAAATCGATTGATTGGATTTTTGAACTAGATAGAACCAACGTCCACTTCAAGTAAATTATTAAGATTTCACACGAAATAATTCCCCTCACTTCGATTATTTATGAATACCCTTTTTCCCGTGCTTTTACCCCGAACTTATATTCGAGTAAATTTAATTTCTCCTTCACTTGGTTATGCAAATTTTATTGCACCCTCTAAAACAACCTGCGATAAGCGAGTTATCTCAGGCGTTAAAAGAGATAAGCTGCAAATTTTCATTTCGGGGCGCTTTCTCATTTAGCTCCGATTTCGTCCCTCTAATGACAATCGCAATGGTCGTAACGTTTCATGACGCACTCCACATAAAAGAAAAATTTAGATTTTGGAGATACGTGAACAATTCGTGCAAAAAAAACACTCATTTCAGGTCGAATCAAAACACAGGATTACTTTTCCAGAAGGGTGATCGCACCAACCCAACGCGTCATCAATTAACAATGTTTGATCGATTCCATGATACGTTTTTCCAATTTAACCCCGCTTATCATTGCTGTCTCCCTTTATGCCGAAATAACTATTTCCGCGGAATTTTTTGTATGCATGTATTTTTTACAGGGACGAGATAGCGATTCGATTTGCATTCTTTTGTCTTTTCTTCGTCATCTACCCGAAGGTGCCTATGCAATTTTAAGCTCCCTTCATCTATAACATCAGATATGACGCTTCACTAGCAGGGGTCTTTCCATACGGCCCTAAGTAGATAAAATCGGGATTTTTCTTCATTCGTCCTACCATTTGGACATATTATTCAAATTTCTCTTGGCAAGAGCACAGGGGTAAAAATTATATGCTTGTATTTTTATAATAGCCCTTTTTCATAAAACTTCCCAGTATGAATTAGCTAGAACAGTGGTAGAGAGTCAGATATAACGAGACTCATTTGTTTACAACGGAAAATTATAGCTTTCTAAATAATATGGAATATGAAGCAAATGTTTAGGTGAAAATATCATTCTTAAGTGAAATAAATATGTAAACCAGAGAACAGAGTCATACAGTAACATGCGTCAGTTAGCACAAAAAAACATGGAATGAGAATAGGATAAAAATGCACTTTTGTTAACTTTCACTGGTTGACAAAGATAATGCAAGTGATAAAATCAAAACTGATTCAAACTCTACTCAATGAAAATATCGCCAAAAGTTTAAAGCCATATGCCTACAAAAATACGATAAATTAAACCGACATAAGTGGACTTATTATAAAAAATTTGAACTGAGGTTTTGACGATAAGAAGCTAAAGTGTGAGGTTAAACGTGAAAGAAGAAAAGGAAAGGATAATAGCTGATACTCAAATCAATGAGAAAGAAAAATTTGCAAACACTCGGTGAGCAGCAATTGGAACTCAATACAAAATTGAAGAAACGATCGCCTGGACAAGTTATCCCGAAGTATGTAAAATTAAGATGGTTTAAGAATTTGAATAAAAGAGATCGACATTACGATTAATATGCATTCATCATATTCATCATCACATCATTCCGCATATTATAAATTGCTCATTCTGTTCCTTGATAATACATGCACAGATTAAGTAGTCCTTAAACTAATATCTGCCTTATTTTCATTATATCCTTGGGTTCTCTGAATACTAATTCTGAGGAATCTTAAGTGTTCCATAATTTTTTTTACGAATTCTTTTCGTTATATTTATGCTGGGCATTCGAACAAAATGTGAAGGTTCAAAATATTGATTTAACTGACCAAATGGAAGCAGTGATAGCACAGAAGTTATGTAATTGTATGCAGAAGGGAGTTAAACGAGGAAAGTGGTCGTGTTCTTAAGAAAGATTTCAAGGAGAGATCACGAAAAGCAATCATTAGTACTATTTGACTGAGGATGTACCTGGGCTCCATGTAGACCAAGGTTAATAGCTTGAGGTAAGTGTTACGGCCAGGTGATGAGAAATCTCCCCAGCTGGGAGAACACATCTTGAATGCGAGTGAGACGTGAATCGAGTCGCGCGAATTCATCAGAATCAGATCCTTCAAGTTCAAAGATTCAGAATCGTAGGCGGAAGAATGAGAAAACCAAGGGGAGTACGCACAGAAGGGCGGCCGGACGAGAAAGGGAGGAGGGTGCGATATAAAATCTCTGGGGGAGGACGTGACGCTGAAGGGGATGGAGGAAAAAAAAAGGAGAGTGTGGGGGTTGATTGGTGGTGTGCGAGGGCTGAGGGATGAAGGCAAAGAGAGAAAGGGCTAGGGTGGTAGTGGGTGTGTTTTTGGGAGTAGGAATAGCGAGAGGAGGAGTTGGCGGAGTATGGTGTGGGTAAGGGGGAGGATCCGGCTGTGACGGGAGAAGAGATGACGGATGGGAGCGTAAGAGGCGCCATGGGAATTTCAAAGGGAGAAGGAATATCTGTCAGAAGGCGTTTCGGCAGAGGGTGGGAGGAAGGTTAGACGGGGGAGCGGGCCCGAGAGAGAGGAGGGGAGTGGGTGGAGCCAATGGTACGGGTGCAGTGCGGGGGGGGGGGGGAAAGGATCTTGTGTTTGGGGGGAAGGGGGAACTTGTACGTGCCCCCCTCCCCCCAGTGGTGGTCCTAGGAGAAAGAGAGAGGGCAAATGGGCTGCAGCGGGGGTTCGATGAATGGAAGGGAGGGGGAGTACGACGACGGAATGTGATTTTGCTGGGGGCAGGGGATTTGGAAAGGAGAGTAAGGCTGTGAAAACGTGATGTAAAGAACGAGAAAGGGAAGATGGGGGAAAGGGAAGAGATTGTGAAAAAAAGAATGGTGTAGAAAAAGGATGGGTGGAGAGGATATTCCGAAGGGGGGCGGAAGTAGAGGAGGGGTGGAAGGGGACAGTGGTGTTGTGTATTCGGTCGATCTTCCAGTTTTAGGAGTGACTAAAACCACTCCGCTTGCGCTCCATGCCTAAAGGCTTTTATCGTCAATTTGTTTGGTTCAACACGCCTTGACGGGTAGCAAAAGGGGTGATTCATGATCGGGACTTATTGGACATACGGCGTTGCTGTAAGGCATTGGGGTAGAGGAGTCAGTAGTCTATTCTTTGGTGACTGGAACGGAATGCAACACCGAACTTCTATTTCCATAAGCCGACCTGAACATTTCTTAAAAGATAGGAACATAAATGTTTTAATGTTCGACTGCGTAACTGTGAAAATATTGTTTAAATAATGACTTTTTCTGTGTTCACTCACATGCGGATTATCTACATTTTCGAATATCATGAGAATATAACCAGAATGTCTATACTCATAATTTTTTTATCCCATTTAGTCATTAAAAAATACTTAAATAACTCAGTTATAAGCAGAACACGTCAACTAATAGGCTGCGTACAAAATGAATACGTATAAAAATTCTAATGCAGAGACACTGAAATAGCTCGTAGCAGGGATATATTCAAACACTCAAAAGCAATGAGTTTAAAAAATAGACGGGACGGTAGAAAATCAGCAAAGTGATATTACTTCATAATTGCCTGGATTAAAATATTTTTGATCGTTCGAAATATGACACTAGTGTTGTGCACGACGAATTCTCTCGAATTTATTTCCAAGATATTCCTTTCTTTTAAGGCACCGAGTTACAGGTTTTTCTTAAAAAATAACGTGAATTGGGCATTTTAGATAGATATAAGTGAAAATTGCCCTCACTTGGTTTAATTTCATGGACATATCTACGTAATTTTAAACATGGCGGCCAGTTCGTAGCGCATAAAAGGTTGTTCATTGCATATACTTCGTAGTCAATACATATTTAAAGAAATTTACTTAACATACCCATACACGATATATACATACCCTCGTAATGATTGAAAAATTCTTTTCTTTACAGCATACCAGCAATAACTCGCCTACATCGTCACGTTAAAGGAGAAAACTATTCAAGTATGTGCACAAAATAACGTCAGAATACAAATAAAATTAAAGTCTCAACGTTATTCCACTTCGTATTCCTGGTGATAGGCACACCCTTGAGAAAACGATTGCCAAACGTAAACGTTAAAAATATGTTTACCATCCTTGATGTTTTTTTTCCAATCTTACATTTCAACCAGAAATAATAATAGGAAATTCAAAGAAACATAGGAGTATCACATTTTTCTCTCAATTAAGGTTCTTTGTGAAGTACTACTCTTATTTGTGAAGTCTAATCGAAGGGGTACGACACTATTCCTTGGAGCCCAGGGAAATGATTAGATAAAAAGTCCAACTAACTTATAACCTTCAAAATTCTTCAACAGCAAGGATTATTTGTCCGAGGACTAATTTTCAGCAGCTCTCCAATAAATTCAGTTATCCCGCTAATCTTATAATTCTTCCCTAGTCCTTCGCACTTACGCCTATCAATACTTCTAAGTCTTCCAGCTTCAAATGTTTGAAATTAATATCATAAAATATATACCTGATAGAAAAACCCTACACAGGCTGATGCATTCAATACAGCAGATGGGATGAGTGAATAGATATACTTTTTTTTTGACTGGAGACTGCCCAGATACAATTCTCTAAAATTACTAGCACTTGCTTAATTTATATACGCCAGTCTTAAGACGTGAGGAAATTTTGCTTGACTACCACAGTCATTCAATTATTTTTGCTGCCAACGGTTTGATCGACGGAGGAAAAGGAAGCAAAGCATAGTTGGAAGGAACTGAGGGGAAAAAATAACTCGGCATTGAGGAATAGGAGAGACGTCGTGTATATGTATGTATGTATCAGAGAATTTATTCACAGGGACACGAAAAAAAATTGGAATGAAAAAAAAATGGGAAGAGGGGAGGCCTGAAGAGGAGCGTAGAGGTGGGGAGTCTGTGATAGTAATAAAGCGTGAGCGGGGGAAGAAAGGAAAAAAACGCGGAATAGGAGAAAGGGTTGAAAGAAAGAAAAGTGGGGATGGGACAGGGGCGTGGGAGAGCGAGGAGGGAACCAGTGCCACGGAAGGGAGGGAACGAGCGAGAGATCGCGGGAGAAGGGAGGGAGATTGCAGAAGCTGGAATTCCTTGCGTTTTTACAAGCTCTCTCCGAGGGAAAGAGAAGGAGGAGGAGGGAGGGGTGGAGAATAAGCGGGGGTCTTTTGGAGAAACATGCGCAGCGGTTGGCCGCAGTGGGGAGGCTATGGAGGGACATGAAGGAAGAGCGAGAAGGAGGGGAAGCAAAGGGCGAGGGGAGGGGGACGGATGGGCTGTTGGGTCGGTGGAATAAATCAACAGGAAAATGCGGAAAGGGAGTGGACTCGGGCGTAGGGAAAAAAAATATGAAGAGGGCTTGAATGGCATTGCCGGGCTAAGTTGGATGGCCGGTGTACTCATGCGATGTGACGTCGAGAGATGGAATGTACTTGCGTCCACTAATACACAACACTGCATCCATCCTTGCACTCGTGAATGTGGTGGTGACGATGAGAGCCGGCCGGGCGAGCCTGATAGGTGAAGCACCAACCTGCTTTGTGGGTCGCCGGGGCGAGTATTGCCTGAATCATGGATAGATAATACATAGTCACTTTTATGGACTACACTCCTGTTGGTTGTATCATAAGGCATCAATCTCCCAGTTGGAACAGCTAAAATTCAATTTCTAGTTGCTAGTTCAAATACGACCTTTACGCATGTACTACAGTTTCGGAGTTCGCTTAAAAGATAATACCATCCACAATAGCAAGCGTAAATCTTGATTTAACTTGTAATAATACGGAATAGTAATTCAAATTCACGAATATTTATTCCATTCACACTAGGATAAATACATAAAGAAGCTGATGTATTATTAAAAAATTTTCTTCCCGATAGAAATTTAACCCAGCTCCTATATGCATGTAAAACTCTCAATATATTTAATTTATCGGAGAAATGAGGAATAGGAGAGAAAGAGAGAGAGATAGCAAAGTTAAATGCTATTTTATCGACGAGGATTCTTCCAGAAACTTTGCTCCCATTAGATTAAAATTCTTACATTCAGGCAGATTTGTTGAACATAATACGAATAGTAAATGCCGAAAAGATATGGAATGAAAAATCGGTAAAATAATTAGCTAAGGGCATATAGGGGGTAACGAACCACGGACATCTATGATCGAATTATTAAATTTTATTACATTTCTATTCTGAAAATGATTTGATAACATATTTGTAGGAGTGAATGCAAGGCGATAAATTCAACTAAAAAATACAACATATGAGGAAACTCTTTTACATAATTGTATATTCCTACTGTAATTTACTCATTCAATTTACTATAATGAAGTTTTAATTTTCTAGTAGGCGTGCATAAACTTTGCATTAAGAAACGAAGGATAACTGGGAAAAATGTTCTTCGTTTAAATTCAAATTTAACATATTTTTCATCACTTGTCGACAATGGAAAAATTACTTATGAAAACCTATTCATGAATAATGTAAAGTTCCAAGAAAAAAAATGTTTTGCAGTTGTATTTGCTATTAATCATTAATGCTTAATTTCCTAATTGTACCATATCAAAGGTAATACACTATAAAGGATGTGGCAAAACGTGCCGTGCTGTGAAATCGTATAACAAAACTGATCTTTCTTCATGCCAGTTCAATATATACGACTCTTACGCATGTTCTCCATCAAGGGGTACTGCTCCAATTCTTAGCTCTATATTTTTTGGCAAAAAATAAGGGAATCATCCCTGGCAGAGTGAGCGAAAATCGCGAGGGGGAATTTGGGGTAGGAGTGTCTGTGCGTGGCGGATAGATGGTGCTGTGTTTGAGTCATGGCCGCCATATTAAGGCAACGGATGGACTATCTTTCCGCTCCACTTAAACCGATGAAAAAGTGTGTACGTTTGCTCAGTCAAAGACGGATACCCTCTTCTTCTCACGATTTTTTCCGTTCCTCTACGGGCCCTACCGGTTTTATATTTATACATCAGCGTGTGCGCCACTCTTGGAACAGAAAACCGTGATATTTCTCTTTTAAATTAACTATCAAGGCTGATAACAAATTATCTCGTCAAACACAGGTTTCTCATTGCATGTTTTTTCTAGTATTTGAACTGATAATCTATTGATTATGTCACTCTAGGTTTACTCTGCTTCCAACCCTTCGCCCTAATGCTGATGGAAAATTGGACAAGGCCTAGAAAAAAATTCTAGGACATGACCGGGTTTTCTAGGCCAAAAGTTGCAATTGTTCAGGTTTTTTTTCCGAAATGTATAACAAAGGTTTATTAAACCATTATAAGACCGTAGCCATGCATTATAAATAAATTTGAATCAATTGTGAAGCAATATTTTCACGAAGTGAAAGATAATACTATTTTTAAATTCGGAAAATTTCTCTGTATTATGGAAAATATTTGCATTATGAAAAATAGCAAGATTCTGAAAGATATAAGAAGTGAACCGTGTCACAAAGATGTATTTATTGTATGGCTAAAGAGGTATTTTTATGTCAAGCCTTACAACATTCTAAACATGAGTACGTAAATAAAAGCAAATAACATTCAAACTTTAATTACAAAGTGAAAAAAATTCAAAGCAAAACAAAATACCATTCAACTCTAACAGCTAAAAGGACTTGAAATATCTTAAGTTCAACGTTTATAAATGTTTCTTTTGTTTGCTTAAGGTATTTTCTGGATTCTAAAAGTCAACCTGATTCAACAATTTATTATAACATATATAATTATTTGTGAAATCATATATAGATAAGTTTAAGCAGAATTCTACTGAATTAGAGTAGGTTTTTAATGGACCCTGGAAGTACTCATAACTATTCTCCTAATTCCTAACGATACAAAATATTTAAACCCCATTTTAAAATAACTCATTTTTCAGGTCTAAGTATTTTCTGTATCCCTTAATTTCATCCAAAATCCCAATAAAACTATTACGAGAGTAGTCTAAATTTATTACGCATCGCTCAAGACAAGATCTTAACATTGCGTATGCATGTTGTAATCTTTATTTCCTCATCGTTAGCTCAAGTATTTGAATATGGCTGGTGGATTATTTAAGCCCATGCAATGAGACATATTCGACGAAGATTACTCCACGAAAACAGAGGGCTAAGGGCTAATTTCCTGATAAATATACAAGAACGCGAGGGTGAGGGAATTTGCGCATGTAGAAGGGGTCCTTCTCAGGAGTTTATGATTCGATAACGAGAGTAATTTCAGTATTTAAGTGAACGAGTACATGAATTTGGTGGCTTTCTCTCTTCATTTATCCTGGTGTTCGAATATACTAGCATAGTTCTGTGCCATAATAATTTCCTCTATGTCGCAATAAAACTCAGTTATCCTGTACATTTAAAAAAAGCTAAGTCTTCCATGCTGTCTCTGAGAACCAAGAGGCTACCACCCGAATTCATACAGCATTACCGCGCCGCTTAATCTCTTCTCGTATCAATTTTTAACAAATCTAGATTTTTGTGAACTTCAACTGATTCTTTAATTAACGTTTTGTACCATGGATCCATGACACTTGCAGCGTATTCTAAAGGTGAAAGGTAAGTAATGCAAATTAACACGCCGATTTAACTTTTTTGCGGGCTTCTTTAAGACTAACACGCATATTAATATAATGCGTGTGCCCATGAACGGTGTCAGCGTATCTGTCCTGCCAATCTATCCAAGTATCTGGCCTGCTCCGAAACGCTTTACTCCATCCCATCTATTATATAATTTATGTCTTTTTTATCAAATTTCCCCCACAATTCGTTGCTACTTTTTTTCTGGTATTAAATTGTAACCCCATCCTTTGCTACGAAAAGATTGTAGACTCCAATACCTGGTCTAAATCGTAAGAGGCTGGCAAGGTATCTCCTGGTGTCCCCATTCCTCTGTAAACCACTGTCCCCAACAAATATTCTACAATATCAGGTAATGTGGGAGCTCAGGTCGTTAATGTACAACAAAAGAAAATAGGCGACCTATAATAACACTTCGCAGCAGTACTCCAAAAGTTACGTCAGCCTCTAATGAACCCAACCAGTTGATGACTAACTTTAGTTTACGGTTAGATAAGAAATGCCGAATCCGGTTAGTCATTTTCTTATAAATACCATAATTTCATAGTTTCTATATCAATTTCTCATGATGGACTTTTTCAAAGACTTTCTCGCAGCGTAAAAAAATAAAGCGTCAACTTATATATAATATATTCCATTTCCTCGATTTCAGGATAACATTGATAAATATATCCATTTTTGTTCCTTTTGGTTCGCTTAGTTTTTCCGAAAACCTTGCTGGTTACGGTAACATTCCTACTGTCGAGAAACGCCATTTTATTGTTAACAATTAGTTAAGATTTTGCAGGATATATTCAAAGAAACATATGTAATTTCAGAGTGTAGGAGTACACGCCTCAGTAACTTAATTCGGTCGGATTTTGAGGGATGCGGGTTCAAATGCCGATTAAGGCGGGTGATTTTTTTGCACTTTGAAATTTTTGCAATTTGCAGGATATTCATTACAAATAAATCGGATGTTATTTACTTAGGTACTCCCTATCGTCACATTTGCAGAGGCGAGTAATTAGAGCCATCGCCATTTATTTAACATTTTCATATACATGTAAATTAGGTTTCAAAATGTATTGCGATACCTTCAGCAAGTTCCTTTAGTATTCTGGCAGGTACGTATACCTTCCAGACCTGAGGTTTTGATTGGTTTCACATTTAAATATGCGTACGGCATCACGAATGTTACCTTATTTCTCGACATACTACTAGTTTTTCTTCTGTCATCTTCAGTAGAAATTGTAATACGTAGTTATTACCGCATATGATCTATCTAAGTATTCCGCGCTTACTACTTTATTTTCATTTCTCTCTAGGTAAGTTTATCCTTTCCCGATTTCTTTTGGATTCCTTCGCTTAACAGTGTTCATTAGGCATAAAAAACTTAACTCACTGAAGAGAAGTCCTGACACGTGATCCGTGAATCAGTTATCCCATAGAAATTAGATCAAAAATGTGTTGAAAGCTAAATCAATGGCAATATCACTCCATAAGCATTTCATTGAATATTTTTTGGAAGCTCTGTTAGTTTGGTTACACAATCCCAAGCGAGAGTACTGCGAAACCCTACAATTTCCTCCGTAACTTGTGCAACGAAGTTAGGTCACTGGCTCCAGGCGATATTCCAAAGGGATGAGAAAAGGCAAGTCCTCATTCGCATGGCAACCAAATTACCGCCCGAAGAGAAACAAGGGAGGGATGGTCTCCCTAAACACATTTCATCAGATGTAGGCGGAAGAGAGGAAGGGACGAATAGGGCGAGGGAATTTGTGCATGTAGGAGGAGTCCTTCTCAGGAGTTTATGATTCGATAACGACGAAGCTCTTTTGGGAAATGAGAATGAGAGGAGAAGACAGTGAGGAGACGAAGGGGAAAATGGAACCATAGATGAGTGGACAGACGCTCGCGTGTTAGGCGTGACGATTGATTTGTGCGAAGAGGAGACTCACAGCTCAAGGAAACGTCTAGGGAGTGGAAATATGGCAAGGTGTAGAGTAAGAGTAAAGGATGAACACGTGGAAAGAAAGGAAAAAGGGTACATAGTACTATAAAAATTGCAGAACACAAAATGTTAAGAATAAAATACGCATCAATTGCAAAAAAATCGTAAAAAAACCAGGGCTGTGGAAAAAAGGTAAGCAAGAGGACGAAAGAGGAGGGGTAGAGATGCTTAAGACAGAATGAAGTGTGCCAATGCAGGTAGGCAGATTGATGACTATACGTTATACTACTCTGTGGGTGTGGATTGGCATACATTTTGTTTTGCACGTGGTTTTTTTTTCTGTTTTACGGGTGGTGACCCAACACCCCTTACGGTGCCATGTAGGGTGTTCTGTAGATGTATATGGACGAAGAAGGATATCGAAATGAACCGCTCGCGAGATATTAAACGAAAAGAACAATTTTCTTAAATGTCTTTGAAAATTATGACAATCTGATTCATATAAGTCAAGGTCAGGTTAAAAGAGGAAATGAGAATGACGAATAACTAGAATAAATAATAATTTCAGGCATGGTGCAAGTGGAAGCCATAT
Organism: Hetaerina titia; assembly: GCA_037158775.1. Taxonomy (NCBI): domain Eukaryota; kingdom Metazoa; phylum Arthropoda; class Insecta; order Odonata; family Calopterygidae; genus Hetaerina; species Hetaerina titia. The sequence continues at coordinate 44,794,785 of CM073769.1, read as the reverse complement.
TGAATTACCGATACAATGAGTGAGTGTCTAGCACCTTTACCGGAAACAAGAAATCGCATTCATATCACCTCCAATTAGATTTTATTCCCGATTTTCTTAACGTTCTTAGAAGATATATTTCTCACGATTAAAAAAACTGAAGTGTCATGTTTTAACTCAAAGTTCGCTCTTATCAAGCTTTATTATACCTTGTCTCACGTCTCGACACCACAGAATGGAACTGATGATAGGACTGGCAAATAAAATTGGCCTGAATAAGTCGGAAAGTTCCTTAAGAAAATAATAGTGAATTTTTGAAGTGGAAAGCCGAAATTATTAAACTACGTAACAAAAAAATGTGCCATATAAATCAAAACAATCTTGTTTAACACGTGAAAAGGGATTGATTGATGTGCACACTCGTAGAATTTAATGATGCGCTATTCCCAACGGCACTTAACCGAATATTTAAGCATAAATTTTCGATAAAAAACCTGATTTATGATTATCGCCTGAATACAACAGAGCAGGGCATTATTTTAGCGGCGAAAGAATATCTTGATACTTCAAAGATTACTAATAAAATATGATTGGTGTAAATAAGGTACGCTCAAATTCTTGACCCTTGCAGTGTTATCAAAAAAATCGTCACACGCAAAACTCACGCAATGCGAATTTCGTTTTCAGATTATTTCACGCATAAGACTCCGAGCGTTTATAAAACCAATGGGGATAAATTTGCTGAGGCAGGTGTTAATTACGAAAACAAATGACGAGACACGACTTGATAATAAAGACAAAGCGAGAAAGTTAAATTTATGATTCTGTGGTGGACTTTAGGTATATTTACTGCAATTGTAAATGAAAATTCGCTGCACGCTTTTTTTTATTCCTTTTCTGGTGATATATGGAGTTCCACTGGTAAACAAACATAACTGATAATTAGAAAAGATAAAATACGATGGAATTGTGGCCGTGTGTTTTTGATAATTTTAATATAAGATCCTACCATTGCATTTTTCCCATTTTTATGGCAGCGTTGACTGTTACAGGATTAAAAACGACTACTGGGTACGCCCCTTAAACATATAAATCAACCTGCAATATTATGAAAATTATTTCGTGAAATATTCTATTTGAAACAGGTATTCAAATATTATGCGGACGAACGGAGATTCTTGATTCCGGCTTTTGTCGTATTTGGGACGACTGCATAAACAGTAGCTTATACTTACAGAATAAATGCTTTATTTCTAGCTGTACATTCATAATAAATAAAATTAAATGCTACATCATTCTGATTGCTATACCTATTTTGTTGAAAAAACAGTAGAACCTTCTGTGACAGGAGGAACATACAACTTTGTAGCTAGAACGGTTAGAGCTAGCTATGTCGTATGCTTAGTTGCAGTAGCTTATAAACATATTATGAAATCGTTATTAGATAAATAATATCGTTAATAGTAAACATATAAATAATATTATTGAAAATGAATAATAGTAATAATAAAGGATAAGTAATTTCGTTCCAGTTTTTTTGTCAGTTAAACCCAGATGGGACTATTGAAAAGTAGAAATAATGAATGAATTTCAAGAGAAAGCGCGCAAATAAATACTTTTCTAATATTAAAATGACAATATAATCAATGGACATTCTAAGGAATTAATAAAGGTGGTATGCTGAGAAGTAAAAATTAGGCACCTTTGTGGGCTAGGTATTTCGTTCGCACATAATATCAAATGAAAGAGTGTGACATCTGAGCTAGGAATAATTCCACGACAAGAATTATAGAATATTAGTAAGCGCTATTTAGAACACTACTTGTGCAATCCTCCACCAGAAGAACAAATATGTGAAATAAGGCACACTCAATAGCTATCAAATTGTCATCACGACAGTTTTTTTTATTCTAAGATTGATCCGTAGCTGTTCAATACATTATATTCACAGCTCAAATTGTTTTGTCTAAGTATTTATGCTCTTCAAATACCATTCCAGATGTTGAAAACAATCTGTCAACAAGAAGTCCAACAAAATATGTCCTTCGAAAAATATTTCACATTCGTGCTAACGTGGGTTCTTAACACTAAAGCATGTCTAGAAATGATTGGTTATGGATTCAAATTTTAAATGGCATGATCGGATGTTAAAAGAAACAAAAACCGTCCCAGCTGGATTGAAAAACCTGTCAATAAAGCGTGACCTAGAGAACAAGAAGAAAGAAAACTTTTTCCTCCGATTCTAAAAAGAAGCTTTTGGAAATCTCTCTCTCATAAAATTTTTACCGATTTGGATTTAAAAAATCCACCAATTTCCGGAATCCCAGCATTCCTAACTCGTCCTTCTCAAAGCAATCCCCGTGTGAGCATCGAGAGTGTCATGCACCACCACTGTCGGAGGAAGTGGGGAGACCTTTTGGAATTACGGCGCACGGAGGAGGGGGGGGAGGCGGCGATGGTCGGGAGAGGGAGTGAAGGGGAAATTTAAGCGATGTGGGAGGGAAAACGCCCGACTCGTGTTGTTTGCACTTTTCGCCGGAGGAAGCCAGAAAGGATGGGACACCGCAGCGTTGATTTTACAAATCGATTTAAAGGCGATGGACCAAAATATTGCTCCCGTCGAGCATAAACGTCTTGCCCACCCGTGAGCCACGGACCCTTCCCCTTTAGGGCAGACGCGGGGTGTGGGGGAGAGAGAGAGAGAGAAAGAGGTGGGAACTTGCGGATGAAAGGGAAATGAGAAGAGAGACGACGCAACTTGTGTGCAGGGGACGGAAGGAAAGGAGAGAAGGCAGGATACTTGCATTTTTACCTCTGCTACCGCGCAGCAGGTGGGATACGTACGAAGTACGAGGGCGAGAGTGAGAGCGTGTGCACGGAGGAGGAGCGGGACCTTCTGAGCGGAGGGAGGGAGGAGGAGAGTCGGGATGTGCGGCGGGGGAGGTCTCGGTCGAAGGCTGCGGGAGAGGGGGCGGGAGGAGGGGCCTGAGTAACGAATGGCGGTTTTGCTGAGAGGGATGAAGAGAAGGGGAGTGTGTGGGAAGGGGGGTGAATGCAGATGGAAAGGGGAGACGGGCCGAGGGCCGGGGGGGGCTGGGTGGCGCGGAGAGGGTAAAGTGTGTGTGTGTGTGTGAGGGGGAGGGGGCGGTTTGGAATGGGCCGTGGGCCCACCCACTACTACATCACTGTTTGGAAAGAGGCCAGGGATCGATATTGGGGTTTGGGGGCAAAAAATGAAGGGGAATCCTTTGGTTAGGAATGGGAGTGAACGAAGGAATGGAAGGGGATTGGGAAAATGGCGAGCAGCAAAGGGGAGAGAGGGTGTTGGGGAAAAGGAAAGAGGGAGGGAGAATGGGTGATTTGGTTTTGGGGAGTAGTATGGGAATAGTTTCAGTTGGATTAAGGTTTCCATTGCTCTCCTGCTCTCTGCTCCTCTCCCATGCCACAAACTCCATACACTCTTCGTAATGTTATTTCTCTTCTGCTTTCATTCTCCATTCATTTTTGTTGCTCTCCTTCAATTTCAATTCATATTATTTCTATTCTATTTTGATTGTTTTCCCTCCGAACATTTTAAGAAGATTTTTATTAGAAAATGGAGATGGAACTCTTACTCACAATTCCTCTCGACAGAAATATATAAACGCGAATACTTCAAAATGTTCAACGAGTCTTTACATGCAAGCGTAATATACTCATAAAATATTAAAAGAAACTACAAAAAAACAGAAAGAAGCCTGTCAATATTTAGCCATTGAAGTTAAAACATTGTAGTTTATATGTTGCACTTAATCTTTACAAAACATTGGCATTCGAGTCTGATGCTAGATTTTCACTTAGCCTACCTGCAACAAGGTAAGGATGACAATAAATAATATCTAGCCGTTTTTATTACCACATAAAAGTACTGAAGCCTTTTACGATGTCATTAAATGGATAAATGTACGCATTAACCAAAAGGAAAACCAAACTTCTATCCTTTCATATTACGCGTTGGCATTGATAATACGTATGTGAAATAAGCTTCGAATATTGGGCTGCGCCTATTATGATATAACTTCGCTTTCATTTTTGACCTAAGGTGTGGATATTTACCGTCACCACATCATTACCTTCCACTCTTGCAGTCACATCGGATCCCATTTCAAGTGCACCAGACGTTAGACCTTAAGAAGGCATATGCGTTGACGACAGAGCCATGGTACACGGAAACTCCAAGGTGAGGAAGGGAGAGAGATGAAGAGGGGTATAGAGAGTTGGCAAAGGAAGGAATTCGGAGAGACAAGGGAAGGTGGAATATGGAGGAGGAGTGCAGGAAGGGAACCGAAGGTCGCATTGTGGAACGCCGAAAAAGATAACGCGGGAAGAAGCGAGGGGAGAGGAAGAGGGAGGGGAAAAAGGGGTGATTCCGGTGGAAGGGAGTTAAGTTTCGAAGGAAGGGAAGTGAATGAGAGGAAGGGAAGGCGTTTGGGGGGAGTCCTAGAAGCAAACGGAGGATGTGCCGCAAAGGGGGAGAGAGGGAGGCAGGTCAGAGGGGGGGGGCAGGGCCATGGCGCCACGGCTGGAATAAGATGCTCCATCGGTGGAAGTGGGGGAAAGAGAGGGGTTATGGGGATGTGAGCAAGAAGAGCAAGAGAGAATAGGCGGGGGGAGTGGTGATCTCACTGTATCTGCTGGAGGGGGAGGAAAGGGAATGCGAAGAGTAGGAAGCGAGGAGAGGAGAGAGAATTGGGATAGCTGGGGAAAAGGGTCGGGGAGGGACGCGAGAATGTGTAACCACCCTCCGCTATCTCTTTTTTCCTTCGCTCATCCTTCTCTCCCCCGTTCTGGTCCCTTCACCCTCTCTCTCTCTCCGCACGAGTTGTTGCTTCGCTTCCACAGGTCCCTCCCGCCCACTCCCCCCCCTTCCCCCTTCCCAGAGACTACTCCTCTCCCACTTCCCTCCTTTGCCCCCACTTCACCTTCCTAACCCTCGCTCCATTTTTCTTCTCTCTCTCTCTTTCATATGTTAAAGTTCCTAGGGTGTCCTAATCCCTCCAGACGCCATTTTTATGCTGGGGACATTTTCCATATTTTCCTTTCTATTAAAAAAAATATATCTTTTTAGATCTCGAGATAAGTCCTCAGATACGTAATAGCGAAGAGTTAGTTTTAAGTATGTATTCGGATGTTATTTATTCTTTTTCTTTTGCATATCACTTGACCCGTGTTTTGTATCGTTCGCCGAGTTTTATAGGTCACAACTAAATTTCTAAACTTTGCTCATAGTTGTTTTAATTGTCCCTTCAGCGTCAAACGTTAAATTCATTGCCTTTTGACGAAGAGGACATTCACAAGAAATTACTTTTTCATAGTAGAATAACGTAAAATTTATCTTAAATCGATAACGTCGTAAATCAAAATGGAAATCATGCATTCTTGGACGGAAATGAGATAAAATGCTATATTATCGATCACGAGATTATCTTCAAAGATAACGGAAATAATGAAGATTCCGATAGCCTTAAGTGAATTTTGGGTGATTTTAGCTGATCAGATTTATTAATTCACTACACGATTCAAGTATTACAAGGAGTAATAAATAATAATTGACCGGAAACGGCAAGAGTCATGTTAGGAATGATCACTTCAAAATATGCAATCTGAGACCGATTATGTCGCTGGTTCGATAGGTAGCCATATTAATTAAAAACGTTGTTGCAACCAAGATTTTCGAATTGAATAATAATTGTCAATCAGTCGTGAAGTCAAAGAACCTCGAAAATCTTCAGTTATCAGAGAAATAACATACCTAGTTTCAAGGTTTTGTTGACTATTAACCAATTTAATTTAAAAAATGAATTGTCCAACTGATTTCTCAATAATAAGTCAATAATCAGGTTTGATACAATAAAGATAATCAGTGCTATAATACAAACTTCATTGTACTTATCGGACTATCAGAAAATCCATCTATTATAAATTTTTACGAGATTTATTTTGCCCAAATCGTTCTCCCTTTAAGTGATAAATGTTACTGAAGAAATTCAATGGTCCAGTCATTTTAAATTGGGTTTTACAATCAGGGCATGAAAATAACACAAAACACATTAAAACAGAAATTTTAATATATGGAGAATATGTCGTTCAATGGTCTGAAAAATATTCAAGCGGTGTGACAGAATTAATTACGACCTCGTGTTTTATTTAATTTTCCATATTATTTTCTGGCAAACCAAAAGTATTCGCTACCTAATAATCCCTCTAGTGCACGAGAGGAATAAATCATCAAAGGTCTGACGTCACCCGATGAAATTATAGAACTAACCACCGAAACTTGGATTCATTTACTGCTTTAAAAACACCGACGCTGGGGGGATGGGATAGAACAAGCTAAACCCCGCTCCTCGCAGTCGGTTCGATAGATGTGATTTCTAGCGCAAAATATCATTGGCCTGCGGCAATACACACACATGACGCTCGAGAGAGGGGAAGCCGGCAGGGAAACTCAGAGGGATCCCAAAATTCAACCCTTGCCTTTTGATGCTACCCTGGGTAATTAGATTATTTGACGAATTGAATTCAGCTGGAATAAATGGCAAATGTAAAGTTTTAATAATATGGATAAATGAGTAAACGTCCATTAAATGGGACGGTTGATGGCACGCGTTAACGCTGCAGTTTCGATTACGGGGCCCAACCCCGCAGTCCCTTTGTGAAAGTTTGCGTAGCATTATGAAATTTAAACCACTGCGGTTCCGATTTTACTAACTTTTGGCGGCTCAGGAATGAATGCCACCCAACCACCAATAAGGACTTCCACCGGAGAGAAAGGAGGGTGATGTTTACATGATAGGACTACTATTTTGTTTACATTTTTTCATAATTATTTAATATTTTCATAATTATTAATACATTTTACATAAAATTCTTTCAGATAACATTTTAAAAAAACATGATTAAAACGATGATGATTCAGCCAAACATGCTATCATAACTTCGACCGTGAGTCATCGTTTTATGCCGATTCTGTCTTTTCATAATCTTTTCGAATCATTTTGCAGGTGAGCTAACATACATTTTTTGTTGGTGACAAACCTTTTGCAATCCCTTCCATTAATGAATTCATGTGTGATGTTGTGTTCAGACCGTGTTCTCTTTAAAAGGTCTTCATTAAAATGACTTGTTTTTACTGCTATAGTATAAAACGATGACTTCCGCGGTGTGGTACATGTGGTACCAAGGTATTCGGATCGCTCCGGCGTCGTTCCAGCTGGCTTGACGAAGGGTTTCGCTGGCAGTCAAAACCGTCAGGTCTGAACCTGACATCTGATGCAATACTGTGATTACAATGACATAGCTTTTTGCGAATGGTTGGATTCGAGCATCTACAAACACTTTCCGATTAACTTGCACAAAAGCTGTTTCCTTAATGAGCATATCATGCAATTTATTTGATCTCGTAAACCATTAAATTGACATAAATTTTGTTTTACTTGTAAAGATTAAGTCTTGAAGCCGCTCTCACGCCTGAATTCTGATCAAAACATGAAATTAACCAAATAAAAATACCCAAAATAAAACAAAAGCGGAAAGAGCATAATTGATATGCTACATAATGGCAATGACATAATCGATACCCTACGATGCAATGCCCCTTAAACATCATTTAAACTTGAGAGAAAACGTTAAAGGATGATATTTTTGCATACATTATGAACACATTCTATTTGATTTAAATGTGCACTTCTTCCAATAAACGAACCATAGGTTTGATTTAGTTGATCAGCAGACTAATGTATTTCCTATTTGATGACGAATTGATGAGGTTAAATCTTGGCTGATTATTATCTCCCATTCAGACTACTCCTGGTAGGTAATCCAATATGTATTTTAATTATTGATATATAACTAGATAAAAAATATATATAAGAAATAGTAGTAGTAGTAATATTATATATATATATATATATATATATATATATATATATATATATATATATATATATATATGATTTATTCGAAGTAACACAGAAGTGTTGAATAAAAAACTTAGACAGCAACACACAGCACGAGAACACATAAAAAGAACACTCACAATAATATCTTGATAATTTCGGAAAGATAGGACTGATCAGTCCTATCTTATCTTCCGAAGAAGACGGAGTTCGAGTCCATCGAAATTATATATATATATATATATATATATATATATATATATATATATATATATATATATATAACAAATTAAGAAAGACGTAAAACAGAAAAGGTATCAGGGATTGAGGGAATTGACATTAAATAGAGGCGAATGGAAGGCTTCAATAAATCAATCCTAGGATTAAAATACTGACGATGAACCAGATATTGTGTAAGAACAATTTTTTGTTCATCGTTCTACTTAGTGATATGGGAGTTGTTCTGGAATCGGATATGGATTAAATAAGTTCCAGTTTTGGCAATACGGCATGGTGAAATGTAACAGCCTTTCAATACCTACTAGCTTTCAAATTGAATTTTTGTGATAAAACTCAAACAAAGCAGTACTGTATGCAAACAAATTTTATTATAGGCTAAGATACCCTAACATCCCCGCGACACACTGTGGCACTGCCATGGTGGGGGGTGTTGTGTAGATGTCGTTAAAGTATCTACCTCTCTCTCCCAATACGATTGAAAATCAACAATTTATCAAGCGAATTGCAATTATATTTTCCTGAGAGTAATATTTCAAAATATACTTCCCCAAATAGTTACCATATCCTCAATTAATGCATTAATGTAATAACACCCACAGAATAATTTTCATGATTTCTTTTGTCATCTAAAGTCATTTTTTACAACTCAGTCTATGAATAAAAAAATATTTTTATTAATTCTCATCTTATACATTCCCTAAATAAATTAAATAATTGAGAATGGATGCAGAAATAGTAAGAAAATATCTTTTTGATTGTCATTGTTTTGCATTTCTTTGGGATTTGAAAATAAATATAGAATTGCATACTAAAAATAATATTCATCAATGTTTAATCTTCAGCATATTTTATGAACCGTGCAATAAATTTTGAAATAAATACCTAGCCCTTCGTTCTTCAATCAACAATGTTACAACCATAAAAGTGGCTGTAAGACGGGTAGATGAAGTGTTTATTCGAATAAGAACCAATTTAATCCTACGAATTCCAAAAGATATCTATCTCGATTAATTTGATTGCATGATACTTTACGTCGTGAAAATTCATGACCACTGAATAAAAATATCAAGTGTATTTATCCAGTTATTACTCTCTTGTTCAACTTTATTTACAAAATCGTGCCGAATAAATGCGCGGTCATTTCCAATGGTATTTATATTCAGGCCAAGAGCAAATTTTCAATAATAACTTATCACGGCAAAACGTTATTTAAGATTATAAATGATAGGGCATGGAAAATAACTCTACCTATAATGAGAATACCTACCTCATGTAAAAAGCACATGCATCCAAAAGTGATTCTATTCATTATCTGCACATAATTTCTTTTAAATCGCCCATCTATAGAGCCACACAACCGACATCTGCACCTGCAACGTACTTTACGATACGGCAGGGGGAGAATTCTCCCATTTCCCAGCACCCTAGCCCTCACGTTCTGCCTTCCTGCAACTCCCCTACCATCCCAGCTCCTCCTTAATCCCTCACTAATTCTCTGAATTATGAGTGAGAAGTGGCCACCACTTTCCGGAGGCCACCCTCTCGACCACGATCACTGCCTTCATTTGCCCTACCTAGGACTAATGCTCTCCCCCTCCTATTTCGTCACCAACGACCTCTTCCATCCCTCTCCTTTTACAGAAACCTACGTGCCGGCTCCACATAGGTAATTCCTCTCCATCTTGGTCTCATTTATTCATTTCATCGATTTAAGAATTGTACATTTTGGCCTTCCACAAATTTTCGCCCGCATTTTGTATAATCATATCCATCCTACACTATTACTTGCGCCAACTGACCTCACTCAGTTTGGAGGAGATAACCTTGAACATGAATATGCATTAAAACTCATCAGTGCAATTAGCCAGGCAAACCGTAATGATCACGAGTGCAAATCCAGCTGCGAATATTGCCTTGACGTTACTGCTTCATTTCAACGTTTACGTAGATGCAAAATTGACTATGTTAAGTGGTCGGGGCACTTTAAATTCAAATCCTTATGCACATATCTCTAAAAATTCCTCGCACCTCCGTTAACTACCTTATTTGAAATTTTGTTGAGAAAAACACAAGATAGAGGCTAAAAATATATTTAAATGTTTCTAGTAAAATATTATAATCAATAGTTTGTGTATTTAACAGAGAGCGTAGAGTAAAACACAACTTGAAGTAGTTATACCGATCCATCCTAGGAGTTAGTGTGTTCATTACATAATAAAAACTGAGGCTGCAGTATTAAATTGAGAAAATCCATAAAACTCACAATTAATTACAGAATGGTAGATGATACCATTGTATTTTATGTCTAGGAATCAATTTCGAAAAAAATATCTAATTATCCGATTCTTTTGACCCAATCTTTCATATAGCCATCAATAAAATATTATCGTACAAATATATGTAGGCTAGGCAGCGATCATTTTCTTTGTTTCTCGAAATTAATCATAATTTTGCTTGAATTTATACTTAATTAATAAAGGTTTCACTTAGAACTAGCCTTAGACATAATTGATATTCCTTTATTTATTTAATTAATATTTTCGAATATAAATGAAATAGCATGAGTTTATGCATTTTCCTGTCAGGCCAGTCATCGTATCCTTTTTTTATGTATTTCATCTTTCCACCCAAGTGGTACATAACCATGTGTGTAAGTATGGAGTATACTCCGCCAACCTTCCTGTCCTCTTTCCTCACTCATCCTCAGCCTTCCCTCTGCCGACCCTACTTTTTTCCCGCTTACATTCCCTTTGCTCTTTCCTCATTCTGCCTTCCCAACGTTGGCCTAACTTTCGGTCCTCCTCAATACAGACGTATACACAAATGTCCAAGCTTTCCTCACTCCGAAGGGTTCCCCATCGTCCCTTTTGTTCTCCTTTCCGATTTCACTGACGCCGCATGGCCCTCATTGCTCAAATATCCCATTTCGTTTTACCACCTACTCCTTTGCCTCCCAATCTCTTTCACATTTTAACCCTTTTCCTATCCACACCGCCACGTCCCTTTTCTCTCTTTCCCTCTTCCCTCTTTTCCCATCGCGCCCTCTCTCCTTCCCTCCAACCTTCCTACCTCAGTCTCCCTCTTTTCCCTCCCCACCGAATGCTACGTCGAATAATTAATCCGCCTTATGCGGAATATGCTCTCCGCCGACGCCCTTCCGTTCGCCTCGCCCCGCGTGAGGATTCTCCAATTTGCGCCTCACTGCGGGACTTGAGGGCTATAGAATGGGGTTGTTGGTAATATTGACGCGCGATCCTCTCCAACCCTTCAAGCATGCTCTCAATAGATGAGAGACATTCATGTGATTAAATCCATTAAGTAAGTTGTGGTTTCATAAGGTTGTCCTCTACTTAAAGTGGGCGGGGAGTCCCGTTTATTTTCAACACACTGCCCGCATTGAAATATATTCTGAGGGAGAGTAATCAGCAGTTGTAAGCTTCAGATATTATAGGCACTTCTTCCACAGGGTCATCTATTCTATCATATACGTACAAAGCCGCTAACTAAGAAATTATCCTAGAACTAATCTAGGCATTCAAATTTCATCGATGATTGCACATATTTAGAATATTTTGAAAATCTCTTCCACAACTTAAGCGAGTTCCTTCTGAAATAGAATTAGGACGAACGGTAAGTATCCTAAAAGATGAACTTGATAAAATGAGGAAAAAAATATTAAGAGACAAATTTATTTAGCCAGAAAACCATTGTATGAATAAACTGCGTTATCGTACATTAAAAAGTATAAAGAACCAAATTACTAAGAGAATCTCTAATGCTTCGAAAAGGTTAACATTATAAAACAAGAAGATATCCTGCCGTGGTAATTGTAAATGCAGGGTAACAAATTTATCTCTTAATATTACGGGAAATAAAAAGAATTGATTAAATATAGTATTAACGAGTACTTAAAATAATATCTATAAAAATGAAATACAAAATTGTAAAATGAAAAAAGCTTACCAAACACCTTGTATTACCTCTTATTTTGGTAATTCCTGAAACTGTTTGCAGATGAAACGCAGACGCGTAAATCTAAGAGAATATTTCAAATACTATATTTCATTATATTCCAAGAAACTGCAGGAGATTCCGCAAGAGTAACTTTTAACGGAGTCATCCGCTAATATGCATTTCAATGGAAATATTTCAGAGTGTAAAAATCATTAGCCTTGACCGGGATCCCGGTCAAGGCGAATGATTTTTTTATTAAGAGCAAACCCTTTACCCCCATTCACTCGTAAGAGCAGGGAGAGTAAAAGTAATTAGGGATACAAATAGCTTCTAAGCGGATCTGGCGAGGGAAAAATATTTAGCCTACATGCCCTCATAAAGAGCACGGCCTGCAGAGTTAAATGACACCAAAAGAAAGTATATATATATATATATTGGTTTACGAAAATTTCTCTTTCAGATTTCTCCAGGGCGAAGAGCAAGCATATTTCAGTTCCATACTAGCGACAAATTAATGCGCGAAAGTTTCTCCATTATCTTTTGAATTAAAACTTTGGAGAGGAACGATATGTGGGGCATATTTCGATGGGTGCTCATACCTACATAATTTCAAACAGCCCCTTTGTATTCTTTCTTCCTTGTTCAGAGCCGGCAATCTCTCTGACGACACATTTCCACCTCGCCATGTGGAGAGAGAGCTGCTATCGCAGTATCCATTAGGCTCCGTAATAAACGAAGCCCAGAGTTGGAAAACGATAAAGTGGTCGAGATATCGCAATGGCGCCGCCTATATAACGATTAGTAACAACAGCGGCAAGCGATGGGTGGGGAAGCAGCTTATAAGTCTTCACTCTATTATCTTTATACCGATCGTTTTCTTGCTTCCTTATTAAATTGAATGTTAGAAACCGGGAAGGATGAAGCAAAGAGCAGGTAAGAAAGATAAAAATGATGTGATTGGAAAACCAGAAAGTAAATGTAACTGAAAGACAGTTATACAAAAGTAAAATGTGTCAAATAGTAATAACAGAAGAAGACAACTGTTAAGTTTTTCCCGTTATTGGCTCGTTTTTCGACATTTTAAAAACTAACTCTATTTGTCAACTTGGCATAGGCAATAAAAATGATAAAATTTTGAATAAAATTAAAAATATTTGGGAAATCGTTTTAACTGATACTTGGTGGACATTTTACAACGTACAAAGAAAATGAAATATCAATTCCAGTGTAAATATTCATTCTTTACAACCACGGTACCACCTCAGGTCTGATGATGGCAGACAGAGATGAAACCATTCTCATTCACAATCGTATTACCTGCGTAACTGCTGGTTAATGTTATATGTACGGATAAAACATATGTATTTTTCTTTTGAAAACTTTTTAAAAGTTTTGTTCTAGGAGTGTGAGCTAAGGTGTCCACGCAAAATCGTAATTTCATGAGAGGGATACATTTTGTTTTTAAACGTACTCAGGCAAATTAAATGTTTAGTATTTTATCGTTAAAAATCTGGTGAACTGTTCTTTTTACCGCAAAGGATTACAGTAAACGCGCTTTAATGAAATCACTGATTTCCATTAACTAATACAAAAGCCACTTTAAAAGAGGTTTCAAAACTGTCTTTAATCTTTTACATAATGCCGACATTTCTTTGGTGATTCATCATCGTCCACAAAGTATTCTTGAACCACATTTTAGATAAGTTGGCTACAAGCTCCCTCTTTGTTCAGTTTTTCCCCTCATTTAACTATAACTTCCTCTATCAAATCACTCCTAAATATCGGTTTGAGTTATTCCGTTCTTCGCATGCCTGAGTAGCTTTTTCCTAACAAGAGCTTTTCTTTTACTGTTTCCGGGGGACTTATTGGCTATGGAATGCTCTATGATATGTCCTTTTTTCGTATTTCTTTGAACAAACTACCTTATTCCCTTTTACTCTGTAGGAGTTATTATTTTCCTTGAATTATCATTCAACATTCGGAAAACCACTAAGATAGCCACTGAAATGCTTTGTTGCTACTGACGTACCAACTTCGTATTAGTGAAAGTTTATTAAGTCGCTTTAGTGTATGTCTACTTTTGAACTTTTTCAACAGCCGATGGAATGGTTGCGAATTATTGGATATGCAGACCAAAATATCTTTCAAAAACAAATCAATATAAAATAAAACAAATATAATATTAATCGTTATTCATTGTTTGTATTATAAAAAATATGATGCTGCAATTAAAATTGTAAATGGTATTTTTCAAGTACACTAGAGAGGTCATTGCAAAGGATTAGCCAACGAAACGATAGTGATTTCCATTTTCATGATTAAAACTGTCTGCATCTTTTTTCCAGTTAAACCACAACCTAGTGAATATATGTGCTGCAATGCATAGATTAACTAATTGATGTTTTTATACAAATTGTGCATTAAGACTTGCGAAAAGGAATAAAATTGTTAACATTCGTCACCTGATAAGAAATACCCAATAATCACCTCGTTTTATAAGGTTATTGAATTCAGTCTCAGAGTACGATATATTTTATCAAAGAGGCGAACGGAATTAACTTCCACGCAAATCAATTGCTCAGCGGTATGAGAAGAACTTTTGAACCTTCAGTCAGATGATGAAACATCTTTTAATGTTTAAACTATTAGCAGTTAGACGAATATTAGTCATTGAAACCACTTCGAAAAATTTAGGTAAAGAGATACAGCAATGTTTCATTAAAATATTACAAGATAGTTACAAGTTAGTTGCTAAAAGAGATAAAAAGTATCACGCCAGACAAACCATAAAATTGAGGCAAAACGCCAGTGCAAAACATTTATACTATTGTGTCCTTTCCTAAATTTACCCATTCCTTGAACGATCCTCAAGGACATGAGAGCCCGTATTTCTTTCTTTCGACGGCATAGCCTTGTGATCAATAGCCGGCCACCCAAATGTTTGTGGATTCGAATTATAATTCAGGCATGAACGTGATATTTTGATTCGAGGATTTATGCTAATGACATTTCGTAGCACTGGTGTGAAATAGCCTTGGCCTTCGAGTAGCTCAATAATAACATTCGGATCAATCGAAAATCGAATGGGAGCGGGAGGGATCGGTTATTGGACTAATGCAAGGAAGTTATATGATCAGAGAGAATCAAGTCGAAAAGCAAAGAATGCGGGGGAAATTGTGTTCGTTTGGAGGTCATTTACGTAATTAATATTCCATTTCAATATTCGAAGTGAGAAAAATAATAATGGTAGTTTAACCCTTGGTTAGCTGTGACTTGTAGAACACTCTGAAAGCAATACCTTTCCTATCAGATGGGATTCCAGAAGTCTTTCTTTTAACATGAAATAACACTCCGGCTTTCTCTTCACGCGCCGCCCTTCCGTTGTTTACGCCTAACCGAAAGGGCACACGCTCTGCGATTCATGGCGTGAAATACCCTAACAGTTTGTCTTTACGGTCCCTATGATAACGAAGTTATCATTGCGAAAGAGGCTTGTTGGGTTATTGCGCGATTCACGAGATAAGGATTTCAAGTAAAAGTAAGGAGTCTCGTACCTATTTGAAGAGGATGGAAGAGGAGGACAGGAGAGCATGAGAAGAAAATATTGAAACACTCAACGAACAAGCGGCCGTTTTCGGGGTATTCCGTAAATGTACGAGTCTCATAGATGTGAAAATAAGTGACAGATGGGCAGGAGGGTAAAACCTCGGCGACCAGCCAGTCGGAGGATAAAGTTAAATACGGACCACTTCAATTATTCTTACGTATCAAGAGATGTTCTTAAATGAAAATGAGCTATTGAATGGAAAACATCTTTGACGTTAGATCTCACCTTGAAGACGCGGCGATTCTGGGGCCCTGATCAGAAGAACCATTTCACTCGTGAATTCCAAACATAGATCTTAACCCTGAGAGAGGGTATTGTTCTAGACCCACATTACATCGGTAGGCGAGACCAAAACTAAGAGTTAAGGGAAATATAGACTGTCGAACAGACGGATAAAAGGAATATTTTTTCTTTTACAAAGTTCTTGTCCAAGAAAATAGAAAACATCGAGTGCGACATTTGGACCAGCCGATAATAAAAAAACTATCTAACGCCAGGAATCGCCAATCAACATAATGACCCAATATCTCAAGCTACAAATGGTCATGGGGTTTGCATGCAGACATGGACAGACATAAACCAATCTCCTCCCGATGCTTTTTTACATTAAATCGACACGAGAATTATTCTGCGCACTCCGCCCTCTCGCTAATTCCTGATGCGTCCGAAGGTGTATCACGGTGGTGTAACTGCTCGAATGTGCGATCACGCAAATACGTAGTAAGTAGTTTCGTCGGCTCAAGTACATATGATAACGCGGCTGCGTTTGCCTCACCTCCTAGAATGGGAGAGTGAGGAGAAGAGGGGTTGGAGAGGAGATAAAGGGCGAACGAAGATGAGGGCTGGGGTAGGCGGGGCTGAGAGAAAACTAGGCAAGGGGAGAGAAGGGAAAAGGGGAGAGGAAGGGAAGGAAGGTTTTAGAACAATGGCGATGGCAGCGGCGTGGGTTGGGTCGATATTAACCTCCCCACCACAATCCTCGCTGCCCTTACCTCCTCCTCATCCACCATCACTAACCCAAATCTTCCCTTCTCACCATCCCCGGCTGGCAGTTCTTGAAGGAATTTAGCAAGGCATATATTCTCTCTCAATAGGAAAATTCAAACACTTATTTTAAGGGTGGGTCATGGAAAAAGAGAGCTTCACTGTGAAAATAGAAAATCCAAAAATACGAATCAATTGGTTCCTTTCCCCTCCCAACACCAATGCCCGGCTCCGAATAATTGTGTCATATAAGCAGATGGAATTTTATGCCCTCCACCATCACGTCTTTTCAATTAATTTACTGCACTGAATCCAAAGTCCCATGATTGGAAATTGTATGAGCAGGGAATAAAAATTTTGGATTTCTATGATTGTGCAATTTCGTAAAGGTTTTAGAGATTGGATGTCTCCTTGCCATGAGTTCCGCTCAGTGTATTTAACGATGGGGTGACCGCCAATAAAATGCTAAAGACAATTGAATTCAATTAGGAGTCGAACGGAGATAACTTCGCATCACAAGGTGAGACTTCGTAAGTTTCCCAAGGGGTGTAACATTTGCGAAATAAAGCTCCTGTGGGCATGCTGGGATTGTACCTCTGTGGTAGATCCGCAACTGATGTTTCACGTTCCATCAGGAGCTCAGGCGTCAGATTCAGATGATTTGAGAAAATAAAACATCAACTCAACCAGGAATATAACAAAAGGGACAAGTCGTGGAAGGCCGGTTAAATGGTCCACTAAAATACTAGGACTGAATTTCGTAAGACTTTTTTTCCTTTTGAGATTGGAAAGAAGACTTTACGGAGCATCCCTTGATTCCGAGGAAGATTTGGGGAATGATTTCAGGCAAGATCATTCAGATCATTCAAGAATATGTAAATCGCATTCAGATCAAGCCTTGTGTTCTTATGCTAGGGCGCCAATGTTACCTTCGTCGCTACTCACTTCGTATTCAAGTAGTGAAAAGAAACTTTGAGCTTTGTCGTAAAAAAGGGCGTATAAGCAATTTACATTTTTTTCGTGGACGTACCGTCTCCCCTGTATAATCGGATTTCCCGCAGAGCGTGAAACCACCACCTAACCCCAACCTACCTGCAGGGGCTTAAGTAATGACGCAACTTTTACGTCTTGATTGCCCTCAGCAATCTCCGCTAAGCACGGGGAGTAATTTACGGAGAGCTTCTAGCCACACCCATGAGTTCTGTGTACTCTTTTCTAAACTATTTTGTGTAATTAACATCCTTTTTGTCTCAAGTCCCAATTATCGAGTGAGATAGGAGTTATTTCAGTTGGTAATTATAACTTGGAAAGAGGAGAACGGATTTTACAAAATACCACGTCTCTCTGGAAAATACGACATCGCACTACTAAAATGAAATTGAAGCCATTCGTTGACACATTTCCTCGAAAATGACGCTCCCAGCATAGTCGTGCAGGAAGAAAATTAAAATCATGAAAAAAAATTCAAGACAAAGTGTATTTGCTCTTTCTAAAAAAATATTCATGGTACAGAAGAGATTTCAATAAATAATTCAAAATAAATTCAACTGTCTTTAATCAACTCACGTCTAATGTGCCATCTGCAAATATATACTCATTATGATTTTGGAATATGCGGCAAGCATTTGGATTCCATCTAAGAAAACGATAATTCAGGACTTGCGAAAGACAGAGAAAATCCGTAAGATTTGTTAATCATCGCTACGATTAGATAAAGCGTTACGGGTATGTTGGAAAAATTAATTAGGAAGCCCCTTGATTCATGAAGAGAGCAGACACGACAAACCTTTGGAAGGATACAGAACAACTAAGTTTTCTTGCGACATCAAGGTAATGAAATCGATATTTTGACGCTCTACTTGATGATCACTGAATAATTACTCCCACAAAAATTTTTTTGAGAAAAAATATTACTTTTAATTAGTCAGCGACCAAGAGCATGATTATGGCACAAAATTATGTTGGTAGATTCGACCACCAAAATATAATAGCTATACACTATACGTACGACTCGTATATAGACACACAAACGTACAGAATCAGGCAATCGTCCTTCCCTCGCAATATACGCAACCATTACAAAATCGAACTCTATTTTATTTTCAATTTCTCCGAGATTAATTGAAAAAGAATAATTTTAATTACTCCGTTATCAATTCGTTTAAAAGAAATATTGAAATCCTCAATCTGCGAAGGAACTTCAAGAATATTTATAGAGGAATGTAACACAAATTAGAAATCTGTTCAGAATCTATACATGTTTACTAAAAAAACGTAGCATTTATATTGCCAAGCCATTCTATGCATGGCAGTATTAACAGTTTAACAATTAAAACTAATTGTAAAATCAGGCTCTGGATATGAAAACAAGGGAATAATTTACTTGTATTGGTACTATGCCTTACTCACACCTTAAGAAATCTTTTGACAATTAACAAAGTACATAACCACACGTATATATTACCTGCACACGAAACGTTAACCAGACTGAAACAACGCAATGATGTATTTTGAGGTGATAGAATCCGTGAATATGCTATGCTGTGACGAAATGGGATTCGGGCGGTTGTATGAAAGGAAAGGGCAGAGCAAAAGGTGGCAAATGGCTGGACAATAATCTCTAGGAAGTGCTCGAGAATGACCAGTACTTGTTTCGGGTTTAACGGGTTCTCCCGCAAAGGCACTATAACGATCACATAATCACTCGGAAGATAGCGGGGCGCCGTAAACGTTATGGATGTGCAAAATAAAACGGAGATGGGCAGTGAGGGTGGCCGACTGGGGTCACTCTGTCTCTATGGAGGCAAAATTGCTGCGGGAAAGAGCAGGGACGGGATGGAGTAAGGCGAAAAAAAGGAGAGCCATTTCGCGCATGCGCCCGAGTAGTCGTAAAACAGATTTTCGAGCTTAGCGCGAATAAGTAAACGGCCGAGATAAGCCTTTGCATGAGAAAGTGTTGGAAGTGAGAGGGAGTAGAGAAGGAGCATGAAGGTATATAGAATCGAAACTGTTTCCACATTCTCTCCTAGTCGCATTTTGACCTCTAATGAAAAATGTCTTCATTATGTGTTCACAGAAAAAATTTTATGTACGCATAATTGTGATTGGTGTGGGGCAGGTAAGCCCCGCGGAGACCATGAGTTGCATGTCCATGTAATGGGAATTTTTCCCCCCTTAGTTTTGAGTTCTGCATGAAATGTCTTGTTATGGTAGTAGCCTGTCGTACAAATGGTTTTGGTTAATTTTTATTCCCTTTTTTGAAATAAAAAATAATTTATTAGGTGAATTGATACTTGTTTTGATCAAGTCTTCCTCCAGCATACATACATTTTTGCACGTTGTTTGATAGTTTTACAACGATATTTTTCCCTTCCTCTCCCATATCCTCCCTTTTCACTTATCCTTCCCACCTGCAACTTGCACCCTCTGCTACACACCTTTTTGGTGAATCGCGGGGTATTTATGTCGATGTCGATATTTTACATGCATATTGTGACTCCTTGTACCCTGATGAAGGTAGCTGAGACCACCGAAATATCGCAGTAAGTTGTGTTTGTGTTAATCTTTATTATAGATAAATTTATAAAAAAATATATATATATATATATATGTATATATATATGTATGTACATATATATATATATATATATATATATATATATATATATATATATATATATATATATATATATATATATATATATATATATATATTTATATATATATAAACGCAGTAGCGGGAACTTGCTCTTTCCCGAGAACGCCATTCTGATGACGACGGTCGTGCCGTAACGACAAAACTACATACAGTATGTGAGTGTCCCTTCATTATATTGATGTGTCTTAAAAATCTACATATGTGTGTTTATATGTTTGGGCGTCGCCGAAGAGCGATCCATTTCGAATATATATATATATATAAATTTGGACAATCCGCTTTAAAGAAACTCGGTTTCATAAAACGGGAGGTGGGGAAATGTAATAAGAATGTTAAAGAGAGGTGTTATTCTGCTGTAGCTAGACCTAACTTGAAATATACCGCAAGTATTTGGGACCCTTGGGAGAAAATATCGCAATAAGAATTAGATGAAGTCCCGAGTGAAACCGCTAGATTCGTTAAATATTTTTGTAAAACGAACACAAGTGTGACATGTCTCTTAGAGAATGTAGGCTGGTAGTCACTTGAGATACGAATAGAACAAGCGAGACTTAGACTTGAAGAAAGGTTCAGAACAAACGAGTTTGTCAAGCAACTTTTGAGCAAACGATGTAATGTCAACCCATTTCAGCATAGTAGACCTCAGAGGACGGAAAGACTAAATGGTAATTTTGGATAAGGTTAAGCATTGAATGATATCTATTCAAACGGGCCTTTGGGTATTGTCAAAAAGGGGCATTTTTCGCATTGATAATCCGATCAGGATGATTAATAGGAATGATAAGCATTTATGTTAGGAATTATTTGAGGAAAATAATTATTAGATTATGAATAAGGAACCTCATACCCTGATACGATACCGAAGTAAGTAATAGTTAGCGCGACTGGAGCATTGCAGAAACTTTCAGGTTTATATCACATGCAAACTGATACGCTTCATTCTCGTATATGTTTCATGCATACACTCTGGGTTACCTTTCATTATCACCTGATAAGTAAATTCCTTTCTATACTTCCTTCCAATGGCAGGTTTTTCCAACGAAAGCTATTGGAATGTGGATATCTGATCTATTTTATTTGTTTCAGGTAAAGATTCTTTATCATTATTCTACTCTTTATTATTATAACGAAAAAATTATTATTTTAACATTAATTCTTGCATCTCTTTAAAACTAGTCATAAATGAACTCTGAAATGAAATCTAATAAATGAAGTTCTTAAATTAAAACATATAGTTTTAACGAACACTCCAGATTTTATATAATGTATTGTACATTCCGAAAGAAAGTTGCAATCTCTAATAAGAAATTTTCACGTTTCAAGCCACGTTACAGAATATTCCTGCTGTATTGGCTTCCGCGCATTAAACACAAGTATGCTTGTGAAATTGCATTCCCATGAGTTTGGCTTACTATGGATAGTAGTGTCAAAAATTGCACTTTGGCGCGCATAATTTATGCAATATACGCAATATAATTCCCAACCCCACCCATCTAGCACTCCTTCAAGGACCCCCAGCCGAGGTCACTTCCGCGTAGTGACCCTGGAGGAAGACCAATTGCACATATTCACCTCCCCCTGACCATCCACAGCCTCCTGGTACAAGCGCATCCCATTTGAATATAAACAATAGCAATTATCTTATTATTAAGGTGTACAATTGCAAGATGCTTTACCTTCCCCTCATCAATCACCCCACTCTCCACAATATATAATTTCCTGCAGATGACTGTGTTCATTATTTTATTATAGAGAGGACGCGTACGGCAAACTGAACACGAAAATCGGCGGTCTACGAAAACTCCCTAGCGTAAGCTTACATGAAATGCACTTCAATGCGATGCGTCAGAAGGTTGAAGATGCCCGATACTTGATATAAATACCAAAATAGTGTCTAAAATATTCCAATACTGATTTATATTAACGGTTTGCTTCCAAACAACGTACTACTGTGTGTTTCAAACCAGGACCAAGAGTTTGATGTCATCGGTCAGAGAGGGAAATTTTCCGGCTTCCAAGATGGAAATGGAAGAATAGAACGATTCAATATTACCCTGGCATCTGATATAACCGATCCAGAGAAACTACTAAAGGTCGAGGAACAAGTTCCTATGATTTGGCTTGAAGTGAACGAAGCTTTTCGACGAGAACCAAAAACCAGAGGAGGAAGTGTTCCCAAACGATACGGGAGAACCGAAGCCGATGGAATACAGAAGATCAAAGATGCATAAAGTATCTCGAGTGTTGGCGGTGGTGAGAGCTCGGAAGTAACCGACGCGACAGTGAGAAACTGGTGTGCTACACGGACCACAAGGAATCTAAAGTGTATTATTATAGGATCACGGACTACATCAAAGGTCCCCGTCTAAGGGTGACAACATTTCTGCTCGAAATTGAAGACGAAATGCTTGCTTACTTAACAAGTGCATGTTCAGAAATAAAAGTCAATACGTGCCCATTGTATCGTTCTCATTAATTCCTCCAGGATATGAAATAGAGGTTGAAGTAAAAAAAATCGGAGTTTATATAGGTTTCGCAATTTATTAACTTCAAAACAAAAGGGTAAATACACATTAATAAAGTATGAAAAGCATTTAGGTGCTGTTAATATTCTTCACACATCTGTACATGTTCAGAAATAAAAGTGAATACATAAAAAAAATCGGAATATATAGGTTGACAATTTATTATCTTCAAAAACAAAAGTAGCAAATGCGTTTAGGTGTTGTTGTTAAGATTAGATAGGAAAAGTCTTTCATGGGGGTCCTTGAAGGAGTCTCAGATGGATGGGGTTGGTAATGAGCCAATTATATTTGGTATTTTGCACAAATTATGCGTACCAATGTGCACTTTTAGACACTACTATGAATCTGTTATTTCACATATGACAAAAAGCTTTTCTGAATACAATATCTTTACTAATAACTAACGTCGTCAGAGAACAATATGGAAACGCTCCAACTCCACACACAAAAAAATATTGTAATTTTCTCCTTAATTCCGCTTATGATCATTTATTTTGGACACAATATAATGATAAATAATTTATTTTAAGAACACATTATCACATATGCGTATTAGCGTCCTAATTGGAGATAAAGAATCAAAGGAAACTACATGTTAGCACATGAGCTAAAATGCTTTTTTTTTACATTGGCCAACCATAGGATAATAATTCTTTGAACGAAATGAATTTCGATTGAAAAAATGAGGCAGCCTTATAAAAATGTTTAGAGAATGAATTCATACGGGCAACCTTCAAAACTAGACTACCGGTAAAAGTAGGAAAACATATATCATTTTACCATTTTAGTTAAAAATGCAATAGGATGATGCAGAGGGAAACAAATGGAAAATAGTGAGACATACTCAAGTAATAGCAGATTTTTAGATTAATCATTGGAGAAATGGAGCTCGTAACGGTTATCTGATCAAAAAAGTAAATTCGTGGTCTTCAATTTAGGGGTTGGTTAAAAGTGTGTGGTTTGTCCGCAAATTGCATTAAATGCAATAGCGCATAGTATCACGGTTTCATGGTTCTTGGAGCAGTAATAAAAAAGTTACAATTCTGAAGTAATCTTTAGAGCAGGAGGGTGATGGTTCACTTGAACTGCAAATTATTTCCATAGGATGATAAAAATAGGTTGATAAATAATCTGTCCGATAAAAGACAACATTTTTATTTACGACAAGCCCATTCCTGTTTCACATTTTACGACATAAAATCGAATAGTTGCTATGAGTGGCCTCGCATGACAAAAAATGCTTTTCGAAATGAAACTGCGCGACTGACTCCTTGGTATGTCTAGTCGCAATGGAGTGTGTGTGTACATATATGCATAAAAATATTTTTTATTTACTATATGATAGTATATTTTTGTATGTACATTTTCTGTGTAAATATATTTTTTCATATATATTTTTTCTATCTTTGCATTCCAGGACCTCATTTGTCAGAATTGAATGCAATACGCTTCGTGGTCAGTGTGATGAACGAACGAACAACCACACACCCTGCAGGGTAACCGTTACGGACCATGATATGCTATTTGTATAAAGTATTCACGAGGCCCTTTTGAATTTCAAACGCACAGTAACTAGAAAAGTTCAAATTGACATGACGCATCCACGACCGTTAATGCAAGGCTCTTCTTTTAAACGCACAAAAATTGGCACACTTTGAAACAAAAACGAAATCGTTACGTTCCCTGGAGTACCGTTCAGGTTTTTTTTTTGTTTCAAGTATCGACTTTTTTTGAGTGCCTCCGCAGATACAATGTAATATAGAGCACACAAAATTGCTTCAGACATGCATACACGAATATTTTTCGGAACACTTAACGCCCTATTCGTAGTACAACATGTCGCTTTACAAAAAAGTCGTGTCCTCGGTGACACCATAAAACGACACGCTGAAATGTGGGAACGAATAAAAATTTCCCCGGCGACTGACCCACATGAAATTTGCCCTCATCTGAATGCGATGTAAAAATTCCTCACGTTGGGGGCAATAGCGCGGGTGGCAGAAGGAGTTACTACACTTCCCCCCCCCCCCCTTCTGTGTGTCAGGGACTGGGAGGGGGAGTTGGTGGAGACGGACGTGTTTTGCTGAGAGGGAAGGTTCGGGAGAATATAGGAAAGAATAACCTCCCTCGTCGACGGAGCACAGGACTCGACGTCTATGGCGGGTGTTAATGGCACGGAAACTAGGTCGTCTGATATTTGTAGCATTGGAGAAGCCGTAGACGTCGACTCATACGTGTTGAGCCAAAATCCAACAAGTCTTCCCCGCTTTTATTGCCTCCTTTCTCCAGTTCATGGCACTCTCCACCGCCCCAAACTCTCCAAGCCCCACCGCGGACCCGAGCGCACACACACGCTCACGTGAGTACACAGGGTATGGCATGACTTGACGGCCAGAATTGGCCGGGACGGGGATACGACGAGAATGGGGGAGGTGGGTGGGAGTGTGTGTGTGAGGGGCTGCATTCACAGTGAGGGAGGGAAGAGAGGGGGGAGTGGAAATAGGGGACCACGTAGGAAGCGAAGGGAATGCATGTACCAACGGCAGCAGTGGTGGTACGGAAGGATTATGGGGATGCTATAGGGAAGGGAGAGAAGTACGAGCGGAGATGGAGATGAGGGAAATTTGAAGTAGGGGCGAGAAAAGGAGGGATTTCAAAGGAGGGAAAGGGGGCGTGGGGAGCCGGGGAGGGTTCGGAAGGGCCTGTACGTACTTATGTGGGATGAGAATACGAGGGATGCACTCTCTGCATAGAGCGTTAACGCGATATAGGGAAGGGTCGGGTGGGGCGGGGGAGTGAAATTGGAAGGAGCCTAGGAATGGGGGAAGGGGATGTGCTGTGCGAGGGACAGGATGGGGAGGAGGAGAGCTATATTGCATAATGCGTTAAGACGTGGGTGTGGGGTGAGGGGAACAGCAGGCACGCAGCCAAAGGCTAGGGGGGTTACTCTCTCCTATCCTGGCTATGCGGATCCTCCTTCATCCCCTCGTTCGGATTCTAAGCTGGACATGTCCGATGAGTGAGGCAGCAAAAGGGAAATATTAAAAAAAACATATATATATATATTCGTATTCGCCTTTTATGTGTTTTCATATCCCCTTTCCTTCTTCCTATTTCTATGTTCGAATGAATATTTGTGCGCCGTATGGCGGGACTTCGTATTTGAATGTGTATCTGGCCAATGTGGCTCATCTCTTCTTCTGGCTATGCGTGCCATAAAACGTACTGTTCTTATTCTCTAAGATGCTATATGCTTTCTAACCAACTGTCCCCTCTTCTTGTGTGTATTGTCTATTTCTCCTTTGGTGGGTGGAACAGCTCCCTAAAAAGCCTTCCTTTGGCAAATGATTCGGAGCACTTGGGCGTTATAAAAACATCGCAGATCTCAGTGTAAATTAGGTTTCCTTGGTGGTGTAATTGGTAGCACATCCGCCCGGCAAGTGGAAGGTCCGGTGTTCAAATTCCGGCTAAGGAAATATTTTCACATTCGTGATCTGCTCAAAAAACCGCCTTCCCCACATGTCCTGTGTTCGCCTTTTATGTGTTTTCCTATCCCCTTTCCTTCTTCCCCTTTCTATGTTTGAATGAATATTTGTGCGCCGTATGGCGGGACTTCGTATTTGAATGTATATATATACCAGCCAATCTCAGAAGCCTTCTGAGATCCACCAACCCTTTGACACCCCGCCCTGACAAATTTCCACATATTTCCACATATTGCCGTCCAAAAGTTATATTGCTCTCGTGAGTACTTCCGCATCATCTATATATATATATATATATATATATATATATATATATATATATATATATATATATATAGAGGAAGGAGAAAAACGTGTTGCTTTCCGCTGCTTTGACTAATTTAATCTACAAGTAAAGAAAAAAATAGGATAAAAATCTTAAAGACCGGTGGTTCCTATAAAGTCAAGAATTTCAGCAAACGGATTTTCCGGTACACAACTATCTCACCTATACGTATTTTATTATGCAATCAACATTTTTCTGTTTTTTACACCTGGGAAACATTTTGCAAGGCATATAAACTATCCTTTAAAACGATAAACTGAAAATTATTTCGAACAAAATATAGGCATTTATTTTACGCATGAATAGGGTTACAATGACTGCAACTTATACATAAAAGAAGTGTTGCATATATATAAGTTGCAGCCATGCAGTTGAAGCTTGCTTTTGAGATATTCAGGCGATATTTCTTATTGACTTAGTGAATTGTTATACCCCTTCAATTTTCCACTATAAAAAACCATAAAAACAGTATTCAACCCAAAGGTCGATTTTGTAGGTGATGGTAGAGTTCATCCAGTACTAAGCCCGACGGCGTGTGAATATTCACACATCAGGGTAGGTGGGCAGTTCCTTTCCCTGTGCCGGCTATGGTTCCCCAGGAATATCTGGTACCCGAAAAATCACATAGCTTGGGTGGAGCTGCAGGTGCCCAGAGTGACTTTCCCGGGAATCGAACCCGGGACCCTCCGCTTAGTCCAACGCTCTACCCTATGGACTACCGCGACCCAATTTTCTACTATATAATTTCGAAATTGCACTCGTCTTCAGATAAATGAATAATGGAGTCATGAAGTGTTTGAACAATAATTATACCAAGATTCACAAAAGCTGCAGAGGTGGTTCTCGGGTTAGACTACGTGGGAGTCATTTTTGGCTCAACGGGAGAGAAACGTTGAGCCAAAAATGACTCTCACGCAGTCTAACCCGAGAACCACCTCTGCATCTATCAACAGCTGCGAAAGCCTCCGATCTACGATTCACAAAAGCTATTTGACCCGAAGCAGAATTTACGCCGGTAAATACAATTTACTCCTACAATAAATTTGGGAGAGAAGTATTTTCTGAACGCGATACAAAAAATGGTAAATTTTAATAATAAATTATCGGACTTATGAAAAATTGTCATATTTTCATACTTGTTTTATCTGATATTATGAGTTAAAGATTGATTCAGCGAATTTATTCATGGAATTGAAAATATTTATTGTTAATATAAAGAATGCCATGCGTCAAGAAAAACCTCTAGTCTGCTGTCATGAAAAAGTGGCAATGGAAAATTACCTACACAGCAGTTCCAAATAGTCAATAGAAAAGATGTACAACTGTAACCAGCAAGGCGTTAAATTTCTTCCAGAACTTTTGGCATAATCAATAATTACAATTTTACTTGATGACTACCTTATCATTCATTGCAAAAAATACCAAGCCCGTCTTGGCAACATTATGTTTACTCAAATCTTATGCCATTTCCGTCTATAGATTCACAACTATACTTAACGTCGCACATGCACTCCACATATTACATCCATGTTATTACAAGTGTTAATTCTGATCGCGACAGCGAATTATCTACAACCTGAATGAACTAAACGCTCCCTCTTCAAGCCCAGAAATATTATCCTTCGTACTTGATTGCATGGAGGGGAAGAGGTGGAAAGAGGAAGGAGGGAAATGCACAGGTCTGCAAGTAAGTGTTAAGCAGTCAGGGTGGGAGAATGAAATACTCGGAAAAGAATTACTGACGGTGGACGGCTTGCACTGCTCTTGCATCACAAGCAGGCATAAGAAGTGACATGCGGGGAGAATTGCGAGGCAGCAGATGATGAGAACGAGGAGGGGGAGAAGGCTTGGAGAACACTGTGCGCGAGACGAGTGAGACATCCTTCCGAAATTAAGAATGAGGAGGAAAAGTCGAGGGGGTTCGGAAGGGGTGTGAGGTGACGTCATGGTACCTCTCACTGTCGGAGAGAGGAGGGAGGGTTAGAGTTGGTTTTCGCAAATATTTATTACGTGGCATTAAGAAGAGTGGACCGGGAGTGAGAGGGACTCAAGGCTGATGGGTTGGGACTTGAGGGGGGAAGAGAGGGATTCAGGATAGGATTCACTGTTCCCACAGGCAAGGACGGGCAGGCGCGTCGGGGTCGGGGGAATCAGTATGTGCGGCAAAGGAGTGATGGGGGTGAGAAGGGAAGAGTGTGGGATAAAAGCGGGGGTCGGGGGAGGAGATGGGGTCGGCCAAAAGGATGAGGGAATCGGGAGGGTTAAGAAGAGGGGTCGGGGAGGGGAGCAAGCCAGTGGCAAGGAAGTGTGTGTGTGAGGGTTGCTTTCGAGATGGGATATATAGGAAAAAGGCTTTGGCGTCGGCATTATTAGCCTCTCCCTCCCCCACCCTCCACTGTCCTCCCCAACTCACTCCGTCCGCTCTCTCCCGCTCCCTCAATTTTCGACCCCCCTCCGTTCCCTCTGTCCTCCCCCACTCATCATCCCTCGTGCCGCATAAAACTCGACATGCAACGCTGCAGTTTCCAGCGGCATCCTCTTGACTTGTGTGGAGGAGAGCGGGGAGGGAGGGGAAACGGACCTTCTCTCGCATCCATCCCGATTCTCGCATTCCATCCTCTTAGCACCAATCATTCCTCCTTATCCATTCCCCCAACCGGCCCCTGAACCCTTATCCCCTGCTCCATAGGAGAAAGAGACACGCGCGCGCACAGGAGACGAGAGAGGCTCCGGAACTTGCACACCAGCTTAGAGTGGAAGGGAGTATGGGATGAAGGAATGCCTAATGTCCCACCTCTGAGTAACATAGGCAATGGAAGTGAAGGAGGACGAAGGAGATTTCACGGCTCTCCTCTGCACCAAGGATGACCCCTCTCCTCTCTCGTCCCTGCCACCGCGATCCGATCTCACTGCTGGCTACGGCTACCTAAGACTCTTTTACCCGTAAAATTTTTCCGTTCTGAAATATATTTCCATTTATTAGAATTCCATTTCCTGGATATTCCGCTCGTCGTTCGTCTGAGGGTGAGGGGGTAAGAATGTTCAGGAGGAAGAGCCGCTGGCGAAGGCAGATAGCGAGACGGATAGTGGAATCTAGGGAAATTTTTCATTCTTGTAAGTTATGATCGTGGTTTTTTGTCGGTTTCCCCTGGCGGGAAGGTTGAAAAATATACGTAGTAAGAGGAGGAGACTACTGCGAGGGCGGCAGAGTTAGGGTGTGAGAAGGGAATAAAAGAAAGATATAATAAGATCACGAGTTGGAAAGTCTACGGTCGGCAATGATATTTTTTTTCTTCATCGGATTCCTCTTTTTTTGTTGCCCACCGATACTCAAGGTTCGAATGCGGAGCCTCTTCTTCCTCCAAATTTGCATGGTTTTTATTTTAGGGATTATTTAATTTTTTTCCCAAGGTACCGTTTTATTATTTAAGGTCAGGTGCTTTGGAGGGCATTAAGGCAGGTTGACTGAGAAGAAGTCAGATATGTGAGTTTTTATCCGATCCCACCCCACCGGCAGCCATACCAGTTGAATCTTGGTGTGACAATGCTGGAAATTCCTATTTAAGGACTTTGGAGTACTATCAGAAGCTAGTCTTTTTATTCATTTGCTTGAATGGATAAATAAGAATATTCTATGAACTTACTTTACAGCCTAAAAGATATTTCTGTCACACTACCTGAGACCATTATTTATTTATTGCAACATGCAGTACCGTCTTTAAAATTCATTTAAATTTACCGTAAAACATGGCATCTTGGAATTTAGCCCATATTCAATAAAATGAAACGAAACCAATTAATCATAGCATTTGTTAGGAACTTTTTTAAAAATATCATTTATTTTAAAACTATAAAGTTATGGCCCCATAAATTATTTTTAACTTCAAAAAAAGATGATTACTTACATATGAAAGCTTTAAATTCCTTGTTAATTTTTTTCACGAGTACGATCATCAACATAACCGATGACACAAATGAAGCTAATGTTTAACCTTTTATTTTCCGTAAAAATGTGTCTTAAAAATAAATCACAATTGCCTCTAATTAATTTTATCGTACTGTCGGAGTTTCACCATTTCCGAAGCTGAGATGAAATTACCTGATACTTTCTCCATAGCAATCTGTTCTCTAATGACTAATGGATTAAATAAAGGAAACTAACATCAGGGCATTTTCGATGGAGATGGAACACTTAATAATCCCACCATTTAAAACGGCATGGAAATATACGACAATGCAAAACGATAAAGAAATAATAAAGAATAGGATTTCAAAAGAGAAAGAGTAAAAAAAGGATACTGAGGTCAAAGGAATGAAATGTAAAAGCGAATGGGAGAAGGTACATGGAAGGAGGACACAAAGCGACTGAGAGCTATGCCAAATAGGAACGAGGAGAGAGAGAGATCTAGAATCGAGTGGGGGAAGGCTAAGGAAATAGAAGAATATACTTAGTTGGGGATAGCTACACGTAGAAAAAAGAGAAGGATTATAGAAAGCTCATCCAGGAGGATCAAACTGTGCCTGGGAATAGTAATAGCCCAAATATTTCACGAAGACCCAGGAAAAACCTGATTAGTGTCTCTCCCGCACACCCCAAGTCTCTTCACTTTAGCTGTTTTTTTTAATCCAGCATTTGAAATGGCCTCGGAACTGCGGCGAGAATTGTTGGTGGACGGTCGGATGCTGGAAAGGGGCGCTTGGGATACTGCGGGAGAGGTGTATTTTTTAAGGGAAGGAGAGTGCAGAGAGCGAGAGGCAGAGAAATATACAGATATATGAAGAGATCAAGGAGGAAAAGGTATTTTGGAAAGGAAAGGGAATGAATGACGGAAAAGTGCAAGGGTCTAGAAAACCGTAAAGGGAAAAAGGAATATTATACCCCATTCACATGATTAGAACGGGTGTTCCGGGACGGAGAAAGGAAAATTCGCGGGAGGAGGAGGGAGTGGTGAGAGAGGGAAGATATGGATGCACAATGGGGAGTCGGTGAGAACGGCGTGGAGGGGGTGGGGGAGGAGGGGAAGGGGGATTTAAAGAGGAGGCTTGGATAAGTGGACGACTACCCTCTCACTCACCCACACTCTCTCTCCCTCCGCCACCGCTGCCTCGAGGCTTTCCGAAGCGATTTGGAAGGGCAAATACACACGAGGGTGCATTCACGCTTGATTGGCGCCTTAAAAGAGGTTATTTTAACGGGAGTGGTGGAGGTAGGGAAGGAGTGTATGAGAGGGGAAGATGGAAAGAGAGGGGGGTTTCGCGTTGGGGGAACCCGGAGGTGGAGAGTCGGGGAGGGGGTTGGGAAGGGTGAGAGAGTTTCTTGGGAGAGGAGGGAGGGTGGCGGGGAAAGGGAGTAAAAAAAAATAAATGAAGAAGCGGCTTCATTAATGCCTTACGGGAAAGGGGGATCAAGTGAGATAGGGGGCGGGGAAAGCGTCGAGAGGGAGAAAGAGGGTGAAATTAGGTGAGGGAGAAAAACGTGAGGAGCGTGTTGGGAGGTCTGAAAAGGAGGATGAAAAGAAGAACACGTAGGTGCATTAGAGGGAAACGCCTGTCGAAATGTATGCCGTAGCGGCACGTGTGAAATATTTCTGAAATGACCTCGTGGTGGAAATGTCACCCCCGCAGCAGTCCACTACTCGACCAAGAACCTTATTTGAATTATTAAGGGATGATTTGATAGTGTGTAAGTCACCTTTCGATCTCTAAACAATTCAAAACACCAATGGACACATAAAAGTTGTAGTGTTCAGCACAGTTGACGAAACTTTTGGAATGGATTTTTTCCGCGCAGCGAATATTTTTGCTTCATTAAGTAGACTCTCTCTCTCTACCTTGGTCCGCTACTATTAAAGAGAGAAAGTTCAACTCACGAAAAAGGGAAACAGACAGAACATCGAAGTTGGGAAGATTACGAAAGGAAATGCCTGAATGGAGAGGGAAAATGGGGTAAAACTTTGAAAGGATAAGAAATACCGTTCGAGAGAATTGCAAGAGGGCTGTGAGAAGAGCACTTGGAAAGGTGTAGCTCTGGGCGCGTGGGGTCTTGCGATGGAAGTCCGCGGATGGGGAAATGAATAGTGCTCCTCCCTCCGTCGTCTTGTCCCAACAGAGTGCCAGCGCTAGCGTGTGTCATGCAGCAAGAACGTGTACGGTCCCACGATGGCTTTAAAGCCCCTTAAAGACTGACGTGGTCGCTCCCTTATTCCATTTCTCCCCTGTAAAAGTGACGTTCTTATAATCCTCTCATGTTTTACGGTTCCCTCACACCCTTTTCTAACCTCGCTCCGTTCCATCCATCCGGCCTCGCCTTTAGTTTTTGCCGAGGGATTATTTTAATAGCGTGGGATTTTGGAGGAATCGCACAGACCTTCCAGCCTTAGTTTGTCTCAGCTGAATGATGGAATACCGACTTTGCATACTGTAAACATTTCGCGGAATGGATTTGCTGAAAGCAGCGAGTTTGGCTTCATTAGTTTTACCAAATCATCTCATTATGATAATTTAAGTTTAGCATAAACCGTCCTTTAGTGAAAATCTGTGAAGACTGTAATCTGTGATTCGAACCTCTAATGAAATTCAAGCCTTAATGCACCGAGAAAAAATATCTTGGAATCTCTCGGATGCTTAAAAACATTTCGATCAGTAAAGAAGCTTGGTGTTTTCATAACCGTAAGTTATGCATATCTTGTACATAACTACATTTTTTATTAAGATTAATACATGAAAATAACATCATAAGACGTCCATATTGCTAAAGGAATTCATTTCTACATAATCACATTACATATAGATAAAAAAACCATAAACACATTAATCAACCCCAAGGTCGGTTTAGTAGGTGATGGTAGAGCTCACCCATGTACCAAGCTCGACGGGGTGTGTATAATCACACATCAGGGTAGGGGGGCCAGTTCTTTTCCCTGTGCCGGTTATGGTTTCTCAGGATGATCTGGTACCCGAAAACTCAACTAGCTTGCGTGGAGCTGTAGGTGCCCAGAGTGTCTTGCCCGGGAATCGAACCCGAGACCCTCCGGAAAGTAGTCCAACGCTCTACCCACTGGACCACCGCGCCCACTATATATATATATATACATATATATATATATATATATATATATATATATATATATATATATCATAGTTTAAGAAGTTTTATAAGTCCTCAAGATCATTTTAACCTGTTAAGTGCCTCTATACTTGCCATGGTATCTGATTTCTAAAACGAACCAATCTCTACATGTATATCTACATCTACATCGTTCCCCGCAAGCCGCCGAAATAGCGTGTGGCGGGGGGTGCCAGGTCACCACCCGTAAAACAGAATAAAACCACACGCAAAACCAAATCACGTAACCTCTACACAAAGAGTAGTTTGATAATGCACTCGATAAATTTTAATCACATGAAAGAAAGTACTTACATGCAACAATATTAAAAAAACAGAATACGTGTATTCAAATCATGCTGTATAACTGACAAAAGGATGGGTCTATTAATGAAGAAGAATAACAAGAAGGATATCGACACTAGCAATTCTAACTATATCCTACGAGATTGTTGTCATATCTATTAAAAAAACTATACTTTAAATTTATCCATTCTATGATAAATTCCGCTGAGTATGGATCAGAGCACGTTACACGTCATTAAAATCCTCAAATAAAAAACCTGCCTCAAATTTACCCAGTAAATTCAACCTGTATTTAAGCCTACGATCAATTGCCAATTAGAAAAGCAAAGATGTACACGTATTTCTATCAGCAGTTTATTTGACCCCAATGTAGTTATGTATGGAATTCAAGAAGGTATTTGAAACTTTACAAGGCATATTTAGATGGCCCTAGGTCTGAAACTGGTTAGACATTCAACGAGTAAGGAAAATATAATGCTTTTTATTTCATTTAAGTGTAAATGAAATAGGTTGTTAAAAAGTTGTTGTCTTCCGTATGTACACGTAAAAGTAATGGGGACACCAAAAGGAATATCTCAGTTACGTTAAATATCAGTTTAAGGTTACATTCCCTTTGACCATTATGACTTTTTCATTGTTAAAATTTCCTTAACAAATATTTCTCTCCTCCAAATTCTGCTTCTTTCACTTTCAAGTCGTATTTCCAGGTGCACTAATTATATGAGATTTATAATGAAAATAAATGAAGTCGTAATGAAGAGTTAATGATAATAATGAGTCCATCAGAATATCGTGTTATTAAAGCTCATTAGATACTCATTACAGTAGAGGTGTTGAAATATTATACTTCTGTTGATCTTTACTGCCTGAGGTGACGGAAATGAAAAAAACACCATGTCATAATAACAATTATGTTTTATTCGATATTTTCCAAGAAAAGAGAACGACTGATTTTTAATGTAATTTGGAGAAAATAAAATTTCTCGCTGAAAAGTTACATGCATGATGCAGTCAGTAACTAGATGCGAAGCCTCAACAGGAGCTACCATTATAAAGGCAAACTGCAGCAGATGAAATGCTAATTCATAGTGATCCCAGATAAGAATTTCTATGATATTATCAATTTAAAGCGATGTTTTAACTATAAATTACGAAGAGCTTGATGACAGAAAAAATACAAGAAATTTCGGATTTTCAAAATTTCATGCATTGGTATTTCAAGTCATTATGCATGCCCCAAAGGGCCGAATGAATACAAGTAATTAGTTTGCTAGTTTGCGTAATTAGTTTAATACTTTTAAATAGTTTATCCTGCTTCCTTCCTACACAAATTTATCAGTTGGATGAATCTGCAATAAACCTATGAACTACACGGATTTAATAAATTAAAAAAATAAACGGATGTGAGAGGATATTAGACATGAAAGACATGAAACAGAATGAATTTTGACTTATTCTCATTGAAGACCATACACAACCGATGGAGAACCTCTTTCGGTTGTTGTAATAAAAGGAAACATTTTCCATTACTAGAAGTGGGGACACTGCACGTGTATAATTGAAAAATTCAAATCGCTAACCAAATAATGAAAGTATTTTCCCGAAAAATAAATATAATTTATTATTCATCGTCAATCACTCTAAAGCTTCGTTCCCTTGCTCCCTCCATTAATTCCCAATTGACTATGAATATTTGAAAAGGCGAAATTGAAGCTAAATGAAAAAAAAGTAAATTACTGACCTCTCCCCCGTCCACAACACTATCGGCAATGTAATCCCCTTCTATTTAGACGTGTGCGCGCATCTCCCTCGCTCCCTCTTCCATTGTCGGTCGCTGACGGAGCGACAACGCCTGGGAGGAAACGTAAGGGCGGGTAAATGAGCGACCGGAGTGACGAGACTGGGAAAAGACGAATGAGGCGACGCCTTAGCTCCATGGATTTCGAGGATTTTCCCTTCAAACTGGAATGCGGGTGCAAGTAGTTCTCCCCAGTGTGGGGGGGCTTCCGCTGCGACGTCGATCCCTAGCTCTCCCGTCCGTCCCCTTCCCCCGCTCCCGTGCGGTGCTCCTATAAGGGACATGCAGGACGAAAAGGCCAAAGGATCCACTTTTACCCCGACCCCTCATTAGCACAAGGACACGCTCCGCTGATCCCGTGCGGCGGTCGTGGGACGAGAATTCCCTCGGCTTGGGCTCACGCTCACGGTTTTGGGTTTCAGACGCCCGCTGGTCGAGTAGCCTAAAATATGGACCGGTGCGGATCTGACGAGGGTTGGATTAGAAAGAACGGATTTGACCAGGCAGCGGGTGGAAATTAAGGGGAGAATCAAGTTTTGAGTACTAATGGTCCATTTGAATCCTCAAACTACCAAGTCCACAGAATACCATGGAATTCGAATGGTTTAATATTGAAAGTAATATCAAAATGCTGAATTTTATCCATAGCTTTTGGGTTTTAGAGTAATTATATATTTCTTTACGTTTCAGGAAAGCTTGCCCTTAAGAATAAATGCAAACTAAATTGGGAATGAATTCCGACTTTAAGGTTCAACTAGTAAATACAATCTTGAGGGCAACATGTAATATTGCATCAGTCAGGGAAAGACTAGTAAGTCAGAAACAAATACAAGTAGCTCTGTAATTGACGATATAACTCGACAGAGAAGTAATGTTCAGCATTAAGCGCAGTAATTATGTTTCATGAAACGTAAAAAGTTACGAATCTAGGGTCGAATTGAGCCGTTATTACGTTTGTTGTAAGATTTCGTGTTAAGGATAGACATACAGCATAGCAATAACAGACCAGGAGTTGCTCGTACTTCTTTGTAAATATATACAAGTTTAAATTAAGTCAACGTTAGGAGCTAGTTGGTTGCAAATTAAAAGGTTAAATAAACACTACTACTGCACCAACGACGAGACATTGGGCGTCTGAATATTTGTAAATATCAAGGTATGTTGATGATGAATATAAATTATATCATCAACAGAGAACAGGATAGCTGGAAAGTCAAGAAAAAAGAGAAATTAACCACACGTAAAAATGTACATCAAAAGTATTCTCCAAAGAATTTTCGGAAATATAATCCAATTTTTTTCTGCCCCTCCCGGGAGTAATCACTGAAAATTCTTTTTACCTTTCTCCAAAATTAAAATATGTATGAGTAAAACTTTTTGTCTGCTTTGATCAAACAGTAAATTGAAAGAAGGGAACCAAAATAAATGGGTCGTATCGAACTTCTAACGGCGTAAATGCCCACGCTTCCTAACCATATGATATGAGGATTTTTTCTTTGTACCGCAAATGTAAACATATTTTTAAGCTAATAACGCACATTTATAACCTATCGTAACATGATGCTCCGAACTTTCAGCATGCTCCAATTCTAAGTTTCTCACTTGCAGTAGCTAACCTACGTATTTGAGTAACCAAGACAAGTTTTAAAAAAATTGGCTGTAGAGTAACAAGTGTAAAATAGATAAACCGAGATAAATTAACCCTACATAGATAGTCAATGCTTAGATTTAGCACGTAAAACATCACTGACAACATTTTGCATAACATTACTGAGGGTGTAAATGACGAAAGCGACTAAACCACTTAATTTACTCCTCTGATTGGAATTCGAATAACACCAGGGTTCCGCTAGCGTAACCATAAATGCAGCAATTAAGATCTTGAGAACCGAGTTGGATGACTTATGCTAATACACAACTATAGGAAAGAATAAAGAAAAAGTCAGGAAACGAATTCTCTCCTTCAATTTCTTAACTAGTCTCTCCCCTAAAGGTGGGAATTAGTCATCACTTATATTCAATTGTAGAGAAACACATAATTCGATTTCAATTATTTTATTTTTTTAGCCAAATTTCTGTGTATTTCTACATACAGTTCCATCAATTGTAACTAACGATTTGGGGATCAGAAATATAGGTACATGACACACTCCATTAAAACAATTGTTAATTAACTGGCGAGTTCAAAAGGACACTTCTACAAAAATTAACCAATTAAATGCAGGTATTCGTTCATCCATACGAAAATGGGAAGATTTTCATACTTCACGAAAACTTCCTGACGGTCAATATTTTTTTAAATAATTTTATCCCTGCCCTTTTATTCACTCCGAAATTATAAGACACCATAAAACGCGTTAAAAATTTTTAGTTAGGTCGAATCCACAGCAGAATTTGAGTGAAAGATAGGCGATATGAAAACTGGGCCATTGATCGCGAAATGCGACTTGTCCCATGCATCAAGAACAAAAGACTCGACTAATTCGACTAAGCTTCTCCACGATTAAAATTTTGAAACTTAGAACTGGAAGAAACGATCTCGAGTTTCTTGTTCTATTAGAGTAATAACATGACAACACAGTTTGGTCTATTTCGATGCTCTGTTCGCCAAGTTTATACACTTTCGGCCTGTCAGAAATCAATGCCTCAACAACTAACTATCCGATCTAGCTGATCGGAGATAAAGCCCAACAAATATTATTTCAAAGGCTAGCTTAGCGAAATAAAAGATACGTATTTCGGAATCGAAGCGCTTTTGCATCATGTTCTGCCGTCCCCTCTCTCCGTCACCCTCGCGTATGTTCGCATTTAGAGCGTCACCCGGATACCCACCACCATTTGCACCTCGTTCATCTCTTCCAGTTATCTCCACCCTATGCCATCCTTTTTTTATACACACAAAAAAGGATCATGACGTCACTTTTGACACCAGGCATCCCACCCTCCTCAACTCGTCCTTCTGAACGTTAATCGGATTGAAGCAAATCCACTGCCTCTACCACCACTGCTGCGAGCATCAAGCCTGAGAAACTCTCAGAAGCGCACGATCAAGCCTGCCTCCCTCCCGCAGAACCGAACTTCCCACACCCCATCCCCTTTCACCACGTACAAACATTAACCACCCCCCCCACCTGCACCAAACCACCTCTTTTCCTCGTTCAGATAGCAAACGTTGTTCAAACAGTCCCTTACCCGTCCAACCCGCAGGCGCATACACTCGCAAGTTGTACTTCCTCTGTCTTTTCGTTTAATCCAAACTCAAAATCCCGCACCGCACCCCAATACACCGACCTTCCCAGACACCTCTCTCCTTCCTATCCCCCACCGATACCCATTCCTCGTTCATCTAAGGCTGACCCCCTTCCGACCTTTTCATCTCACGCTCGCCCTTCAATCCCACCCTTTTCGAGTTTTTCTAACAGTGGTGCGAACATCCCCCTCCTCCCCGGGAGAATTTCCTCGATCTCTTATGATACCCCAAACGTTGCCGCCCCCTCACATTCTCTCCGGAGCGACCCAACATGCACGGTTTCCGACCTTCCATCGCCATTCCCAAGTCTCGCACGAACGTTAAACAGATTCGTCGCACTATCATCTCTTCTCTTTCTTCCCCAAACATGTTCGTTCCGTTTCGCATTTTCAGGAAATAAAAATGCCATTCCTGCGTCTCACATCACGGAATGAAACAACTCCCCTTCTCGTTTGCCATCATCCCCCCCCTGCGTCTCCGGCCATCCTCCCCTTCTCCGCCCCGCGTCGCATGTCCACCAAAAGCCTTCAAAAAGCGTTCCGCGCTGGCTGCTGCGTTCGAGCAGTGCCAGTTGCCGCGACCGCGGTCGGACCCCTCAACCCGGCTCCCCCTTTACCAATGGTCACCCACCCTTTCCATCCCACCCACCCCGTCTACCTCGCACCCCCGCCCCCTTCAAACCCTCTTTGCGAGCCCTCCTCTGCATCACCGTCGCAGCGGGTGGGTTCCCACGAGTCATCTAGTTACGCTTACGGGGAGACAGAGGGGCAGCGAGGGTGGGAGGGGGATTTGCTGATGGCGCATGCAAGTGGGAGTGGGGCAGGGAGGTTAGTTTCGAGAGGGGAGGGCGGCGGTGGTGGTGGTGGCGGCGGCGGAGGGACCGAAGGCACTTGAGTGATTCAATTAGGTCGCTCTGGGTGGCACTGGGGACATAGGTACTGGGCATGCTGGCTGGATGGGGAAATAGGGGAGTCGTGGACGGCGAGAGACGGCGGGGGGAACCAGGATGGCGGTGATGGTGGCGAGAGAACCAATCGCGAGCAATTGCAAAGGGCCACAGAGGATCGGCTTTGCTCAGCCCGAAGTCGGATGGACGCAGTTGAACTTCCGGGGGACACGGTGGAACGCTGTTCGAGTAGGCCGAACGCTTAGGTCGAACTTCACGGACGCTCGGGTTTCCGAACGTTGAGGTCGACCAGCTTCACTCTTGGTTGGAATACGGTGAATGGAATATAAATGAAATTAGTTTTCGAAGCTTTTTCAAACAATTACCACCACTTCAAGATTAATTTTAGTGGGGAAAGAAATAACGATCTCTCACGGAGTACTCAATCTAACGTGAATAGAGTTGGAACGAAATGATAGGAGTAATATATGGCAGTTTGAGCCTTCATGTGAGATAGATATATTTAATTTGTAGACAATACAATCTAGGTTAACTAGTGGCGTAGGTTATAATGGATGTGTTGAATTTCTATGTCGTTTTGTTCTCTTTCACCGGTGGAGACCTAAATCTCCCGCGACACGCCCTTGTGGCGACTTGCGGGGTACTAGGTTGATGTAGAGATTATTACGATTATTACAGTACGTATAACATATATTTGGATAGATAACCCATAGCCTTAACGCCTTGAATTTTTAGAGACCAAAACTATTGGAACCGCAGAATGTACCAAGAGAGAAAAAGGTGTTCCTTCTCTTCCTTGAGAAAGGTAGCTCCAAAAAATACCACCAAACATTCGAAAAATAGTGAGTTTCTTTTCTTTTATTGTGTTTCTATTTTGTCAGTGTTCGCTAGTGCTAACTTCATATGCATTATTATTATTCAACTCCGTGAGACTCACATAAGTTGTATATATATATATATATATATATACACATTTTTTCAGACCACCCACGTTTATATACGAGTATCCCGTATCCCTCGTATCCCTCCCATTGACTACAACCTTGACGTGGTGGAAGGGCTTGTGCGTTCCGATGATCCCTAGAGCTGTGTCGGCTGGAGTAATGATAATCGCTCTTGGTAGGGTCACCCATGAATGAGAGGTCGAAGGTTAGGAGCCAGACGAAAGGTAGCCCACGTAGCGTCGGTTCCTCAGTGAGGCGGCT
Organism: Hetaerina titia; assembly: GCA_037158775.1. Lineage (NCBI taxonomy): Eukaryota > Metazoa > Arthropoda > Insecta > Odonata > Calopterygidae > Hetaerina > Hetaerina titia. The sequence continues at coordinate 44,753,520 of CM073769.1, read as the reverse complement.
GCAAAGGCGTGATGATGAGGTGGAGAACCACGGTTTAGGCCATTTAGGGAAATGGAATGACCGCAAGGAGAAAGCAATTGAGTTCTCCAGGAGACTGGGGTTAGTCATCACCAACACTTGGTTTAGACACCACAAAAGGTGAAGGTGTACATGGAAAATGCCAGGTGACCGAGAAAGGTAACAGATAGATTATATTCTGGTTAGGCACAGGTTTAGGAACACTGTGATAAATTCGCACAGCTTCGCGGGATCGAATGCGGACTCTGACCACAATTTAGTTGTTATGAAATTTAGCGTCCGTTTCAACAAGATAAGGTTAGGAAATGGAACGTAGAAGCATTAAATGGATTGACAAGGAAGGAGTATCAGCAGGCTGTAGAGAAAATCATGGATGACGGTAAAGAGCGGAGACCTATTGAGGAAAAATGGGAACAAATAAAAAATGGATATCGAGAACCGCAACAGACACTATAGGAACCGTCCAAGGGTAAAGGAGAAGGAAACCATGGATTACAGATAAGATGATTAGAAAGATGGATGAAGGAAAAAAAATGGAAGAATGTAAACACAGAGCTAGGCAGAAGGAAGTACAAAGAGTTAAATAATAAATCGTGATGTAGAACAATTAAAAAAAAGAAGCAGGAGGTAGGAATGAAAGTCGGAGGGGAATTCGTAAAAACGGTTAGGTTTGCTGATAACCAAGCATTAGTTGCTCAGTCAGCCAAGGAGTTGCAAGCACTGCTGAGTGAATTGGAGGTTCAGTGCGATAAATATGGGATGAGAATCAATATTAATAAAACAAAGGTTATGCGATTTTCCAGAAAGAAAAAGGCTAAGCTAAATATTAAAATAGGCGGGGAAAAAATAGAGCAGGTAGAACAGTTTACATATCTCGGAAGTGTTTTGGACCAACACGATCCAAGTAATAGGGACGTAAGGAGAAGAATTGCGCTAGGCAAGGAGGCTTTCTCAAGGAGGAGGGAGTTGATGACGGGGACGTTGAGTAGGGATGTTAAGACAAGACTCGTAAAAACTTCGATATAGAAAGTAGCTATGTACGGTGTGGAAACGTGGTCGCTGAAGCAGGAGGATAGACGTAGATTGGAGGCTTTTGAAATGTGGGTGTGGAGAAGAATGGAGAAGATGAAATGGAATGAAAGGAAAACCAATGAGGAAGTACTAGTTAATCGAATTAAGTGCCCTCCTTCATGATGCGAAACAAATATATTTCATGAAGGCCCCACTCTGATTCAGGATATAGTCCCGGGAGTGGGATGATTTGTTGACAAATACTTCGCTCCAGTAATGGAGGCGCCTTCAGATCGGAGTGACCATTTTGACCTGAAGAAGCCTCCGTGTCAGGGTCCGACATGTTGTCAACAGAAGAATCGACGCCACGGAAACTTCAAGGAAGGGGAATGAAACCTTCAACAACTAGACATCACGGAAGCCTAAATAAGCCCTTTTAGGGTGATGTAATATTTAATGAATTTTGAAAGACTCCTGACACAATCACCAAAGCCCTAGAGTAGCTAATTTTCATATTAAATAACCGCAGTTCTAACTAGACATCGTTTTTCGAATTCTAAATACCAAGTAATGTATGAAGTTCGTTATTCAGGTAATTAATTCATGTATAACTGATTGGGAAACGAAATGAATCTGAAAACATATTTTTATTTCTAATCACAACATAATTATGATTAAATCATACCCTGTCATACGGCTGAGAAAAATTTTTGCCAAAGGATAATAAAAAAATCGCCATTTGATTACAATTATCCAAATAGGAGAGTGTGAGGAAATAATATGTTTATGGAATCATTTCGCCCTGATCGATGTTACAGGAATGGCGTGGCGAATTCAACATTTGAAAGCAATCGTAACAATAAATGCTTCTTCCTAAATTTCTGTGGATCGTTCAGAAGCAAGTAATGCGTTTAACTGTCACCGAATTGGGAATAACAACTTAAATTTCTTTTCAAATGCAGCAATTTAAATGAATTCATCTCAACTTTGCATGCAGTCTCAAAACCTCTCTCTCCGCTTGGTTTATTACCAAACGAAAGAGAATTACGTGAACAGCAAACAAATTGTACTTCATTGTCTCGACTAAATAACTGTCAGTGTGGATTTAAAATACGAATATAAAAAGCGTTTCCCTCCCAAACGAACGATAAACTGCTTTTTTTTCCGGCAACGGATTTCAATTCACCTCATTAATCGCATTAGAATTGGAATGAGCTACATGACAAAAAGAGAACCACGCTTCGAAGGGAAAAACACAACCTTTTTTTTTTTCAACTTCCACCAACCTTTGGGCACATTACAGGGAATCCATTTTTCGAAGGGGGACAAGTACCCCATTGACGGAATCAACTTCGAAATAGGTATGAATCTCCTCTTTAAAAATATCAGCTAAACGATATTACAACCACTAAATAAGAGCAGGCGCATCCGTATGTGCATGCGCCGGTGTAAAACACCAGAATTCACCTTTCAATAAAGACTTTTATTTCGCCGTTCTTTTATTTTTGAAATGTCAGCCACAGCGCTCACAACGACATATCTCAATCCCCACATGAAAAGGCGATTCAAGGGATTTTCCCCGTCCTTTATTTCTATCTCTTCCTCGTCGTATTTCCGAAATACCTTGGTTGGAATATTTTTTTTTCGAGCCGTCAAATTTCGAGGCAGTTTCGGCAGTGTAGCCGTTTCCACTTTCGAACGGGAGATCACAGAGGTAGAGAGAGAGAGAGGGGGGGGGAGGGAAAGGTTGGCACGGGGGTTGAACGAGGGGTAGAGGGTTGTAAAGAGGGATGAACGGCAGCACAAGGGGTCAACGGTAAGGGGTTTTGATCCCGCAAACCCCGCGTTATATTCATGGCGGAACTATAGTCCGATCGCGGGACGTAATGACAGCGGGAATCCCCTCCCCGGGACGTAGTGTCTGATTTTAGGATCACGGACTAGGGCCGGCGGCGGCTGCACCGATCCGCCCGCCTCTCCATCGCCGCATTTAATGTCACACCATCTCTAACGTGCACATGGCCTGCGATGCGGAGCTTGTGTGTGAGTGAGTGTGTGCGCGCGTACGAACGAGAGCGAGAGAAAGAGAGAGGTTTAATAAGCACGGCATTACGATTGGACGATCTCTTTCTGCCCATTCCTCTGGGTCCCTTTCATTTCGCTGACAAAGTGAAGTGATGTAGAGAGAGGGAGGGGACCACGGGAGGCGCAATGGAATGAAGAGTGGATTGGGGAGGTGGCAGAAAGGAGATTGAGTAATGTGTCAAACGTAATGACTTATTGGGTTGAAAATGCGAATTGTAATTCCTTCGCGATCCCCCAACGAAAAATGTTGTTCCCTGCGGTTCTGAATCTGATCGCATACCGTCAACGCACTGAACTCAACAATGGTTCCCGACCATTTATTCATGTGCACCTAATCCAACATTTGTGAAATGTTAATCTCCCGTTTTCTTCGGGTTCGTTGACTTAAAATAGTATGGTGAAATCGCTATCGTATGACATTAAGGCTTTATGACAATAAAGCATATTATATTATTACCTTGGAAATAACCTACTACGATGCCATTTCATATTTGGGATATTGATAAATATTAAATCAAAATATATACGTATCTATGTTTAACTCTACCATATTAATGCCTAGTTTCCCTTCGCGAAACCTTTTATTTCCCTTTGCGCGGCAATCCCTAACGTTGAGAATAAGTGGCTTAAAACAACACCTCTGAAGATTTCCTTTCCTGTCTATCCATTGTTCGAGACCACTTTTGCAACAAAGGGACGTTTTGGCTCAACTGTAAAAGCGCTCGTCCATGAGTTGTGAGTCCATTGGCTAAGGTTCCATATGGAGGCATTTCAGACAGATTTTCTGTGGAAACTAATCATCGAAAACCAGAGGTACAGAGAATAAAATGATCCCTCATTATTTAAAAATAATATATTACAATTCAAATAATAAGCACATGAGGATATTATAATCTTGAAAACATACAACCAGTGTGCCATTCTCTTTTGGAGAGTTGATAAATGTTAATCTAAAAAACATAATTATTTTTGAATCGTAACATATGTCGCTAAATTTTAGAGCGAAGATCGGGTGTCACTTTTGCCTATGTTATATTCGTGGTTATATTATTAGTTTAGTTGGCGATATCGCTTGAATGTCGAAAAATAAAAACCTCGAAAATAAAAGTGGAACTTACCAAATATTGTTTTTCAAATTCTGCATGAAGTTGCATGCGATCGAATCGAGTATCATAGAATTCATGAAATTACTTTTTCATTCTTAAAACACTCAGGTATGGCTTACCAGATGCATTTTTTTAACAAAACTTGAAGGGGAGTTTCCCAAAATATTCCTCAATTTTCGTGGATTTTTTTAATATCCGAATTCTAGCTAAAATGCCACCATCTGACAAAGGCACATCCACCCCTCACCCATTCCTTAGAAGAGTAATAAACAAGTACTCTCAAGTGGGTTCACATTAGCTTCATCAACCTCTTGCTTACCAGCCATGAAACTACAGGGACTGTACTGTATCGTACGTACCTGAAAACCGAGTAGGCACGGCAGTCCAGTTTAATTTGAAAGGAAATTTAAATGAGGAAATCGGCACAATATGAAATGCAAAGCTATTATCTTTTATTAATTTGCTAACCGCTTTTCGCAAACAATGGGAAATAAATAATGATAAAATCACGTGCGTAAAATTGGATTAGTAAATCATTTCTCCCTCTGCGTTTTGAAAAAAAAGAAGAGAATTCAAACAATTCAAGTTTTACCTTTTCTCCTAATATATTAGTAGACTCTACCAATATAGTTGTTTTTTTGCCTAATAACCATGGCACTCGTAAGTATTAGTTGAAGAAATATTCTCCTATCAGGCAGGCAAAAAAGTAACTATAGCAGCGGTGAGTAGATTTGCAAAACAGTAGTAGTTTCCATGGAGTAGTTAGACTAATAAAACGTTTTAGGTTAAGTGTTTCATAATAACCGCACATTTGGAAACCATTAACCTCCCTCAAATTCGTTCAATACTTCTTAGCTGAAAACATTTGCCATTGAAGCATTATTACCCTGAAATCCGTTTCTTTTACTTGAGAGAATAACATAACACTGCACGAGTGGTTGTTTGTTTATGCCCTTCAGATCAATCAATTCTAAAGTTAGTTTGATAACTTAATTTATTTTATAAATTTCAGGGACGTAACCTGAGTTGAAGAAGCTACGAAGACAATGAAGGAGAACACAAATGAAATAAAGATAAATGGAAGAAAAACACACTACATTAGGTTTGCAGATAATACTGTGACCCTGGAAGAATCAGCCAAATATATGGGTAGAATGCTCAAAACCCTGTTCACAGCTTTGACTGAATGAAACTCAAAATAATTTTGAAGAAAACCAAAGCTATGACAGTTTCTAGAAACAGGACAGTATCACCTATTTATGGATTGATAGGGGAATCAATGATAAGCCAAGTAGAAGAGTTCTGCTACGTTGGGAGTGTAAGTAAGATTTGTCAAACATTGTAATGACCAACGCAGCAGCGTATCCACTTTGCTAGACAATTTAGGATGGGATTCTCTCACACAGCGGCGTTTACAATATAGATTAAACTTATTAAAAACATTTAAAGATGGGCCCTTTTCCGATGACATCAAGGATATAATACGAACCCCAACGTATTACGGTCGAAGGGATCACGAACATAAGATTAGAGAGATAGACTGCAAGACTGACAGGTTTAAAATGTCATTTTTTCCAAGAACGATTAGGGACCAGAATATTTGTAGTCGAAATTCCCCAGGAGTTAGTTCATTACAATAAGTATTAACGTACAGGTTAGGGACTGCGCGAGGATATGTATGTATATATATGTTTGTGTATGTACATGGGTGTATGTATGTATATATATTTTTATGTACATGCATATATGAATGTTTTTGTATATTTTTTTTCTTACAGGTTACCCCCACATTTCCTCACCTATTTGATAACCCCAACCCCCTCATCCCTCATCCCTAAATTTTTAATCTTATTCTTTAAGCGTATTTTTATACATTCTTTTTATGCATGAATATGGTTCCGGGGAGAATTATAATTTTTTTAAATTGAAAACCTGTCAATTTGTAGAAAAATACCGATTTCTTCTGGAGAAAATAATCTACCTTCATTTACCCGTTTACCGGACTCTGAAGTCTTAGAACAATTATTTATTCAGGTCAGGGCAGAAATAACTGTTTCGGGGATGAGATAGAGACAAAATAAATTTTAAGCACCTTTCAACCAATACCTTAAATATGTTCTACCGGAAGGAGAGCCAAATTACTTGTTGAAACTAATGCAAACGGTTTTGAGAAATAATGCCAAGCTTTATGGTTTTACAAAGTAGAAAAATCGTTCTAGCACATGCTCATAAAAGTTAGTGGTGTCAGTCATAAAACTACAGAATCAATATGATGTAAATTAACTCCAGAACAGCTGTTTTTGGCAATGATGAATGAAAATAAAATAGTACTCAAGATGAGTGCACTTGGCCCAAAACTTATAAACTAAATTGTTAGTGAATTGAGTGGGAAAGTGAGTAAATTAGAAGTAAATAATTAATCGTCCATGGTTCCTAAGATATATTCTTAATCAACATGGGTTTTTCACATGATGCGAAGGGATGAAAATGGACTCATTATGCCCTTAAGTTGTTACACACTACTGTGTAGCTCTACTCCTAAACTAAGGGTAATTTTATTAAACATTCCTCTTTATATGTGCCAAAAAGATAAAGTTGGTGGATCTCTGGAGAAAGTGTGCATTCCATACAAAATAATGCATATAGCCACCAGATAAAAATAACAATATTTCTGAGGATGTCCCAACCTATAGAAAAACAAATACAAACCAGAGTATATGGAGAACACCATTTTTATTAGTTTTACTGCACAATAAATATTTATTTGAATATTGCTTTTATTAAAGCAAATAAAGGAACTATAAATTGAAATTAGACCGAGAGAGTCGGCGATGATCACCAACGCATGAATACCGATTAAAAATTATTACCTTGAAAATTATCAAATTACTAAAACGAAATAAACGATATTAAAAAAGGGATGGAAATGAGTAGAATGTTCTAATTAACGAAATGAAAAGTAAATTTGTAGAATATAACCGAAAATAAATATGTAATTAAAGTTTAGTTTAAAAAAATTGAGCTCACTGTTTGATTAGTGATAACATATTTTTATTGGATTAAATTATTAAACATTTCAAATTCTAAACCCCAAATGATTTTAAGATCCAGTTATTTGCATTATTTGACCTGCATGACTATATTTCAGAATAATATCCTACGAAAATTTAGAAAACGAACTGCTTGCAATCACATAAACGAGTACAATCATATTCCTAACGTCTGCGTATCTAAGGCAAATCTTATCAATATCCAAATTCTTATTCTTGAAATTCATTTTTCTCACAAGTTAGAATTTTCCTCGGGGATTTTCCAATAAAAGATCACACGGAATTTTAGTTTTAGCAATGTTACGATGGACGATATAAATAAATTGGTAGATTTGTGACAAAATACTAAATCTAAAATTTTGTTGGATAAAAAATGGCCTCGATCAAAATAGGAGCTTACTTTGAAAGAAAATGTAGGGAGAGAGGAAAATTAACGCATGAAAATGGCAAAAATTAGAAAGCACAAATGAATGGTACATAAAAAGTTTAATACAGAGGAAACACGGATGGGTAAAACTTTCTTTAGCATGTCTGAGGGTAGAGAATACAAAAAAAAGAAACAAATTGAACGGAACATCCAACTCGTGTGGTGAAATCTTGCATGGAAATATTTCTCTACGTTAGCAATTGTGGAGCTTCTTGTTTCTGGTTTCTTAAGGTTTCACTGCGGATGAGTTGAAAGGACGAGTGACGAGGGTTTTAAATAGGCAATGACCGAACCACATTTGGTTGATGCTATAATTCTGTTTCGATGGATAACTTTACAAAGTAGTTATAACCTGAGCTTTTGGTTGCTGCGACTTAGGATACCAATCAATCTCATCATGGAATCAATGCATGAGTCGGAAGTGTGGCTTTTAACGCCGAGCTCACCAATCATCATTGAGTTGTGCCTGAACATTCGGGCGTCGCAGAGATTTTCATATCAACTTAGGAACGTTTTACAGTTGTTCAGATTTATTAAATTTCCAGTAAAATCATTAATTACGAATTATACGAACGTTGAATATGCATTCCTATCTTCACTATGATTCAGACATTTGATATTTAAATATCATAAGAAGAGAACAGAAAACAAAAAAATTCGATTATTCACAAAATGAATGTCAACGATACTATTAATTCACAGTTAATATTAGAAATATATATTGGTTGACAATTTTTTATACGGGAAATAATACTGCAGGGAAGCTTGTAGTCATCAGTTAATAATGCTATTTTCACCGTTGGTGGAGTCTAATAGCGTTCGGAAATTTGAATTCAACCTATATATTATATTTATAATATGAAATTGTACACAAATTATCATAAAACTATACTAGGCATTAAGCCACATGTTTGTTTAACGTTCATCCCTGGAAACACGAAATAATAATTTCGCGGGAGACATGTAGGTGTCATCCCAGTCTCTATTACATCGAGAATCACGACTCAAAGAAACTTAACTCAACCTAATACTTCAACGATTTCCATTTTTCTCACAAAATCTTCTAATATCTCGGACAATTTATTTCATACGTCTTATGTAACCGCCATGGTAAACCTTACGGGAACCTGCTCCTTTTCCTACCACAATAAAAGAGGAGAAAAGGAAGGAGAAAATAAAGGAAGAAGCTTCCAACTCCCCAGTTCCACTCATTCACCATTTCCTCTTTCAGTGGCCATTTTCTTTCTCCTGCTCTCCGACACGAAAAACAGCAAAACCCCACCCTCCCCACCAATGCCCACGAAAAATATCTTTTCCGTAAACTACAAAGGATTTCTTTCTCTTCCCAGTCGACCTGAGTGGGAAAGAGCTCCCTTAGCTGTAAATTGTGGGGGTTTATATGCCTTCAAAATCTCAGAACAAAGTCATTTATCTATATTTCACGGCCTTTTCTTTGAGTCTGGATATAACTACGTCGGTTTTTTTTTATTCCGGTTGGCGCTTTAAGTGAAGTGTTTTTTTTATATCGGCATCCTTGGCAAAACAAGGGTGTTTTCCTCTTCGCCGTATTCTCTTTGCGTCTCTTTCCCTTTTAAAAGCCATTTAGGACCACCGCTCCCGCGCATGATTTAGGACGGAGATTTTTTCAAGTCGGGACGGCATACTTTTTCCGACATCAGCCACTGCCTGGAATTCCGACATTCTGAGCGATACAACGATCCAAACCTTTAAGACATAATGCTTGAGTACCATAAACATTTGTTTGTTTAACTAAATAGAACTAATTTCATAACCGCCTCTACAATACAATTGGAACATAGTTGACCATGCCAAGTGAAAATTGTTTCGTTTATCACACGTTACCACATGCTTTATGATTAGCTAGACATTTGATGAAATACCAATTTCACGATCCTATTTTCCAGGAACATCATCTTGTTTAAGGAGATTTATTTCTAGCTGCAGACTATTAGGCATATGAGACATATTTTGATCTCCATTATACATACTATACCAGGAGGAAACTTACAAAATATTACATATTTCATCGAAAGAATTGCAAGTCATTCTCTGTTTTTGTGTACACTGGACAAGGGAGAAGGAATTAACCAAAACTTTGTCTTGAATTGCAAACAAACATGGCTGAAATACAAAGTATTCATTAGAATCGACTTAATCATATAACGTTTTGACTGAAATTCGACAAGATTAACGCGGTAATATTTTCTCGAAATTTGATTTAATTACTAGAATCGATGTGTGTCGCGGTGGTCCAGTGGGTAGAGCGTTGGACTACTGACCGGAGGGTCCCGGGTTCGATTCCCGAGCAAGGCATTCTGAGCACCTGCAGCTCCCCCCAAGCTAGTTGATTTTTCGGGTACCAGTTCTTCCTGGGAAACCATAACCGGCACAGAGAAAGGAACTGGCCCCCCTACCCTGATGTGTGAATATTCACACGCCGCCGGGCTTGGTACATGGATGAACTCTAACATCACCTACTAAACCGACCTTCGGGTTGATTACTGTGTTTATGGTTTACTAGAATCGATAATATCATTATGTAATATCAGGAGAGTGACGACATCACAGAAAATTTTAAATAACTGAATGAACGTTGATTTCGAGAGTAAAGAGGCAACTTGGGAAGTGCGCTACTGCGAGCCAAAGTGATCCATTGGTAGAGACTTGTCTGAGACAAGGTATGAACGTATTTCGAGTAAGATCAACCTCAACTTTCGTTATCCATTTTTTCCGAGGGCAAATAATGTATATTAATGTTTATAATACACCAGCTTCTCGCTAAAAAATCTCGCAGATCCAGAATCTTTCCTTTTCACTATTTTTCTTTTTATTATCAAACTGAACCCTCCTACCACCAGCTACCATCCTCCAAACCCTCACGCGCATCCCCTCACTCCTCCCGCACCCTTTCCCTCCCCCCCATCTCCCACCCAGACACATCCCTACCCCGAGCACACATCCCTCCCTCGGCGAACCCCTCCGCTCCCCTACTCCTCCCACGCCCTCTGCCCCCACACTCTTTCGCTAGATTAAGCAGGGAACCCGCGCCGGGATGACACAGCCTATCAATTATGGATTCCCCGTTTGTAGCGAACAGGATGCTGGGAGTTTCGAGGACGGGGGATTGGAGGTGGTGCAAGGGGGGGGGCGGAGAGGTCGGGAATGTGCCAGGGGGATGGGAAAGAGGGGTGGGATTGGGGCGGGTAGCGGGATAGAAGGGATCGAGGGGCCGACATTTGGACTGGGGAAATGGGGTTGGCATGGGGGCACGTCGCCGCGTGTAGGGGAGAGGTGAGAGGGAGGAAGGGAGGGTGGTTTGCTGGCGGCATTTGGCGCGAAAACGGAGAGATAGGGGTGGGGGGGTGGAGGGAGGGAGAAGAGAAGGAGGACGAGAGAAGTAGAGGAGAGAGAGAAAGAGAGAGGTCCACCTTCTTTGAATACGGCCTTATGTGGTATTACTATTCAAGCATGTGACCTAATGTTGAATGAATGACGGTGCCTGGCGAGATAGGCAGGCTGATAGTGCATTCACATATATGCACGCAGCAAATAAACTATAGCTGTTGTGTATGGCACCGAAAATTTTTCACTGCCGGAGTACCACTTGCATTATCCAGGGAGTCCTTTGTCATACATTCCACGGCTGAGAAAAACTAGTTACTCTTATTCGATGGCAGAGTTGAATTAATAAAACCTATTTCAAACCCTCTTGTTGTCACGGGGAATCATTACTTATGATGTATTCAATACGTCGAGTATCTCGGCTAAAACACAATCACTCCGATAAGCACCAAACGGAGGTCACCCTTCAGATTTAGGTGATCGGTTATTTAACGGCAATTTATTTATTTAGCAAAAGCAGCTTCATGTCGTAGCACCGGTAAATGTGGCACTCTTTTTAAGTTTCAAGGTTTCCCTACGATATATCCACAACACAATTCATTTCGCTCAAAGGAGGCCGTTTAAATGAATAAAATTCATTCACTTTTATCATTTACCAATTAACAATAGAGACACGCGTTCGATCGATGGTTATCAATCTCGTGCCAACGACTCCTTGGAAAAGCATCAAAAAAAAGCTAGGAAAGAAAATTTCAGACGAAAGAGCAGGAAACTCCCGACTCTATTGTTTCAATCAATTGAATTCCGAATAAATTTTGCTGAGTATATAATTATACAAGAATGGTTTTTCTTCCAAACATTATTTTTCTTAAAATCCCAACCTTATCAGTTTTGATATTACTCCTTGGGCATCAAGGAGATTATTAAAAATTACAAGGGTTATATGAGCAATAAAAAATATTTGGGAACCTCTGCGTTGGGGCACGATACAGCAGAGACAGGAGGACGCATGTAGCAAGAAGAAGTAAGAACTGATGAAGGAGCAGGAAATGCTCGACGGAGAGGAAAGAAACAGAGTGGGAGAGGAGATGAAATGGTGAAAATGGGTAAGAGGAGAGGAGTCGGGACGGGCGGCCGCAGACGTCGGCGGGAATCACATCCCTTTTGGCGAGAGGCGGTAGGAAAGACGCTCCGGCCTGCCAATACGACGAGGAACATCCCAAACGTTATTGGAAGGAAGTTTTTCAGCCTGTTTTTTTCCATACGCGTTCCCAGAATTTACTGTAGGATGGCTCTCCTATGTTTTGAGGATATGTAGTTTTTTCGACTCTTGTTGAGACTCGGGGACGAGCATGCACATAACTCTCCTTCTTATGGCCATTTTTTTCTATCCTCCTCACTACTGCTCTCACTTTATTGGAGAAAAGTTTGAATTTTATCGGAGTAACAGAAATATTACTGGTTCTCGACACTGGAGTGATGTTGAACAATAAATATTCATCTAAACAATTTCTGAACACTGAACGTTGCGGTACCTGCGTCATTTATACAATTATCCGCCTAGAACTTTTTAAAAATACCTAATGACATGAGCTTACCGTCGGCTCAGTTGCGTTATACAAGGCAAGTCAAAGAGAGACTATTATTTAATCGAACATTTACGCTGATGACCAATAATCCGTATTCATATTTTGTATTGATCACGAATTTTCAAATTTTCACATTTCGGAAAATCTAAAAATGTCGAAAGAAAAGATTGTAAAGCTGCCAATTAGAAAATGCGAACAGGAGATAAAGCTGATGATGTTTCAAGATACATAGATGAATGGCAAAGAACAAATTTGTCTGAAGGTTAATTGTGCCTAGGTCGTACACAGTATTTGCTCAGCCTGACACATACCAAAACTTAAGCTTTAGGTAAAAGGTAAAATAAGCTAAAATTTTTTATTTGTTAAAATTATTAACCCTGTTCCGAAGAATTATATGTGAGAATGCAAAAACGTATAGTTGAAAAGCTACTAAATTAATATCGATGCAAAAAGTCTTGCATCGAAATTGGAGCAGACAAAATATGATTTTTTATCATTATTAATTCGAACGTACAGTCGGAAAGCTACTAAATTAATATCGAATAGTAATCACTCTAAAAAAAGATATTTTTTGTTGCTCTTCACTTCACTCAAAATAATTCCATCCAAAAAAACTTCTCTATTGTTGCAAGAATATATGATCATGAATAATATGTGATCACGAGGCAATTAATGGTACCTATTTCCAAGGGTTTTAGTCGGGTTATACACGAAATACCTAAGTACATCTCAAAACTAACTCACATACTTAAGCATCAGGAGTGGAGAGAAATGAAACACCACTGCGTTGTTGTTTTAGTGGACACAAATTCTTGAGGCTGAAACGCTTGTATGAATCAACTTCCATGTTGATGTCTCATTTCGGAACATAATATTCCATCCAGACTCGTTTCGGTTAAAGATAACCCCCCAAAAATGATTTGACAGCACCTGCAACTTGGGCATTCAAATATGTTTATGCATGTTTCGTAGCTCTAGTTAACGGCATTCATTCGTGGAATTTCATGAAAATCTTCCTAAAATGGTTTAATAGGAACGTGCTCTAAGGACACGTCTAAATCGAAGACTGAATTTTTAATGTGTCTATAAGCAAAAGGACGTCACTTCAAAGCACGGCAAATAATTATAAATCGGTATTGAAAGCCTTGATTGGATCAGACATTCGGACGGGACTATTACAAGCTTAACAATGGTGAACGTTTTTCATTCCAATGCAAAATTCTATAAAATCATTAATGGTACCAAAACGACTTCATTCGACGAATAAATCGATAGCATGAAGGAACGCAAACGAGAAAGAGACATTCTTCAATTATCAGCGCGCTGCTGCAGTACTTGGGTAGTAATAAGTTTAAAAAAACGCTTTTAATAACTGCACTGAAATGTTACTAATAAAAATAAATCTCCAAATACTTAATACAAATCACCAAAGACAAACAATCTCTAAAGCATTAACATTCTATGAATACGCGTCAATGGAAAATTTAAATGTTGGCTGTATTTACCACAGGATTTCGTGTACTAGGTCTTTCTAAGAAATCACAGGCGGTACAGGGATAGGAAATGCTCCCAATAGCATGATGTGTGGATTGTATGCGCCGTTAGGTTTAGTTTTGGGTGAGCCCTGCCTTCACTAATCAAACCGACCTGGTTTTTAACAGTGATTATCTACATACACACAATACGACGCAAGCCGAGAGAGAGAGAAAACAGTTTATAAATTCGCACTTGCTAATGAATGCAAATAAATTTTAATAAAACGTTTACAGTTGACGAAATAAGGAAGACAAAGAAATGGGGTTCACGAAGAAAAGAGAGGGACTAGCAGGGGGAGAAATTTTTCGAATTGAGGGACCCGCTCGTTCAAACCATGAGTAGAACCCGGAGGGACAACGCGTCCCCGCGCGAATATGGAGAGTGTGACATATGCTGTACGCGAGGGTGTGGTAATATTTCCTGGAAGACGACTTCGGAGACAGCGGCAGGCATTCATCCCAGCGTGAGATGGAAGGAGGAGCGGGGCGAGGATTCACCTTCCCATGAACGGGAACGGCGCGGCACGAGGGTTGCTTCCCCATGAAAGGCATTCGGCCCGGGGCAACAACAATGACGATGTTGATGATGACGTCGGCGATGGCGTGTTCAAAGGGGAAGTCCCATTCGACTCCCACACCCACTACCGCCTGAGCGAGAGGGTGAGGGAAAGAGATATGAGCTTTTCAGCCACGGGAATTTCTGCGAGAGAGAAATTACGGGGAGGAGGGATACGCTCAGGATATGGGATTCGACTACATCTCTGCCTACCACGACTCAGAAACCCGGGCCCTCTTCGAATGCACATTAGCTTAAGGAAGCTTCCGAAGGACCTTGGGATGTTGGGGGAACCCATGGCTCGAGGGTCCTGAGACGAGGAGGATAGGGGAGTCGAGAGACGAGAATAGTCGGGCTAATAGTGTGGTGGAAGGGGGAAAGGGGAATGAGGATTTGAGGCAAGGAACGGCGAAAACGGGATCCTAACGGGGTGCTGGATTATGTGTGTTTTTATTTAAAAGGGCACTTGACTATGCCTTAGCAAACAGATTGTGATCACGTGCCCATATGCGGGCGGGCGCACCTTGTTGCGTCATGTAGCTATTGGCTGGATACCGAGCGGATTGGGTAGTGCTTTCCATTGCCATGTTCAATATCGCTCAAAAAGGTCTTATTTGCAAAATGAATGATTGTCAATAATTTTCTCATTTGACTGACGAAAAGATGACTACTTCAGCACTCAAAATGATATATACCAGGAGTCTTTGAACGTGCACTACTCAGGTCATGTTTTTCATAAGAAAAAACGTTAAACAGATTCAGTAAGGTTCCATATGTACTAAGTGGCAAGATTCAGCATTATTATTTTATTGGAAGCGGTTAATTGATGTCATTTTTTAGTTGAATGTTTTCTTTACAAGTGATAATCATTCAAAGTGAACGAAAAAAGGCGAAATATACGCTTTGACACCTTTAGGTGACAACCAATAAAAGCTATTGGGTTTCCGATTGTGAAAATTCCACTGGAACCAAAATAATTTATAATATTACTGGTAGATCTTAAATTATGTGTGAATATTTATACTCGTATATGGGCAGCTCCAAGAGAGATCGATAAATCTACAAAATTTAAACCTTTACCCTCAGTGGTGAAACTTGATTTGCAAAATATATGTTGCAAAACAAACGGAAATGAAATTTGCATGCATTAAGTAATGTTCACAGTACCTAATTCTGGAGTTGCTTTTGGCCCTCTGCGTCGCGGAAAAAAGGCTCCCTTCCAGTGGCGTCAGGAGAATGGGAACAATCAATTGTGGTTGACGGAGGACTTATTCATAACAACGGACTTCGAGTTGCGGACGAAGTCCAAAGTCGATGTCATCCATCTTCAATGTATCTATAAATTACGAGAGAAAAATTAATTTAACTTTTTATGCATAATTATTAATAACACGGTTTCCCTGAAATTTTAAAAGTAATTATTTGTAATAAATACACTTTGATTGCATATTTAATTTCTTTCACGTTAAAAATCATAATAAGTAAATATGAAATGTTACTAAATATTCATTTCTGAAATTACTTTGCTCAAAATATTAAACATTTATTCCTTTAAAAATTAAGACCAACGAAATGTCGTTTCATCGCTCAGAGGACCGCTAACATTTAACAATTTTAGGATATGTTACACACCATTGGCCACCTTACTGAAAACAAATTTAAAATACGATCGCGCGAACTGAGAAATTCATAGAAAAAGAGGATATAAAGTATCTACTGCTCAGTTGCAACTTAGGAGGACAGTTCTATCGCAGTCCGCAGTGATACTGCAGCAAATTCCTGAGTGAATAGCAACGCCGCCAACCCCGAAATGGTGCACACCACTTGCTACCAGCGAGGGTTGTTTATGACATGTTTTTCGTCGTCCGTAGCAATCAAACTCTCGTTTTCACACGTAGGCATTTTCGCACACTCTCCGACGAGAAACATGCTCCAATCGATCATCCCACTAACCGCAGTCTCACAGATGGGGTCTCGGCAGAGATTAAAAGCCAAAATGTCAGCTTCCACGTGCCTATTGCACAATATATTTCACATTTGAGGATCAATAATGGCTCAGGATATCTACGTTAGTGATTGGAGGTGGTTATACTTTCTTTCATAATAGTAAAAGTCTCCTATTACTAGACTGGCATGGAATAAGCAGCAGATCATGATTTATAAAAAAATCTCATCTAAATTTTAGGAAAGACACAGTAATGGGAGACAATAGAAGTGCAATGAGAAACCCTATGAATTTTTCTGAAAATTGAACTACTTTTATTTTTCCGTCTGTCACATTAACGTGTTTTTCACATTACTCAGAGACATAAGAGAGCTCCATTATCGTTTTTTATGTTGCCGACACTATTTTTAATGTAGGGATATATGCCATATTTAAGTGATTAACCTTACAATTAATTTCAAACATGAATACCTAAGTACATAACTTGGTAATTCCAAGAAATGATTATATATTAAACTTTTCAAATGAATTTTAGGACTACGCCTTCGAAAAACAATGAATGCTATGAATTATTATTTAAAGGAAGTGAGATATAAGCATCTTACAAATTATTAAATTAAATTTTAGCATGACTAATTACACCAACCGCAATAAAGTTTCACCAATAAGGTCAAATATAGGTATATATTGCCGGTAAATTGGTTTAACTGAGCTCCGTTGGTTAATGTGATGTCTAAATTCATATATGCACCAAAGCAGAGCACGGAAATTTATTGCAACGAAGAGAGAACACAATAGCGCCACACAATTCAATCTATTTGTACGCCATATTTCCGGAAAACCATTGAACTCAACACTGTAGTTGTTCCGAAGCGCTGTCGCACCGTATTTTCCTCAGGCGAGCCGAAAAGCCAAGACCTGCTCCTAGGCGACGAATCCCAACCACCAATTGCAGCCGCATTTATTCAGACCCATGTAAGCTGTCGTACAAGCGTTTTCATTTGCTCCTTCCTCGTCTCCTTCCATCAACTCGGGCTGTTTTCGTACACACGCACAAACACAGACTCCGCAGCCATCGCTCGGGTTCCCTTCCTTGCAGTGGATGACAAGACCTAGTTCGCACTCGCTCTCTCCCCCCCTTTCATTCTTCTCGTCACCACTCAGAGAATTTTCCACACATTCCCCTCACTTTCCCTGTCCACTTTATTCGTATCACGGATTTTCTCACAGAATCCTAATGCCCTTACCTCTTGATTCCGTTTCCCCTCTTGAGTTTTGTTTCCATAAAGTGTTGCGAAATGTTGCTACTTTAGTACACTGCACTACGTACAACGATATCTGAAGTTTTGACTGTTCTACAGTTTTCTTTCCGTGGAGGAGAAATCTATTTTTCCCTCGTTAATTCTTTTACGAATAATATGCATCATTTATTTTTTCATTCTTCATTTCTGGATTTATAAAAAAAAATAATCAAGAAATGACAATAATTTCTATTCCGGGACCTGAAAGGGTATGTGGTGTCAGACAAATACGGAAAGAATTAGAAATTTTAGTGATGAGATGTCATTTTTAAGTTAATGAAGTTTTCTGAGATATACTGATAGAAATGGAACCACAGTGCACTAAAATTGATGCTTATGAACTCTTCATCAGAAGGAATAAGAATTACTGGGAAAATATATGAGTACCGTATAATTGTAAACGAAAAAATGCTGAGACCGTGAAATTTATCATAAAACTCTTGAAAATTGATAACAAGGTTACGGTCTCGGCATTTTTTTGTTTACATTGATTCACGACTGTAGCTACGTTCCTTGTATATTTAAATTGCAGTATAATTATTCGTTTATCACTCGCATTGACTATAAATTCGAGCAACTATTTCACCAAAATGGGTAATGTTGACGTATATATTTAATCCTGGATATTTATGACTGCAATTTTCATTTGGAGATGCGTTTCATTAAATGTTACAAGAAACCATGGTCGGTAATAATCCGGATAACCATCACGATGGTATATACCTTTACGAGAAATGAATTTTTAAAAACCCATTCCAATCGATTCCCAAATAAAATTACGAAGATCATTTGTTATTTATCTGCAAAAGTTTTCCTGGCACCACTTGATAAGAACGTACAACACTTTTCAGACTTTCAGCAAGGCTGTAACTCCATGAAGGTTCATAGAAAGCCAACGCTCAAAAAAATTACCAAAAACGAAATTATCTCAAAATCGCAATACTTAAGACTATCGTATAAGTTGATGTAATCATCCTGCATCAATGCAAAAACTGACAAGCATCGGTGTTAGTGAAGACAAGGGAACGTGAAATCATATTATGACGATTTGTCTCAGATTTTGGGCAGGATATCCACTGAATGTTCGGTGTCTGGCTGAATGCTGGACAGATCACTTATATTCACGAAAAATAGAAAGCACCTCTACATTATTTTCATTAGTAACCCACCGGATACGCTCATTATTTTCACTCTCTCTTCCTACATCCCTAAAATATAATCAAGGAACCACGAATATTCTCATTGCGTTTAATAGTTTCGTTTTGCGGTTCTCCAAAACCATAAAATTCACAAACCCGGTTGATTTATGTCTTGTTTTCATGCTCACGGACATCTCCTTGAACCCCTTCCTTAGCATTCACATCGCTATTCTTTATCACTCTCCAAAAAATCCTAATCACATTCTCCTCCTCTTATTTTCCTTGAATTCAGTCCGTTTCTGAGGTCGACGTGCGTTTGGTTGCAAGTGCGTCTTCAAGGAAATCCCGATGGTACCGAAGTGAAGGGACCAGGAAGTGGCGAGGCGATATACTTGGGTCCGCCTTCCCCCATTCCACCCTTCTTGTTAGGAGATGACGCTGCCGAGGGAGAGGGGATTAGAGAGAGAGAGAGAGAGAGGGTTGAGATGCGAGTGGCAGGGTTGGGGGAAGGGCGCGTGTAGGATCGGGGGTGTGAGTGTGTGTGTGTGTGTGTGTGTGATGGGGCGTTGGGAGGGGAGAAAGGGGTTGGAGAGGGCGCCCGGTTTACCCCTCGTTAGCAGTCGTCGGCGCCTCCCTTTGTCTGGGGGCAGACGTGAGCTGAGTAAACACCGTGCGGATATGATTCACGGCGGAGTGCGTTTGGGTTCCACCGCCCCCTACTCTTGCTTCCCGCGCCACCCTGTCCTACCCCCTCCCTTCGACCACTCCACTCATCCTCCCTCCCGGCATCGCATCGCAATTCCTCTCTTCTCCCAACCTCACTCCCGGGTGCCCTGTCACCTTTATCGAACCCCCACCTCTTCTCCGCCAACACATTCCCTTTCACCCCTTCCTCCCAATAAGGGGCGTTTCCGATGCTTTCTCCTCCGAGGAGAATATGTAAGGATTGTCTTGGGGGATGCGCATCTGTCCGGAAGGGCGATGTGGAGCATTAAGTAACGTACGATTCTTCCCTTGCGTTTCGAGAAAATAAATTATAAGATTTATTTTCATTCTGCGAAACGAAATTCATCGTTATTACTGGTTAATCATGTAATTTTCAATTTCAAACAAATCATATCCCAAGTACTAATCTTTATCCATGTATTAATTATGATAGTGCAATGCTGTAACACTGAGGCTAAAATATTATGCTTTTTTAATTTCTCACGATATGCAAATGTGTCTTACAATATTTTCATGTTCGACCTATTTCTATATTTTTTCCAGCTGGTACAATTTTTCGAAGCTACTTAAAAATTCATATTTGAAAACCAACTGATGCATGTAATGAACACCAGCATGGCAATAAAAAATGTGGGGAAATTACGAAAATCATTTTCAGAACGAAAGGAAAAATAAAAAAAATAGCCAACAAATTTTTAGTTACATGTAATAATACTGAACAATAATGAACTTCCTTTTATTCCCCTAATCTTCTCGCAATGGATTTTTAATAGGGTGGTAGGTGTTTCTATTAGTATTTCTGAACATAATGCGGAAATTAAAAGGGCCGAATTAATTTTTTAAAACAAGTATTATGTTAATCTTCCTAGGATTCTCGTTAGATTTTTGCGTAATTTCAAATTTTCGCATTTCGATTGCCCTATAAAATAATAGAAGCGTAAAAAAACCTGCTGCTAGAGGGGGACGCTGAAATTTGAAATTACATCCAAAGAAATAAATGAAAATAAATACAGATATGTTACAAGAAGAAAATACAGTACGGAGCAAGATGAGGGAAAGTAGAACGAAATAGATTGGGCATATACTACCATAATACTTTTTTTAATGATATAATGGAAGGCAAGAGGGAAAGGAAGCACTCCCTAAGAAGACCAATGAACAAAACCATATCCAAGTAAATATGAATATAAGGAGGATCCCCTATCATAGAGTTAACTATGGAAGGAAAGAGTGGTGGGCAGCAGTATACCAGTCATTGGTTTGACGTCAATTTTTGGGGAGTAATGGAAGTGTATGAGAAGTGCTGGCATAAAAGTAGAGAGAACGAAATACTTTAGTTAGAAATTTTCATCCACTGAAACTGGGAAAGAACTAACATTTTGTGGATGCAGCTCTTTTTATTTTGCCTTCTAAAATAAACACATAAATACTGTATTTAGACGATTAAATCTAGAATGATTTGCAAATCACCATTCGGTTATGTTGAGGAAAACAAAACGAGACCGGAATGCTGAATTTGTAAAGGCAATTGGGGAAATCCTTAAGCAGGTCGTTTAATTTTCCTACCTGCAGCGCAGTGGTTACTTGCATGATTCCATGGCTTGATGCCAAAATTAGATTCATCTTTTCTACGGCGCGCCAAGCCCTGTTGAGGCACTCCCATTTCAGGACTCAAGTTTATATATGAACGTGTTCGTAACTGTGATCAAGAAAATAATTCCAATTTCACACGCCGCTCCTCATCCCGTCCAACTCATTTAAGTCCGTTTTTCTATGTGCATGCGGGCGACTGCGTGATTTCGACCATAATTCCGTTCCTGGGGAGAGCAACTACGAAGTCATCGCGCCATGGCGTTGGTGCTGGCCATAAATTCGTTCCATTTTAAGGCAAAGGAGCGAGGAGGTTCGGAGGGAAAAAAGGAGAGCGTTACCAAGGGTTTGTTTGGGAGTCTGGAGGCTTTTAAGCAGGAAGTGTCTCGCTATACAGTGCGCGGGCGGATAACATGCAAATTCTCCTTTGGCTCTCCCGCACTTCCTCCTATTTATGACTGCTCCCCGGCGTTGTTTGAAGGAGCGTCGTAGGAAGTTGGGCTGGCATTATAAGCGAAAAGAATTTATTTTGGAATTTCGTAAGCCCAAAATTCTAGTTTGCAACATGGCGAAATGGCCCGAAATAAATTATGACTTAGACTCCGGCGCGTGTGCATGCGAAAAAAAAGGAAAGACGGCGAAAAGGGGGAAGGAGACGCAACATTTCACTTAGCACATTTCGCGCTTCAGTTCGGGCGGAGTTGGCATTTATTCAAATGACATCAACAAAAATAACTTTAACAATAATTTCTGCATCCTTAAATGCTTTATCGTGGCCATGTCGATAGGACAAGTCTGATTTAAAAAAAAATATATTCACGCTTTCAACTATTAATTATTTTAGTGCAGATTTCAATTTCTTTTTTCATTAAAAAAATATAAAGAAGACATATCGCTCAAAATGAAATGTTTACAATTGTTGAATATTTGGCTCCAGTGACCAAGAGTTTAAAAACTATTCGCCATATTCAAAAGACACTTAAACGAATGAAAACATTATCAATAGCGGCAGGCAAAAATGAAAACTCATAAAATAAATTAAAACCCATATTTATAAAATAAAGGAGATATAAATTCCAGAATATGCAGTTTAGGTGAGATGTAAATATTTCGACATTGTATTGTACTGAATAATGTATTTTAACATCTTTCTTCAAAGACAACTAACTAATTAACTGGCCATTTTCGTCTACAATTCCGAGAATCGTTCTTAGAATATGTTACACATTAACTAAATATAATAAAAACAAAATAAATAGGAATAAATCAGAAATTTATTCCGTGTAAAACAACTCGTGAGCCCCCTGCAAATACTCAAGTCTGGAAGCAGACAGCATGGCATTTAGTTCACAGATTAGAACATCAAACACGAATATAGAGCCTAAAGAAGAGCTGCAATTAAATACCAAAAAATACATCTGGCGGTGAGCAGCACTTGAGTTCACGCATTACCTTTTCAGTAACATAACAATAAAAAAAAGGATTGGCAAAATTTACACTTAAGTATCCTTTGAAATTATGTTGAATTTGGAGGAGAGTGAATCTTAATCCCCGATCCAATAAGCACCTTAGAACTCTTTGTGCAGCCTGAGGTTCTCCAGAAAGTTCCGATATTCAGGAAATCACACATTGAGTTAAGTGAGATTAATCAGATGTACCATTAGGACTCAACCTAGGATCCTCCAGTCAGGGGCGCATAGTTCTAAAGTTACTTGAACGAGAGAAGAAGAGAAAACCCTTGGCGCAATAAGTCTGCGGTACTCGAATTGAACTTTTATCAATTGGAACCTTTTCCGACTTTACCATTCTATAAATGTGATTCCTTAATATATAACTAAAAAAATTGGATGTCAGTTGAACTTCAAGTAAGTAGAGATATTTTTCTTTACGCAACTGTTTACGCACGCGAGTCCGCGTCTTATTCTCAGCTTTAGTCGATAAATCATTGCCTTCAACGCGAGTACAATAAAAATGATCTTGGAAGGGAAAAAAAACAGCCCAGCCGACTTTGCTCCTTGTTTCAGTCTTTTTGTTTGACTACATCGAAATAACTTCTGTTTACTCTCTGCATAGACCGTCAATCAATATTCTATCTTTTCGGTTCATTCCAATTATTCAAGTATCTGACTGTTCAGGTCCAAATGTTCAAAACTTCAATGTACTATATATGAATCCATTAAAAAGTCAGTATTTTGGCATTATCTTCCATAGGATCAGCTGAGTTTAAAATGTTGCTGTTATCACCACTTCCTATCCCCTTCAGGGGTTAGGTGATAATAGAGACTCCATAGTCTCAATCTTGCCCCAAAATAAAGACGACTATCTATCTCTTGAAATCAATCCTGTGGTTAAAATGTTACCCCTATCACCTAATGAGGACACCGTAGTTCACAAATAAACGAAGAAACAGTTTTTCCAAGACACGTTGTAAATGCTATCGAAGAATGATCGACATACACCCAGTAATCTGCAAGTGTCGCCAGGGCGTGTGGCAGAGGGTGTTAGGACACCAACTACACATGAAAAAATTTTATTTCATACATGCATTAGATACATTATAACTCATAGTTATACCAAATTGTTTCGCATAGTGAAACATGCCTATATTAATCATTCGAGAATTGAGTGTTTTGCTAATCAAGTTTTGGTCTTTAAGTAAATATCTTCGGGCGTTAGGGTTCGATTTTGCTATGATTGCGTAACGCACGATGTCGTTGGAGGTCCGTCTTTGTCTTATGTTATCCCGCTGATTTAACTTCACCAATCCGATGTGGTGGCGTAATAATTCCGTGGATGTCGCAAGAAAAAGCTTGATGCCAGTGCGAACCCAAGTATTTTACCTGCTATGAGTCCAAAACTTCAGTGTTGTACATTTTCTGATAGTTAATTCTAACCCTCATTCTGCACCCCACTCCGATAGCTGGTTTAAATCGCCACAATACGAGTATGCCGCTGTTCTTATATGTCCGTAAATCACTGTGTTATGTACAAATCAACTAAAGCTACTGCTAGCATTTCTGCCAATCAGATGTGGCACTCGGAAATTGAAATACTTTTGGATCTATTAAATACTTTCTCGATGTTTAAGAAATGATAGTACTCCAACTCAGTATCTCTAATGGGACAAAGAAAAACATGAAAATTGCTGACGATAACAGAAAATTAGAATTTATTCAAGATTCCTGAAGAGAAGCCACAAAAAGGTGAAAGAGAGATGTCTGTTTCCTTCACTCCCTCGTCCTCAGTTTGTGCTCCTTAAATAACTGGTGCCTTAACACCCCTGCCACTTGACCTTGCGGTGAGTTACAGGGTAGTTACAAACGCAGAAGAAAAATGTACTCGTATCCTTAAAATGTGGGATCCAAAAATTATACAATCTCATAAGGAGGTACTCTTATGCTGAAGTAAAATCTTAATGGGGAAAGCAGTGAAGTAACCAGAATTTGTTTGGACACGTTTGAATTATGTTAATTTGTCATAACACTGATATTGTCAGGTTCCCTTAATAATCACGTTCATCATAAGAATGTCATATTAATTTCGCATAAAAATATCCATAGTTTAGGTGTAATTTTGATTATTTTATGGCATATCTACCTAGTCTTACGAGTTCGACTCATATTATCATACTGACTGAAATTTAGGTTCAATATAATGAAACTGATTTGTATAAGGTAACCATTTACAAATATTTAGCTCGCTGTTGTGACAATAGTTGAGCCAGAGGTGTAAATGCTTCGGTGAAAAATATGATTGACTCTTATTCGAGAATAATTCAAATTGTACTGTATATTTTGTACATGTAGAGTTGAAAATTGAATTTACTAAATTTCATTTGATTTATTTGTATGGATATCAAAACTACCTTAATATGGAATACTCATTCGAACTAAAGCCAATTATTCAAATCTTTTAGGGTAATATTGTAGTAATTGATGATCGTTATATTAAAATAATGGTATCTACATCTACTTAATACTTCGCAAGCCGTTGCATGGGCGTGTGGCGGGGGATGTTATGGCACCACCTGTAATTAGGAAAAAAACCGCCCGCAAAAGCCACAAATTTATACAGTTCACACACAAAACAGGGTATACATCAATGTAAAAACCATTACTCCTTGTATTTCTTTCGGAACAGGTGCTTTGTTTGCTTTGATACTACGGAGCAGATGTTCTATTCCCTTCTTGGTCAGTGTTATATCGCTCATGTGTTCCCCGGGTGGGTGTGGAGGATCGTTTGGTGCGTTTGTCTTTATCGTAGACGCTCTGGAAAAACTATTTTTAAAAGTTTGCTTTTTTCACGCTGTCTGTAACAATTTCCCCCGTTTTCCGTCCTGAGAGAATATACAGTTGGACGTTTACCCTGAATTTCCCTAACATAGGACCAGAATGACTTCGTATTTTCTTCAAGATATTCGCTTAGCATTTTAAATTTAAAGGAGTGTAGTACTATGCGTATGATAGTTTTTTTTAACTACGGCATTCCTTCAGTTTCTGTTTGGATGTATTCACATAAACGATGTCGTAACTTTTTAAACTCTTTAAAATTAGACTTTAGTCTTCTTTGCCTTTTCAATGCCGACCTGACTTCCCCGTTGAACCATCTAGGCTCCTTACTGTAGCATTGAAGTTTGAATGGGACGTATGTCTTCATTCACCTACGTAAATATTTAAGAAGTATTTCCGAGTGTTCTCTGTATCGATTGTCAGTATTTTTGTCTTGTATTCAGGCAATTCTGTTTTTAAATATTCTCGTAGTCCGTTAAAATTTGCCTTGAATTGGATCAATAGATTTTACGCATTTCTTTATTTTCGCGAACTTAGTTTTTAACTCTACAAAGATAGCCTTATGGTCACTGATTCCGTCCATTATTTCAATGTTAGTAACGATTTCGGGCGTAGAAGTTGCGAAGATATCAAGTATG